>JAHWFO010100943.1:1813656-1883220 GCA_023313115.1 Rhysida immarginata | reverse complement strand
TTCACCCAACTAGTCACGCGTTGGCGCAATGCGTGGAAAGGGATGGGGACTATGTCGAAAAGTGAATAGTGCATTACATAGAGGACAAATGTGAGTATAAGATATAAAAAGAATTTTGAAAATCGGTTAACAAATAAAAAAGTTACAGCCATGGAGACCTTATTTATCAATCGCCCCTCGTATTTCAGTCACCCTATGACCATTTTTCAGTGTGATACAAACGAGGAAGAAAACAAGCAGCCAATTATATAATAAATTCAGCCACTCACTGAATTACACAAAAGACAAAGGGCACCCACTAAGTGGCGAACCAATCAGATACCATTTAACCAAAAGATTGTTAGAACAATCATTAAGAATTATTTAAGGGTTTCAACTCACTTGGACCCTTCAGTTGTAATGCTTAAATGTTCAAACTGCTCTACTGTACAGTTTGGTAAAAGTGACAGTGTTCTATACCTCCGAGGGTTGTTCCAGAATTTTTACCTCCTGGTCCGTAACTTTTTAATTTGTTAACCAATTTTCATAATTCTCTTTGTATCTGATACTTACATTTGTCCTCTATGTAATGCACTATTCACTTTTCGAAATAGTCCACATCCTTTTTTATGCAGTGCGCGAACGCGTGAATAGTCGGGTTATCAGAAAATAAGGACGAGTATAAGAAAATTAGGAAGAGAGAAACCGGAGAAAGAAGCGATCAGAAGCGCTTTACAGAAAAGACACCCCCGCCGAAAATAGGTGAAGACGGGAGAGCCCAAGATCAAGTGAGGAGAGTGAAGAGGGGAGAAAGGTGGATTGAAAGAAAAAACAAGAGAGAAAGAAATGGGATTCCGACCAGGCCGGTTGAATAAAACTCGAATGAAGGAAATAAGCATGAGATTATAAGTGAGGAAAGAAGAAATAGCCGGACGAGACTTAGTCAAGAAACGAAGGAGTTTCGGAGGCGATTTAAGAGAAATAGTACGGCTAAGAAAGAACGAGAGAATGTAAGAAGCCTGCCGTTTCGAGAGAAGAGACGGAACGATTACGACGTGAGGCCTGGGTCACACTGGCGTAAAGCGCCACGTAAATACGCCAACGTAAATATGTCGCAGAAAAAGCTGTTCAAACTGAAAGCGTATAACGCGGTGCAATTTGTGATGTCGCTTCGCTATTGGTTTAAAGCACGACATCACTTGAAGTAGCTTCAGCATCACAGTATCGACCTTTATCACAAGGTCTAGCAGTATTTTAATAGCCTGGACTTTGTTTATCATACAGATAGCTAAACTTCCTCACCATTTCTACAAAGCATTCGCTATTGTACATCGCTCTCTTGTCGGCCATCTTGATGGCGGGCCAATCGCTCTTCTGATTGGCTGGATGTTCGGCGTACGATGTAACGCGACGTAAAAAGTTGAACAAAATTCAACTTCGGCGTAAAGCGCGGCGCCAAGCAATTTAGCGGAAGTGACATCACTGGCGTCGTTACGTCGGCGTATTTACGCGGCGTTTTACGCCTGTGTGATCCAGGCCTGAAGGAGCTAGAAGGAAAGAACGCCGCTGAAATGACGGATTTTAGAAATTGGTGTGAAAAAAGAAAAGGAGGAAATGCGAACGAAGGAATAGAGCGGAGCAGAATTAAGCAACTAGGAGACATTTTGTTGTGCGACACGGCGACGACTGCGGAGTCCTGCAACGAGGAGCACACGCCCGAGGAAGCAGCGACCGAGGAGTATAGCGAGCGAGCGGCTTCGCGCGAACTGGCGCCAGCTTCCGCGTTTCCCTAGCTTGCGAGGAGACTCGAGCCCGTCCGAAATTATGTAAGTGCGCATCTCGTTCATATATGTATGGATTTTGGGAATTAACTGTCTATGATGTTAACCGCATAGTGAATTAAGGATAGTGGAGTTGTCATAGTGCTACGGATAACTTATTTGACTAGCTATGCTTCTATTAATGTTTTATTTATTTACATTTGCATGTTGGCGATAGCCGCCCCCATTTCCCGAGCATCTCTCTGGAACGCAGGAGACTTCGAGGCTTACACCTCTTTCATTCGTTTTGTGCCACAAGCGGCAGCATCATCGTAGGACGACCGTCCGACGCCCCACTTGGACTGATTTAAAGTAAGTGTTGTACTGTCATTTGGGGATTCCACTATTGCGATTCATTCAGTTGATAGCCACTTTAATTACGTCACAACATCTCCTCTTTTGCTAATACCGCTCCTTTTATATATTTGAATTAGGACGGAGCCCCCACCCTAAGGACCGTTCACAAGGTTTGGAAGGGGACGACTGCGAGGCACGCGCAATTCACGTCATCGGTTAAAGACGTGGCGACTTTGAAGATTATATTTTCATTATGATTTATTGTAACTTTACTATTATTTATCGGGGACCTTAAGTTCCCGCACAGCCTTGATTTAATTCTGTGTTTACCGATAGTTAGATTTGGAGTCATTAAATTATTGATATTAATTTAAGTCTTTTACTCTTATGTCACATACACAGAGGCTTGCAGGAAAGCCGTGACACGGGTGAACCCCTCAGAGAGGAATTCGGGGTTGTCGACCCGAGAATTGAATGACATCTTTCACCTCGTCGTCAGAACGCAACACATGTTCTTAAAATGCTCTTTCTTCTTTGGGAAGTGGTGAAAGTCGCAAGGTGCAAAGTCTTTCATCTTTGAAGTGAAGGCGCTGCAATGCTTCTGGTGTGTGGCGATCATGTGCGGGCGGGCAGAAGAGGGTCCAATAATGTTCTTTAAACTGACTGTTTTACTTGTTGGAAGCCATAAGGGCAAAATGGCATACACTATGTCATAATGCCCTAGCGTTAAGGGTAAAATGACACCTAACATCAATTTCTTTTTAAATTTTTGGGGGCCAAATTTAAAAGCTGAATACTTGATAACTTTTTTATCAGTGGGAATAGTGATAACTAAGATGTTGATTATTTTTAATTGCTTAAAACAATAATAAATTTCCAGTTAAAAAATTCCTTAGCTATGTCATTCTGGGCTAGTTTCCCCTAATAATTTTCAATTTCAATTTATTCAATCCAGTTCAAAAGAATTTTCACAAAATTGGCAAGATTCATACATATCAATACATAAGAAAATTTAAAAAAAAAAATCAAGAGGTCGTAAAGCAATACTAACTTAGTCCCTCATTACAAAAGCCATAGTTGGCTTGCGAATATGGAAAAGGACACAAAGTTCAAGCTCCAGTAATTTGAAAAGTAAAACTAAAATTCTACAAGACCAATGAAACAAGGATCCACAATTTCCACATAACAGTTTAAACAAAGACCAAAAAACAAACTAAAATAGGAGAATTACGGAGGGTTGAGTACGTTACAACTAAACGATTTACATATGTAAATTCTCCAGGCACGTGGTTGATAGGGCTACGCGGTCATGAGGAGTTATAAAGGGGACATCGCTTCATAATTCTTAATCGTTATACAAACGTTAGCTGCGAGAATGCCGCCAAAAATCGATAGATATCGGGAAGGATATATAAATGCACTTTCCGACGCAAAGTGGTCCTATTCCATGATTATAAAACAATGCAAATCCAGGGGTCTCTTCATTTCTAAGGCAGGAATCTGTAATATACTAAATAAAAACAGAAAAACCGCAATACTAGCAACGTTGGACGAACGTGGACCCTCATACCAACGGCCCACTCCAAGCAGAACACCGGAGGTTGTAGCCAAAGTCAAGCCCTCATCTCAGCAGAAAATCCCAAAACTCAAAGGGCTGTCGCAAACAAGGAACGGGTATCACAGTCAACGGTTCATAAGTCACAAATCTCGAGTTCATAAGCTCCTTCCGAGGCACGTTACAGAACGACGTACCAACTGTCGAAAAATGTATGAGCGGTATCTGTCAGGCGATAAATGGCAGTTCGTTGTGACCTTGGACGAGGCATATGTTTACCTGTCAGATTGCAACAAACTCAGAGCAATTTACTACAGGCCTAAGGATAAAATTTTTTACCAAAGATGGCATAGGGAATGGAGAGAAAGTTTTCCGAAAGGATTCATGATCCTAGCTGGATACTGCTACAACGACAAATTGCGTATACGGAAGGTCGGTAAAAATGTGAAAGTGAACTTTCTCTATTACCAGAGGAACTTTTTGGACCCACTGTTTCGCCATGAAATTCCCACATTGTATGGACAGGACCGAAACCTGTTAAGGGTGCATCAGAATAAACTGCGAGTCATATGCCCAAGTCAACGGTCGCCCATTTGCGAACACTGGAACAGGAGACGGGCATACATTCAATTCCGTTTAAAGACATACCAGTGGATTATTGCGGCTTTGGACTGCTGAAGAGCGCCCTTGGAAGTAGACGACCCCGAACATTGGACGGTCTATGGAAAGCCTGTGAAGAGGAGTGGGCACAGATCGACTTAAATTCTCTGTGGCGAAGTCTTATTGAATGGAAACTGCGATGCAGAGCCATAGTTCGACACCGTGGGCACCAAGTAGTACATCACCGAACATGACGGCGGGTTTCTCATAGACTTAAGACGCTTGCAAATCGTTTAGTTGTAACGTACTCAACCCTCTGTATACATAATTTTTTCATAACATAAAACTATTCTTTATCAGTTTAAAAGTAGTTAAATGCAGAATCCGTGTGAGTACTCCATAATTATTTACGTAAGTGTTTTGGTGTATTAAAAGTCTTAGCATTTCTAAGGCTCTATCCCGTAGGTCTTTTCACGAGTTAGGGCGAATAATAAATTCTGAGTAACAACAGTATAATCAAATAAATCATTGATATATTTTTCTCGTTTTGAACTGTATTTCTATGTCTAATGAATATAAAGGAGTTCCATAATTTATTAATATTATAATTCCGTTTAGTAACTTAATAATCTCTCTACTATGAACAGAAAATTTATGTATTTGTATATCGTATCTTAATCTAGATTCAAAGAATGCCTTATAAATAAGGATTCTAAATGAGATCGGACAGTATTTTTGTACAAAAAACATTATGTATAAAACTTTATATAAATAATGATAATAATAATAATAATGTAGAACTGAAGAATTGAAATATCAAGCTCATATATTATCTTTTGAATAAAGATGTTGCTCTTAAGAACATAATATAAAAACTGTATGTATCTATCTAACATACTTTTTTGTTTTATTAAATATTTTTTTACAATGAGAAACTTTCTACTCACTCTGTCGTTAAAACTTTCAGGATGATTGTAAAAGCTGACATTACTCATAGCCATCTGTTGCTCGCTTCTAGTACGGTCCCCCCCCCCCCCAGACAATTGCCCCTGAGCAATTACCATGCAGGACAATTGCCCCCGAATTGCCTTCGACAAATGCTCTAATTTAATAAAATGTTTAAAAAACTTTTTTGTTTTAGTTTTTCACATTGGTTAGTGGCTTATGTTTTCGTTTCCCCAACTCAAATATTTTTCACTGAAATCGATTTAAAAACTCATGATTCTAAATGATATAAAGGATCCATTGACTAGTATCGCCGAATATAATGAAGTAAATAAAGGTCTAAAAGCGATACGGATACTAATGCGTTTATTGCCGACGCGTTTCAGTTTACACCATCTTCACGGGCATTTAGAGAAGTAACATGTAAATGCCCGTGAAGATGGTGTAAACTGAAACGCGTCGGCAGTAAACGCATTATTACTGCATCCGTATCGCTTTTAGACTTTTATTTATTTCATTCTAGAAGATGTTTCTACATCAAGAAAAAAATACAAGTTCTTCCGCATCCTGCCTACTCTTCCGACCTAGCACGATGCGACTTCTGGTTGTTCCCTACGGTTAAAAGAAAACTTGCTGGAAAGCCATTTCGTCAGGTCCAATATCTCGTACAAGTAGTAGCTCTACGGACTATCTTAGAAGAAGACTACCGTCTGGCCTTTAATAAGTGGCTTGAAAGGCTACAATTTTGCATAGACGTCGATGGGAGAGTACTTTGAAGGATTTTGATCATTGTTAAGTGTTTTGTAAAATTTTTTTGTATAATTATAAGCCTCACTTGCATAATTTTTTGAACCCCCTCGTAATAATTATATCTTATTCTTATGCTACGACTTTTTCATTACAACGAACTCTCAATTATCTTCTTCCGAAATTCAATTTGTTTAGGTTTAGTAAATAATAATGTTAGCAATAATTATAAGATGTTTATTAGTATTAAATGATCTGAATTTTCTAAAGAATTCCCCCAAATATGTCTTACAATTTCAGCGAAAAAGTTTAAAGACCGACGTCTGGATGAGAAACAAGCCTATTACAAATAGAGACGTGTCGTTATACAATCTCGTTACATTTAATGGAGGCTAAGAAAATATTGCTGCATTTCTTAACCGCGTCACGTCCTCCTTGAAGTGTGTTTGAAAGAGGAAACGAAGCGGGTCGACGATTCTATCGGTTCAGTTCGGCTTCTCATTAGACACGTTGTGCAATCGTAGGAGCATCCTTCGCAAGGAATCCTAATGACGCCTCGACGTTTTCTTTCTGTAAACAAGCTAGAAAGTAAAGTTAGAATTCTTCATCCATATTTATTATTTTCCTAATTCACTCTTCGAGGTAAACAGACTTTTCTTTTTGACTATCGACAAAACTTCTCCGAGCGGAAGTTGTTACGAGAAGGTGGTAGGTAGGTTAACTCGACCGCCACCGCAGCCTCCCATTTCTCTTGCGGCTCCCAGTTGATAACGACGAAATGTTTACGATGCCCTTTTGCGCTTTGTCCGACGCAAACTAGTTATTTCGGCCGAAAAGAAAGTTGAACGCATTATGTTCTAAAATTTCGCCTCTTTTTTTTTTTTTTTTTCCTTCGTTCTTTCTACTTTTAATGTGCCTTCTTGCCCTTTGAGAAACTCGACGAAACGACAAACCCAACGAGGCTTATAAACTGACAAATAAATGCAACGAGAAATGAGGCTTTCGTGTCTTTGTTCCTTGGGTCGTTGTTATTATTATTATGCTTTATCGTTTTCAAGCGCCTCCGTTTTTCTCCGCATTTTACGAGTTACTCTATTCTGAAGTGTAAGCAATTTTCCGATACCGTTCGCTGCGCTATAGATATAAATTTATTTAACATGCATTTTCTTATTTTAAAGAAGAGGCCCGTGGAAAAGAAGTAGAATGATATCTCGTGCAAACGACGTTTTCTTTCTAAAATAGAATGCTTCGTACATTAAAAGCATCGTCATTATTCCAAGCATAAATTAGAGAAAACATTTTGCGTAGTTTTCAAATTAATCTATCTTATCTAGAAAACATTGCTTCAGCACTACAAATATAAATAACAATAGGAAGCAAAATTAAAGCTACTGACCCATCAGGAATGTGGTTCTTTTTTCATTTGCAAGCCGCTTTATTTCACTAACATTAGTGAAAAAGTGAATGAAAAAAATAAAGCATATTTAAACTAATTTATTGGTATGTTCTTGAACTTCTCATTCTGCTTCTCGTTAGATACTTTATTTGCACAAATGTTAATTCTTGAAAGAGTTGAAAATTAAAAACTTAGGCTGAATTTTCTTTCTATTATTAAAAATTAAAAATAGTTAAAATATTTTAAGTGAATTTTTTAAAATTTTTTTATCGCAAGTCTTTCCTTCTTCTTTAATAACTATTTAAAACTTTTATTAAAGCTAATTCTAATTATAAATACGATACGAAATAAAAATCTATGAAAACCAAGTCAAAGCAAGCACTAAATTATTTTTGGTTGTATTGAATTCCACATTAAATTTGAATTTCGCATTTAATTTCTTTTCCCCTTATATACAATCCATCATCATAAGCTTTATTTGACTTAAGAACTAATTCAATTAACGGATTTCTCTTAAGTTTAGCACAAAGTTCGACGTTTTAACCCGGTTCGGAATTGCATTTCAAAAAATTAAAGAAATGCCTTCTGTTTTCAAGTTGTTAGCAGAAAGCATTTCGTTGATCTAACAGGAATAAAATTGCTTATTTTATAGTTAAGGTTTCCCTTTAAAGTCACTGTCATAAGTCTAATGTCTGGAGTGAGCAATGAAACCAAGCCAGAACATATCGCAACCACATTTCCATAAAGTACATAGAAAATTGTGAAGGAATGAAAGAAAGAATTTCTCATTCCTAGCGAAAGAAAGAACACATTCCGCACCCTGACCTTTAAAATATCTATTCACATTATTGCTGACACGTTTTGTTCTCGCAGTTGAATGTTTTACCTCCACGTTCTTTTTCAGGCGAATGTTTTGTATTTTTGTGGAATGTAACTTCTAATGATACTTTTATGTCCCTGAAAGTTTACGTATAACTGTGCATCCGTATGCAGTATTATTTATGATTATAATTTCTCCTCTCAGTGTTTGATTTAAAATTTGCCCGGATTATAGTTCTTTTTGTCTTTTATTTTATTTTGTGAAGCAAGACATTCATAACTTTTTGCTTTAATTTAAGTGTATATTCTAAGCAGAAACAAAATTAGACATGAAACTACAATCATGTACTAATAATTGATTTTTCGAAATGGATCCATTTTCTCTATTCGTTTTCAAAATACACTGCGTCTCAAAAGTTTAGGTAATCGTGCTTTTTAATGATTTCAAATTATTGAATGCAAAACAAATATTAACTTTCTTAACCGAATTATGCCTTCAATCTAAGTTACAAAACAAAAGCACTGGCCTCTACTTCATTATTTTAAAATAATGAACGAGAGGCCGATGCTTTTGTTTTGTAACTTAGATTGAAGGTATAATTCGGTTAAGAAAGTTAATATTTGTTTTGCATTCAATAATTCTTTGAAATCATTAAAAAGCACGATTACCTAAACTTTTGAGACGCAGTGTAATGTACTTATTTCTTCCCTTTTCGCCTGTCTGTCTGCTGGAAAGACAAGTCAAATACGAGGATTGTGCAATAGAAAAACGTTTGGACAGCGCATCCGCGAAGGTATCACCTAAAACGGAAAGCAGTTATTTATATACATTGCTTTAGTACTGGTGAGACATTTATCATACTTGTTAGCTGTTTGCTTCTTTTTAAGAGTTGTAATTAACTTGGAAGATAGCGTTTATCTGTCCAAAGATAATGTGCCAAGGTGGACTGCTCTTAGACTTTAAGGAACCTTGTGTTAACATTAGTGCTGATCGATATGCAGATCTTACAACGTTTACGTGCCAGCATCAAGAATAAACGTCCTGGGAAACTCACAAAGTGTGATATCCTTCTGCATGATAATGCCAGTTATGCCAGTTCTTGTGTAGCCTGAAAGATTCAAGATTCTGCTCGATCGCATTATTAGGAAGTCTTAAAACATCCACCTTATAAATAAGAATAATTATAAACTGGCGATAACCTCCAAACACAGTTAACAATTTTTCGATTGAAAAACGGAAGGAAAAAATTCTGCGTCCTGGATTCGAACCAGGAATCTCGACTGTCATGGTGCGATAGCACATTTGGTAGAGGCGTCGACCATGACAGTCGAGGTTCCTGGTTCGAATCCAGGTCGCAGAATTTTTCCTTCCATTTTTCAATCGAAACATTATTATCCACCTTATAGGCTGGACTTGCTCCCGTGCGGTTTCCATGATTTTGACCCTCTAAAACGATCACTAAAAGGACAACGATTCGATTCAGTCGTTGACGTAGAATTTGCTGTTACACAGTGTTTCCGCCAACAACCGTTCTGAAAGTCATGATCAATTTTAAATTTTGAAGTTACTATTTCGACTTTCCTAAAATGCTTGTACAGGCACATGCCGCCATCCTTTGTCAACGAAAAGAAATAAAAGTGACGTGATCTGCGCAATACAGGTGTGCTGTATAGAGTTTGCGAAAATAGCTAACAGTGACACGCCGTTTCGTCAGCGTGCTGTAATTGAGTTCCTGCTTAAGGAGGGTGTTTCTGTTTCAAACATTCACCACAGGCTGAAGAAGGTGTACGGAGATTGTTGTTTAGCGGCTACCTGGGTGAGACGATGGGTGAAGCACTTACGGCTGGCAACACAGACATCAGTGACCTGCCTCGTACTGGCCGTCCGCGGTCAGCCTCAAACGACACAAACATGGAATTCGAAGCTGATTCAAGCTGATTCAAGCAAACAGACGTGTTCCATTAGGGACATTGTGCTTCAACTTGGAATTGGACACAATGCTATCCACGAAATGATCATGAAGCTGAGGTACAGGAAAGTGTGTTCCAGGTGGGTGCCGCGGGTATTGAATGCCCAGCAGAAAATGACAAGAAAAACCATTTGCTCTGGACTTCTTGCTCGGCACGAGCTGAAGGACAGTTTTTTTTGGAGTGCGTGGTCACGGGCGATGAAAGTGTGTTCCAACATTACGAGCCGAAAAACAAACGTCATAGTCTGGAATGGAGACATCCGACGTCGCCCAAAAAGAAGAACCCGAGGACCATAACGTAAGCCTCCAAGTTGATGGGAACGGTGTTTTGGGATTCAGAGGGTGTTTTTCCTGTGGAATTTCTTAAGGACCGGGAAACCATCAATGCTGTCCGGTACGTAGCCACCTTGAGAAAACTTCGCCGTGCTATCCATGAAAAACGACCAGGGAGGAACAAGATGATATTCCAACACGACAACGCAAGATACCATACAGCAAACCTTACCAGGAATCAGATGAGCAATTTGGATGGGAAACCCTCCCCCCACCCTCTCTACAATCCCGATCTTGCTCCGTCGGATTATCACCTGTTCGGTCTCCTGAAGGAACACATGCGTTGGAAAAGGTTTGGAACTCGAAGTGAGAAGGATTCTTCTCGGAACTAGAACGGAGTTTTTCCACGGGTATTTTCAAGCTGCCACAACTTTAGCAAAACTGCGTCGATTTGGATGGAAATTATGTAGCAGAATAATGAAGGTATTTATTTATGCTGGGATGGCTGTTTTTAATTTTACACTTTTACCTAATTTTTTAATTATGACTTTCAGATCATGACTTTCAGAAAGCACCTTGTAAATGTTAATACCTTATCTTCATGGAGATTTCTTTTAAATTCTTTGAATAAAAATTACTTCCCAACCTCTAAATGTGTTTCTATTGAACATTCTTCGTATTGAACAGTCATTATCTTAAGCAAATTGCAAAACACCTAACACAATTTTTCTTTAAGGTAATTCTTTTTGAAAACAAAAACTATTTTTACATCAAACAAACCGTAATGAATAATGAAGTCTTTAAAACCAAATATTTGAGGAAAACATACACATAATACCTTAATTCATCTTCAGACATCCATTCAGTTGCGTTTAAACGTAGAACAGTTTTATAGCAAACTCCACTTGCGTACTATACCTCTTTCATTAATGTTATTATAATACTGCATTGCATTAAAGCATTTTCATTTTGATCGTGCTGATGGGACCCATAATTTATTTAAACTATTTCTATGCCAAAGCTACAAAATAAGCACTACACAAAAGGCGAATTAATTATTAACAAAGGCGAGTTAATTATTAATTTTTTCCATTGAATTTCTATAGTCTCCATTGTAGAACCTTTTGTATGTATATATTTTTGCCTAAATGAAATTTTCTTTTAAATACTTTGTCTCTACCATACTAGTAGGTAATTAAAATAATTACAACAAAAATAATTAGAACTTCTTATCGATTTGGAAATAAAACAATCAGATGGAAAAACGAGAATTAGCGTACAGTTAAATCTAATGAATCCCTCGTGATTAAATTTATGAAGGTTTTTTAATTATCTTAACATTACAGAAATTAACATAATAACAATGGTCGAGGTGCAATGAACTTAAATTGGTATTTTATGTTCACATATTTTCTTAAATGAATCTGCCCAAATGCCTAATCGAAACTATTAACCGTGTCGAAAAGTAAACATCGCAATTTTGTGACTGGACCACCTGCGACTTCCGGAATGTAGAGGATGATATAAACAACTCTTTACTCACAACAAATTAACAACAAAGATCAAAAATGAAATAAAATTACAAAATAAAAGCTAAAAATTAACAAAATAAAACAAATAAAAAAATAAAAATAATAAAAAGATAAAATGACCTGAAATCGTATTTCGAAAGCAAAGCTTTCATCTTTCACATGCTGAAAAATTATTATTCATGAACTGGTAGTTTTTTCGTCGCTGAAACGGGTGAACAAAACCACTACTATTCAATTAAATTCTTATTTCTAACGTGAGCACCAGTCCAACATACCATTTGCTGCCACCTGCTCTTAGCTTTCGCTCGACACGGTCAATGTATAGAAACGATCTTAATTGTTATCATCTGTTATTGGCTTAAATAGATACGGCTATCTACAGTGTAAAAACTTAACTTACAGCAATTGCTTTTTAGCATTTACTTTAAAAATTTTAAAGTGCTTCCGAGTTCCCGGAGAATTTGTATTCGATATTCAGCCGCGGATGCTGAAACGCATTTTCATCGGGAACATTTCGAAATCCCGCTTTCATTTCAAGAGATTGGAGAAGAATTGGCTCTACTGAACCCGAGGTATAAGCAAAATTTACGGAGCAAAAAGGGATTTCAGAAAACAGTTTAGTGAAGCAGAGTTCCCACATGAATTGAAATCCTTGAGAAAAACCAATTTGTCGTTCAGGGGAGAAGGCAACAGAGAGATTGAGAGACCGAGAAGGAAAAAGAAAAACAATATTTCTCTTCTTGAAGTGAATATATCTTTTTCTTAAGAGTTTTAGAGTTACCATTTATAATATCTCGCCAGTTATTAGATTTCTTATAAAAGTAGACCACATATTGATTTGAAAAGTTCGTGGATGAATTTTATTAAATTTTGGTTTGATCTCTTGTCTTATTGCAGAAAGGAATTTATCCCACTGAAATAAAGGCTGTAAAATACCTGTAATATCACTCTTATTAAGATCGCTTGAAATCTGCAGCTATCCTAATAAAATACGCCCAAGAAGTCCTAGAAATGGTATATCACCAAGACATAAGCTATAAATAAAATTTAAAATAAAATCCTCAAAAACAAAATGAAAGGGAATAAACCCGTTAATAAAACTTAACTCTATATTACGAGAAGTTATTTTCAGAAACGTCTTTTAATTATATATTAATCACATAATTATGCTAAACATGAAATAAAAAATTAAAGACCTATATGATATTGCTTTTTGTCACAATTTCTGATGTTTCTTAAAATTTTGGGGAGCATTTAAAGGAAAACATTATGCCGTCAATTTTTATTGAATTAAATCAACAATCTGATTAGGACATCAATCATCATGACTTGCAACGACGGCAAAGAGCGCAAAGAGCTTTTGCTTATTAATTAGGACACAAGGAGAGAGAATTACCAGAACAAGGTTAGGAAAGTCAAGCAGACATAGCAGACATACGAATAAAGAAAAAATTGGGTTATGCTGGGGGGGGGGGGGGAGGCAGCTATTTCAGAAAAGATGAGATGGGAATGGATAATCCAGAGGCGAAGACCGGTTTTAAAGGAAACAAGAAAACGGTGAAGTTCAAAGTCATAGACATGTCGGGCAAGACTGTTCTCTCTAAACCTAAAACTTTTCTGTCTCTAAAGAACTTCTAATCTTCAGGAACGATAAGAAAAATTGCAAAATTACGCACGCAATTGCTTCTCTACTGTCAATTTGGAGGAGGAATTAGGTTAAGTAAATGCGGACTACTTTCTACCCTAGCTCCAGCATGGGTCGAAATCAAATTCTATGATAACTGCTGAAGTTTCGGCTACTATTAGATGCGCAATCTCAAAAAGAAGTTAAAAGTAACCATATTGCTTCTCCAGCAATTAATCAAAATTCGTTCTATGACTCATTACGTATATGTATTTAGTTTGATACTTTTCCTCTTATATGCGTGTGCGTTCCTGTCGCATTTCGAGTAGCAAATATACAACGAAATGACCTAAACGCCAAGCGATATTCATGAATAAACGTGTTCGTCCTACTCAAAACCCAAACATGATACTGGCAACCCAATAGTTTCACTCATTAAATTTTACGTTTCCCGCAGAGAGCACAAATGCCCAAAGTCTGACATCTGTGGTTACGAAACGTTGGAGATTCTATCATGCCCAACGATAGCAGTCGTCAGGCTTGGTAAATTCCTCCAGTCATTAAATTTAGAATGGTGATTAAAAGCCCACGCTACCCAGAGAAACAACGAAGCCGAGAAAGCAAGCACAGTAAAGGAACGCGACATCCGTTTCATTTATTCCGCTAAAGCTAAGGTAAGAGACGTTTCTGGTCGTAAGATACAACAAAGCAATTCTCAGACTTTTCTCACAAAATTCTTTTCTCATGAATTTTAAGAAAGGTAGAAGGAATAAATGTGCACCATAAAATGCCATTTATGTCATTGTGACTGTCGAAATCTAGACGATTAATGAAAGCGTCTTGTGATAGAAAAATAAAGATCACTATTTTTTGCGATCTCTTAGATATAAAAAATTCTTTAATTTGAAATGCTTTTTGAATTTAGTTCAGTGAATTGTAACATTTACAGTGTACTAAATTGCCGCTAGTTTCGGAAGCTTTTATTTAATACGAATACATCATTCAGTTAATCTTGAGGATTGTTGTGCAATCTTGTTTATATTGTTTAATCATGCACAGAGAAGCCCAATACTTGAATAAGTTCTTCAACTAACAGCTCATTAACTCATTCCTAATGAAAAAACCTAAGAAAATTCTATTTGTAACTTCATGTATAAACTGATTTTGAATCTGTCAAATAATTTTCGTTCTTTCCTTACAAAATGACGAAAACTTCCTTTATTCGATCTAAGTTTTTAGCGCTGTTTTTCTCGAGTAGAAATCAATTGCTTTCAATAAAAATCGATAAGTCTATCATAGATGAGAATGTTAGCTACGAATAGCTATGAAACGTACGAAAAACATCCGGATGCCAAACTTGTAAGTTTTAATCTTAGGAATTTTGATCGTTAGATAGATAGATAGATAGATAGATAGATAGACACATAAGTACATACAGACATAAGGTTCAAAAATCGTTCCTCAACCAATCACAGTCTGTCTTAGCGTCATTGCACAAGTCCTTTATTTATCGTTAATGTTTCCTGTTAAAAGTGCGCTTTGTTCGCCACGTGCTCAAGCAACATACCAAACAAGAAAGTATTACGATTCTTCTGAGGAAACTTAATTTCGCATTAATTGCAAAAAAAAAGGGCCTTTTATGGGCCACCAATTTAACATATTTCATTTAGAGGCGGTCTCAGTTATATTTTACTCCAACTGGCTTCCAGGGTAATACAGTAATTGACAGTTCTCATGATTCGCTGTTAGCACTATAAAGATAACATGGTCTTCTGCTTTGGTGAGGCGAGGCAAAATTATCATACAACAACCAGGATGTGTCAAGAAAGATACCCCAATCAACGCGGTTATGCTATGATGCAAGTGGACATCACATTGAACACTATCTGGATTGATGGAATAGAACAATCTGCTGTTGTCTGCCTTCTGCTCTATTTTGTTTCCACTGCAGAAATCCGGGACAGTTTTGTAGATTGCAGCGGTCTCTTGCGGTTGTTTATTAAATATTTCTAATTCTTCGTTTCGCTTCACTGTTGTTTCCGACATTTAGAATTTCAGTTGAGTTGATGACATCACAGAAATCGAGACATGTGATTGGCTGAAAGTACAACAGCAAGAATGCAGAAATTTAAAAATTGAAATTTTGTCATTTCTACTTTTTTGCTGACAGTTTGTTGAGCAGTACGTTATAAAGAGGAAATGAGTCACATTTAAGCTTCTGTTGTCTGTTTTGCAGTACGTTTTGGTGATATGCAATCCAGGTTTAAGTAACAGTGTTGAAAACAGAAAACCCTTGTTACTGGGTTTTCATTCAGTTTGCTGATGTCTGTCAAAAGACTCTTCCGAAAACCTTTTAATGATGTTAAAGATGGCATACTACTTACATTATTGGCGATGCCATTAATGATTTAGGGAACCTATTTTTGGAATGTATAAGATTACTTTTCTTACATAAGGAATCAATTCTAGAAAATGATATTAAATAAAAATGTATTGACGGCTATATGCCTAGAAATAAATTTGGGCATATAGAACCAATGAGTGATAAGCAACTGACTAAATAATAGTATGCTAGCGATGTGGATGTGAAATTTGGGAGAAGAAGGCCAAGGAAAGTGTGGCATAATCGAATAGAAAAATACTTTTTCTTCAGTGTTAGCCCAGCACTTTCGAAGGTCATCAAAGGTACCGTGATCCAACTTGATGGAAGGATGCGCTGGAGACAATGACGTGAATCGATGGCAATTAACTGCGAAATCAGATCAAGGTTCTGGAGAAGAACCGCGAAATATTTTTTACATCAATCAAGAAAAGATTTCATTGATAGGTGGCTGTCTGTTTTGAAAAAAGAGGTTAGAAACCATTTCTTTTTACTAAATTGTGACGATCACGAACAATTTCCTGAGCATAATGGGGTATGGATTTAGATTTCGTCATTCCATCACTGTTCTTGTACAAATTCTGAAGTAGCTGTCGAAGACGTGGTTAATATGAGCACGCGAATAGGACTTGTTACTCTTGAGGCCCATCCGCAAGCCGTGCTCTCAAATTCGTTTTCTGGGTGCGCCCTAATGGAATCTGCCACTAGTGGAAGGATCACGATGCTTCTCCTGTCCCATATGGAATGTGCTGTCGGTGTTCGCTTAGCCTGTCAATCAAAATGATTGCATTTTTTCTTTAGACCAGCACATCTTCACTTACGGCCTTCAGCAGTCAATTATGGCTATCGTGATGGAGATGCTGGCCCTAACCTTGGTATCACCTTTAAATAGTGTTACGTAAGAGGATGGAGAGATATGTTATTATTTGACATTTTGTAACTGAAGAGTAAGAATTGCTTCTATGTCGCAATGTAAAACATTTTTGACAAAGGGAAGATTGGACTAAGAAGCACAATTAAGGGCTTGTGACAAAAGGAATGCTAATATTATTTAAGAATGGCCCTATTCTAATGCCAGTATTTTATAAATTCCCTTTCTTGGTTAAATTAAACGTGTTCATTAAACACTCCGGTGCTGTTCAGAACTCAATAGTTTGGACTTCGTTCATTCGAGAAGTACGTATAGATCCAGATAGTGCATAACCCCTGTCGCAAACTTCTGGTGGTGATTCCCCACAGCGAGATGAAAAGAAAAGCTCATATATACATTGTTCGGATAACGGATTGCTTATGAGATTTCCGCAGTTAAAAGTGAAGTTTCAGCAGCTGGTTCTGTACTCCGTGGACGGCAGGTGACATGCGAGAAGCTACAACAAATTTTTCCACTTTCCATTTTTATATTTTCTTAGATACATTTGGTAATAATATTAGTAATACATGTAAAAATACAATGATATCTAATATAATAATGTAACAGTACAGTAAAATATTTATAAATTTAAGTAATTTAAAATAAATAAATTTTAAAGAAAATACAAAGTTTGTCAAACTATAGATAGACCAATGAGCCAAGGGCTAAAAAAAAAAGAAAACTATTCAAGAGCCAAAGGTCCCCGAGTATTGTTTAATGTAAACTCCGCCTATAAGAGTAAATTTTCAATTGGCGAATAACTCTTATAGGCGGGTTCGACTGTATTTCTTAATTATCATTCTTATTCTCTTTTACAATTTCTGGTAGTTTTATTCTGATGTGATATCCTACTGCACTCTTTTCACTGTCCTTTTATCATCTCCCATTAGTCTTCGTTCCTATCCCAGCACGTTTTCCCTTGCATTATGTTACCAGTACTGAACCTCTTTCACATCCTCTCCCATTGGCCTCGTTCTTAACTTATTCCAGCACGCATTCTATTTCATTTCCAGGCTTCCTATTGATTCTCCTCTGTTCTCCTTAACTAATACTTTCCTTTCCCCCCTACTTTATCTATATATAAGACGTCTTCTAATGTCCCTATTATCACTTTCACTCTTTGCTTGACAAAGGATATGCACATATCCAAACCGTCAGCTTTTTTTTCAGGATTTTATCAGCCTATGCTCATTTTCATTTTTTTTCTATAGCACAAAGACTTAAATTTTAGAAAACCTTTCCTTTTAGAGCAGAAAAAAATTAATTTAGAACGAGCTGATAGACTTTGAAATGTGAGCTTTAATAGAAAAATGACTTTTTTGTTTATAATCTGAAAAAAGAATTCTAATTCGATTTTAGAAAATTAAATAGCTCCCTGTTCCCATAATGAAACTCGTGTTCTATGCCCTTCAAAGTTCCTTTTTTATGCAAAAAACTGGTATTTGCTTTTATGCACGTTTTTAAAAATTCTTAGGAATCTATAGTCCAACAAACAAGTCATGAAAATAGAACACTTGGTCATGAGGTTGGATAAGTTAGCCTTGCTGCGCAGTTTTTTTTTATCGTTCATATATGCTGCTTAAAATGCGCTTTATTCAACGAGTGATCAAGCAGCATTGTGTCAAAAAAAACAAAAAACAAAAACAAACAAAGACATGTATTACGATTCTTCTGAAAAAAGCTATTTCTCATTAACTGTAAAAAAAGAAAGCCCTTTTAAGGGCCATCAATTTAACAGTGAATTCATTTAACAGCAACCTCAGAATGAGGCTAAATTTTACTCCAGCTTGTTGTCATAGTAACGCTGGGAACCACGCTTTAGTTGATAGTCCGCCATTGATAATCCACGCTTTAGTTGATAGTCCGCTTTAGCGCTCTGTAAAGATGAAAGTATAGATATTAGTGTACAGATAACTGCAGGCGCTCAATCCCATGTCCTGAAATACCCTACGCGTCCTGTATTAATTGTTTATGTGACTGAACACGATATGTCTGAAACAATTTCGAAATTTTCGTTTCTATTTTCGATAATTCGCAGCTGGGGATGATCTATCGGTGAAATTCGATAATCTGTCCGATCCGATCACCGTTAGAGGGACTGAAAACGATTCCAAAATTTTTGTTGTATTTTGAGGGAGAAATAAAGATTCATCAATTTTTGCTGAAATCTCAATTAGGCAAACAATAAATACAGGCCAATTAAAAATGATCTATCCGATTTCAAGAGTTTACTCTGTGAAATCTAATGAACATATGGTATTGTCAAACATGTACTATGAAGGGTAAACGTTCAATGTTTACTTCAAACACATCACATCACTAATGCCGTTGAACACTAATCACAGAGTTGTTTACATAATAGTCAAGCACACAGAACGATCTCTGTTCTCCAGTCAACACCATTTTCTTTCAGCAGCTGACCCTTAGCGGTAGAAAGTGAAAATACTGCTTGGAAACTAAACTGTGAAAGTTAACCTTTCAAAGCACATGTCTCACATTATGATACGTTCATTAGACATCATAGAATAAATGTCTGAAATGCGGTCCATCATTTTGACTTGCCCTGTACATTTACCCCATCTACTGATTCACGTGAATTATACACGATGTCCACTCGCTGCTTTACCCGAACATGGCTACGCAATTTCAGCTAGATAACGTAGAGTGGGATATATTGAATTTCTGTTTCACACAGGCACGTATTTTTTTTTCATTTTTTGCGTTTTTATACTTTCTTAGTAATTATCAAATCAAAATATCAAATATCAAGATTTAAGCCTAGTATTAAGTTTTATTTCATGTTTTTGTATTATTAAACTTGTAAGGACAAAACAAAACAACCAGTTACTGAGTTTGAATTATTGGTCATAAAAAAAGACTGAGAAGCATTCGAAAAAATTACGGTATTTGTTCTGGGAGTCCGTAAGTGGCCACCAAGGTCACCTGATCTGACCCCATGTGAATTTTTTCTTTGGGGTTATTGAAGAGACTGTCTACGTACCACCCTTGCCGAAAGATCTGGCAGAAATGCTTTTGAAACCATAGACGTCGAAATGCTGTGGCGTGTATGGCAAGAATTGGAAGTCTGTCACGTTACACGGGGCTCTCAAATTAAATCTTTGCAAAGGAAATAAAACTTGGAGAGTTTTTCATACATGTGTTGCCTTGCACAGCCCTCTACCCTTTACTTTTTATCCGCAGGAGATGTTTAAAGATATAACATTCTTTTTGACTCGCTCTTTATATCGAAAAGAAGATACACATTTTCTCTTATTTTTTTGCCTAAAAATAGAAGGAAGCAATTTCCTCTGCTTTCAATTGAATATTTTTTTTCTGAATGATGAATTTCTCCTTGATGCCAGTCGTTCATGGAATCATCCTGCCTCCCCCCCCCCCCCCCGGGTTCCGGAAATTTAAAATTTTATAAAGGTTTGATTCAGGAGAGCTATTTTCCAAACTCGTCACAAGATAACGAAAATTCCTACTGATCCTTTGTTTATATAAGGATGCTTAATCGATTTTCATAAAATACGATTTTCCAATTCATTAGGAAAAGTGGAAGAAAAACATATTAAACGCCAAATTCGATTTTGTATTTTTGTGTTTCATTATATTCTTCCTTAATTTAAAATATTAATAATTTAAAATGTTTTGTCTTAAAATAGCTAAGCCAAAAGATATTATTACCTAAAGTATGCTATAAATTCGATTTCTTGTTTGTAAAAGAATTTGTGGAGTGCATTATCTTTTATTATTTTTGCGGTATATCTCATTAAATTCACAGTCGTTAAGCTGGTAAAAGGTTTAATAAAATCAAGCCCTAACCAAAGATCTAAGAACTACAGTGTTAAGGTAGCGTTTTTTTGCAAGGTGAGGGTTTTAAATCTGTCAAGTTCAAATTTCCAGGTATCTAGGTAACTCCCTTCGGTAGCGCCCCAAGGTTTTCTATAACAATTGGGATGACTATTATTCTTTGTCTAAAAGCGTTCAACCTTTATTTGTCATTCAAGATACTTTGTGATATTTTACCGCTGCCTGTCTTTACCCGTGGATCACACAGTTATGACAATATCAATGAACCAGACCTTCTTTTTCTCAACAAAACTTTTGTCAGCCCTGGTGTGGGCTATATGTCTGTCTGTTTGAATTCTGAAGTCCCATAAAATCTTAATCTCCTCACTATTCATCTTCCAGAATTTTCTTGACTTCATGTTCCAGTGATATTTGCCTCATCCGACTTCAAACTTCTGACCGAGTTTCCAATGGAATGGATAGTCTTCGTTATTCTGTCATGGCCTTGCAAATAACCAGTCTCTGAAATTTTGCTTCTGATTAAGTGGTCGACTGTTTCATGCTCCTCATTGCAAAATCGGCAAAATATTATTATTATTATTATTATTATTATTATTATTATTATTATTATTACTATTCATGAAGCTAAAACTTTTTTACAACGCGCTATTAATAGATTGAAATAAATAATGGTATCAGAACACCAAAAGTTATTCTTATTGTCACAGGGGTTGCGAAAGAAGGACAAATTAATTTATGCCGTTTATGTTGTCATGTGCGTATGCATTCGCTTTTGTATTAGAAATCGAATTCTTCATCAAGATTCGCAGAAACGGCTGCTGGTTGCAACTTTGTTATGCAATTAAAACAGGATTTAAGGAAGGGAATGCTATTTCCGAAATCCTTCATTAGTGTTTCTTCATCGATTTACAAAGACAATAGCGATAATTATTGCTTAACCCATTAAAAAAAAAAGCTTTTTGATAAAAATAGATTAAACAGGTGGAAACATTGCTTGAAACAAACTCCTTATGGGTTTAGGCCTTTACTGGATATTTCTTATTTTTACTGAAATCCATTATAAGAAAATAATAATGATAACAAATTGAATACCGAAAACTGCGTGCATCGAAAGCTGGAAATTTCGCATTTTTCATAGTGCCAATTTGTTTTCCAAATGCATTAAGAAAAGCCTATACCATTATTTTGAAATTTATATTGGAAAAATATTACAAGAATATTCACAACAGAAACACTCATTAAAAAAACAAAATCAGATCTAATCAGCCTTAAAAAAGCGAATTCAGGAAAACGTCTGCATTTTATTGTGCCAATAATAAATACTGAATAATGTTTATTAATAGAACTTTTTAGTATAGCCTAGTTTGCTAAGTTCCTGGCACGAAAGAAAAAGGAAACGGGCGCATGCTCGATGCTCATCGATTCTACATGTCTGCTTTATTCAGGAGTTGATGAAACATGGCGGCCTCCACCTCACCTATAAGTCTGTCTGTTCAAGAAAAACCACATACAGTTAAGCTAGGACCGTAATTTCTAATATTTTTAACCATTTAAAGGAGAACGGACTTGGAGATAGTGATGAAGCAGTAAGAAATAGTCCCGCAAAGCAAGCGATGTATCGTATTCAATTTGTCGATTAATTGAGAGGCAGACTTGTTTCGGTCTCGTTTCAGCTGTGATTTTATTAAGGAAATGCCAGGATAATTAACGTTCCGTTCCTTTTCAGTTTCTGATCGGTTGAACGAGTTTTTATGCATGCGACAAGTTTCCTTTTCTTTTCGTACCGGGGACTATAGCCTAGAATGCATTTCAAATGCAGAAAGTAGGTTTATTCTCTTCTCCAGGAAGGTTTTCTTACAGCTGTACAACATCAAAAATTCTCGGAGGCGTTTTCAGAAACATTAATTTGGCATGTTTTTAGTCCTCTACTGATTATTTCATATAAAGTAAACTAGCCGATTTCTTTAAAAAATATTTAACTATATAGAGAATCCCTTTTCTTTCCTCTCTCTCTACAGAAATGCCTTTAGCTGTCGTCTTCCAAGTGGTTTGCCAATACTGAGTACAAACCCTAGTATTTTTATTGTTTTTCTACCATTTGTGATCGATATGGATCTTGATTTCGTGAGTTAGGATTCACTTGAGCCATCCCATTAGCGGCCGAGCGGAAATGTCCTTTCTTCCGGTGTCGTCTTCCGCAATGGGGGAACTCAAGCGCTGGTGCCACTGATAATGTCCTTCTTTGACAACTTCGTGGCTTCGTTTAACTCTGAACTCAAAAAAAAAAAAACATGAAATAGGAATGTCTTCTCTGGCACATTCACTTATTCGAATCAGTGCCCACTTAAAGACGCAGTTACTTTAATGTTTTGACTTTTTTTAGGCAAAATTGTACATTTGTTAATGCATTAACGTGGTCAGATAAACACAAATAGTATGGAATCCCTTAAAGTGATATAAATGTTAGGCCTAAATGCAATTTTGATTTATGAAGATTTTGGTGCCTTTTTTAAATCTGGAAATTTGTGCAGTCCTTTTCCATTTTAAGCAGTTAAAGATACATTAACGCCCTTTTTTAACGTGTTATTTTTCCCTTTGTAATCTTTATATCTCCATTCGATAGACACACGCTTTTCTCTGCATCAAAATGTCATTTTCCTATCCTTAAAGATTTTATTATTTTACCTCAAGTTAGTAATCTGGGAACTTAAGCTTTTCAGCCTCAGAGTTTTTCTAGAATATGTTTTCCTTTGACTATAATTAACTATAAATGATAATCCATTTTGTCTCAAATAATAGCGGTTTATTTTCTTTTGAAACCCTCATTCACTTTATGACATAAAAATTTACTCTTAAAGTGTTTTCATATTGTATATTAAATGTTGTAGCCAATTTTATTTAACATGATAATTGAGGGAGTTGTGAGTTAATAGACTCATAGTAGTTTATTTAGAAAATTGTGCTTCAATTTTTGTGGAAACGTAATAGGTCTAGTAAATTACTAATCTAATCACTGTCATAGCTCTACAACAGAATTATTTTTTTCTTCGAGTCTCTTCATTAAATTCTTTTCCTGATTGGCTAAGTTTCATATCCCGAATAAAAAAAGAAGATGCAAAATAAACATGAGAATGAAATCAATCGTAAGTCTCATTTGATAAACAAGATATTAATATATTAATGACACAATTCAGAATCTGTGCATAATCTAGAATTCTATAGTTATATGAACGCAATTTAGTTCTATTATACAGTCTAATCAAATGAAATATTGCTTAAATATTACTTATTAAACAGAATGTACAAAAAAGTGATGTTTGGTTTTCATAATTAAGTTCCGTTTACGGTTCTTTTACATGAAGAAAATATGAATATTTGAAATAAATTTATTATCAAAAACTAAATAATAACGTTTTCCTATGCCTCTTTCATACAGAATAAGGTTAGAATTCGTCTCAACTTTGTTACCAACTGAAGAATCGCTGTGTAGGATACAAACGTCCTGTTCTCCACAGAATGTAAGAAAACACTTGCTTTCATGCACTTCCCTTGTTTTTGACAATTTTCTTTGGAAATGCTTGGACGCCCTTAACTTTGAGCTTTCAACCTTAAGACGACACTGTCGAGATTTTCCACCCACGATCGATAAAGAAGAAACATCAAAGGCGAACCAGTTTTCTTTCTTACTTTTTCCTTATCAGCAGAGAGAAGAAAAAAACACGCAAAGAGCTCGAAAGACAAACACTGGAAATCTTAAGAAATAGAATGAGCTTATTACTTTCTTCCAATACGCGGTTTCAAGTAGTTATCATTGTCTGATTAATGTAACTCTGTTATTCTTCTTTTGAAAAAGGCAGTGTATATTGCAATGAAGTGAAATGTCACTGGAAAAGTGAAAAAATGACAGACGTATGCCATATCAAACATGAATTAATAATGCAATAATAATGATAACTTTACGTCCAATAAGTTTCATTTCCATATCAAAAATCGTTGGTAATTGTATCGTGCTTATGACATCTACCTTGTTTACGTAGAAATTTGCGTTTGGAGAAAATTAAATTCCCAAGGCTGCTTATTTATTGAAGAAAAGAAGTATTCCACTTAAAAACACAGACTAAGTCCGCTTTTTCACCACGCGGAAAAACGGACTTAGTTTTATTTTAAGGAATCTTATGGAAAAGCGGACTTTAGTTAGTTTTAAGGAATTGGCATCCACAGTATTTAAGGTAATTGATTATGATTTTTCTATATAAGTATTCCACTTTTTAACAAGCGAACTACTGGAGAATAAATTATTATATTCTGATTATGCAGGCAAAAAGAGAATTACGTTTTGTACGTTTTCGCATGCTTTCACCTTTAATATCAGATATCAATATATTATAGATGCAGTAATTCAATACTTTTGTTCCGCCACCAACTTTCTTATGGAGGCGACACCATTTTCTTATTAAATTTCACCTTCGTAATTCCGCTTTCTTAGGCCGAACGAAATAAAAGCTTCCGCAATGAAAGCTTCGAATGTCTTTGATACCTAAGAACTTCCTTCAATCCGCAATGCGTATAGTTTTCTGGAAAATTCTCATTTACCTTAAGTACTCTTTCCGCCTTCATGGTTGCACAAAATGGCGTTTGGAATCTCCTCCCATTTTCCTACGCCCCCTTGAGTAAAGCATTCCTTACTTAATTCTTTGTTTAGGGCGTCAGTTATTGTAAAATATGTTGTGAAAAGGGAATTCGAACGTAAATTTGTTTTGCCAAATATGGAAAGAAGATGAAGCGACACAGGGCCGAAGATGCGCTGGAAGAAGGCGGCAACTCACGCATCAAAGAAGAAAATTAAAAATTAACATGGCCATTTCACGCGCCTCTCCCGTGACCTAAATGAAATAAAAGCAACACCAATAACCAAAGAAACTTTTATTAAAGGGAAAAACTTGTACTCGTTCTTTTACATAAAGAGGACATTTCATAAGACAGACAGTGTATGATAACTGTTGTTGTTGTTCTTGCTGTACATTTTGCTATGTTTCCTCCAGGAGTGCTACAATCGATAAAAGGCACTGCAGCGGCGTTCCTTAGTTTTTTTTGTTCCCTTCTGCTTTTTGATCTACTTCACACCACAAGACATTTAACTTCACAAAGTGAAACAATCCAAGCGATACAATAATTTTCTAGGGAAATTCCTTTGTGGCCCATATCTCGCTTCTATCTTTTGTCTCTCTCCTACTTGTTTATTCATTCTTGTTTTTTTTTTCTTTTTAAATTTTTTATGGATCGACTCACCCATCCACTGCTTAAAAAAGATAAAGTACAACTAGTAGTCATTTAAATTTTTTCATACTCGTAGAAAAGCGGCATACGATAACTAATGCTAATAACCAAAGGATGGTATGAAAATAAATGCTATTAATGGTGATCTGAATATATGATAAATGTTTTCTAGCATTTACAATTTCTTTTAATATACAAAGGAATTTTCAATTTATATTGTGTATCAGTTACTAAATTAATTCCATTAGAAATTGTTAAATTCGACTTCTATTGTTTTAAAAATGTGTCTGGCTTATCAGAACATAGGCAAGATCGCCAAGGGCAAAGAAATTTTGAATTTATACCTCTGCATCAAAATAATAGAATATTCCACAAAACGATACTGTTATTAGCATGATTTAGTCTCTTAAACATCGTTTGATTTCATAGTGGAGAAAAATAAATGCTGTAGAATAAAAACACGTCCTTTTTCTTACTAAAATTGTATGTTGGCTGAAACTCCGTCGATAATTATATTACAAAAAAATGTAAAAAAGATAAACCTCCCTAGACAAAAAAATAGAATATTCGAGACAAAAAATTAGAACATTCAAACTTTCAAGTTAAAAGCAATTGAATAGTGACGCACCTCTCGCCTAAGAATGAATATCCCCATTTAAGTGTAATTTTTATAAATTGCAAAATCAAGAATCCCTATAAACATTGATCTTTATGAGTCGAAAAGCGGATTTGACTAGCATTGTGCAAAAGGTAATAGTTGCGCTGTATGGAAAAAGTCAAACACAAAACCAGAATGGAGAAACAAAGAGAAGGACTAGATGGCATGAAACAGCGGAAGAATTGCGGACGTAAACTGAAAACTAGTCATCGCGACGATCAACAACTTAGAAAAATTGTTCATTCCAACCGATTTGCATCAGTGTGAACAATGACTAGAGAGAGAATGGACGAAATGTGGTTTCTGTATCGTTTCGTAAAACTCTAAGAAGACTACATGAGATGCGTTTCCAAAGCCGTGGGCCAAAACGTAAACCGCTACTAAACAGGAAACAAAAGCAACGGCATCTGGAATTGATCATTTAATGACTGGCGAAACGTGCTCTTTACTGAGGAATCGAAATTTTGTCTTGCCTTTGGTGATCAAGAACCAAGAGTGTGGCGTCGACGACATGAGGCTTACAAAGATCTGTGTCTTAATAGATCTGTGAAGTTTGACGCAAGTGTGACTCCGTGGGGATGAGTGCGTGCTTGATCTACGAAATGCCAATGCAAACTGCTTGATTGTTTCATGGTATAGCAACACCTCCTAGAACACGATTAACACTGACTTTTTATGAAGATGTAACAATGTATGACGTTTCTGTGCACAGGCCTTCTTTCTAGGAAGTGTTGGGTATAGTCGAGTGGAACTTTAAGAGCTCCGAGTGGGGGAAATTTATTCAAGTAATGGGGGTGTTTCCTCCGTAATATGACGATGATGCTATTTCCAATACTATTTTATGTCTTGGAAATAGTATCACTGTCAAACTTCCATTTCTTGAATAAACTGTCTCGACTCAGAGCTCTAAAAAGTTCCGATCGACAATATCATCATCAGAGTCTCTGTTCGATGATGAGATGATATTTCACGATTTGGCACCAGCACATTCAGCAAAGATGACAAAAAAAATGGTTCGAGGACAGTAACATACCAGTTTTATCCTGGCCTGCTAATTCGCCAGATCTAAACCCAATCGAATCGTTGTGGAACATTAAAGAAGAGAGTTCGCCAATCCAAGCCAGCCAATTTGATCAAGTTAAAATCAGTTTTGAAGAACAGATAGGGAAGTATAACAATTGATGAATGTGAACGAGGCCAAACACGGTCCAACAAAATATTAAAGGATGTCTTAGTCCAAAATAATGATTTCAGTTCTTATAAAGAGTCTGTGATTTAGATAATGTTGAATTCTTGTGTTCATTTAGTTATTGTTCTATTTTTTTGTCTTAAGTTGTGATGTATTATATTTTTTGTCCAATAAAGGAACTGATGTCTCCGATACTTCTAATGATGTTTATTTATAAACATTTAAAATTAACATAGTTACAAAACGTATTTTTTTCTTTATGTTTAAGGTTTAGGAACGTATTTGACTTACTATTTTACAATAATTGCAGCATTTCAGAAACTATTCTATTTTTGTCGCAGAGTTGTATATAAAAATACAGGAATAAAACAAAAATTGAAATAAAAATTATTTGAAAAAAACTGACGTTTCAATAGTATTTTTCATTTCAAAATAAGTTTAACATTATTAATTAATAATTAAATAGTTCTTTTCATTTCTATTTCCTCTTGCCAAAATTAGTTTATTAAAATTAATATAACCTGCCGCTTCATTAAAGTAAGGACTATGTCAGTCGTTGGGAGAACAATACATTGCTCTCTGTAGAAGTTATTTTGAAATAATGCGGCAAATTTTGGGCACGAGTTTATTTTTGAGAAAAATTCAATATTCCATCAGCGGGAAAACTATTTACTTTTTGTGCAACTGCATAATCTATTTAATAAATATAATGAGAGTAAGGAAAAGAATATCTTTTTTCGTTTGCAATATGCTTTTGATAAATACAGTACATTGTAACTTACATCTTTGATATATCATTACATTGATTTTAATACGTTACTTTCGGGAAACATTAAAAGAATTGGGCTAGCTTAAACATCTTTACTGTATAACAAATATTTTGCTAACATTAGGGAATAAGCTGGAAACAAACTGGATGGAATTATTTTTTATTATATTTATGGCCAATCTTGTACTGTTTAATCAAACTTTATAGTCTAATTTTAATTACATCTGGAAGTAATTTAACTTTTATCACCTAATGAAATGGAAGTGATAAAAAGGCTAGACAATAAAAATGTTTCGTTTTATTTTCCAATGCAATTTCAGTAACCCTTTTCTTTAAATGAATAGGAAGGTTGTTCGATTATTTTGTGAAATATGGTAATAATGTAAGGAACCTGAAAGAGCCCAAACAACCGACTCAACATCTTATAGGAAATTTTTTTGGTCAGCGGAATGGATAGAACATACGATATTTTAGGTTATAAAATTATACCCAACACGCTTCATTTTTGCTTGGTTTCGTCTGCGTCACCTTCTTCTGATTTGCTTCCCTCTGGAACAGTTCCCAATGTCACATGAAATAAGTTACCACTCACCCTGTATTATTCCTCCCCTCTCCCTCCCTATGATTTCTTTTTGTTCTGAAAAAGAGCCGCCTATGCTCATTGTCCTCTCTGTCCTGATCTAATTCACGGAATCAGTTCTCTCCTTTCTGTCTGCTATAGCCATTCGTACTATTACTTTTAGGCTTCACTCTAGTGGAATCAAATCGAACTTTTGTCTTCTCCAGTCTTCCAAGTAAGAGAAACGTCAGCCGAAAACTTTTCCTTTGACACTCCAATAACCTTCACTCTCTAACCATCTATGTGCATGAACTACGAATCGATCGAAAAACGTTAAGGAAGACAACCGTGAAATGGATTTTCAAGAAAGTATTCCGTAATTATATTATGATATTATTATCCAACAGTCATGAAAGGCTCAGTAATCCGACTTGGTTAGAATTCGATCCTGTTAGATTATGCCATTTTTAAGAGCAATAAGAAAGACCAAGCCCAAGTACTTTTTACAAGTTTTAACATTCGGAAGCCCAACACCGAATGCAAGTAAGAGTTTTCTTTCAATTTTTTTTTTTAATACATGAAGATGATTAAAAACTTGGGTAAAACGGGAAATTTTTTTTTATCATTTTTAATACTTATTGCAAAAGATTTTCATGTATTATTCGCAACCGACCAGAAACTAAGGCCACGACACTAAAGCAGTCAGTATGACCAAAAGTTCATTGTCCCCATCTTGGATTTTCCTTAACAACCAGTGGCCGAGGAGGTTCAGTTCACTGGCCATCACGTTCGCCTGATTTGAAACCACTTGATTTGTTTTCCTTTAGGGATACGTCAAAGACAAAGTGTATGCCCTGTACCAGCATCAGTAAATGATTTGAAACAACTCAATGTAGCTTGAACACTGAAATTTCATTTTATTGTAGTGGATTTATTACAATACAGCGAAATCTCGTATATCGCTCATTCTCACAACGTACGAGGTTTCGAAGTTTCCTTAATTTTAGTCTACTTTAATTTAAGTGAGCTAAATGCTAGAAAAAATAATAAATTATTACTTAATATATTATTAAAAGTACTTTTATTGTTTTTAAGAAACAAAATGGTGACTTTTTATTTCGAGGAAAGCTGCTGCTTGAACTGGCAAAAGAGAAGATTTAAGCGGACCTTACAATATCGTGATCAAGTAAAGGCAATCGAAATGAACCCAACTTGTTTAAATCAAACCACAAGTGCGAACGAAGGGGTTTTTACAGTAGAAGTTTTAAATCGTGAAGAAGTCGTGCTTATTAGTGATTCAGTAGAGGAAATGGAGTCAGTCGCGGTACCAGAAAGTGACAACGGCAACTGGTTTGATATGCAGGAAACTTCCGACGATGACGCAGATTATGTTCCAGGTCATCATTCATCTTCAGAATTTTCATCTTCAGACGAAATGATCGTGGAGTTTCAACACCAAAAGAAAAACGAAAGAAGAAGCGACGTAATCCAACATAGAATTAGCCCGATAACGAGATATTTACCGTTGAACAAAGAGAGAAGCTCACTGCGCCGAAGAAGTAAAGATAGAGCAAAGATCAAGGGGATCCGGCTCTTTGGATTCGAAACCTCGTGAAGCAGAAACGAATACTCGGTAAAATGTACCTCGGAGTTAAAAAGAACGTAGCTGTCTAATATGTACAGATAGAGGAAAAAAGAGAAAGAAGAATGAAAAAGATATGCAACTGTTAGAGAAGTTCAGAAGCCAAAAATTCCAATCACGAATTTTCCGAAGAAGAGAGAGTACAAATTTTCAACCATTTCTGGAAAAAGATGACATGGCAAGAACGGAAGGTGCTTATTGTATCTCTCGTAAACAGTGGGAAGACCAAAACCAGAAGAAAGGAGTACAGAGACAGTGCGAGAGAATCCAGATCCAAAGCTTCCCAGTAAAATCTCAAGAAGGGTGAGCAAAATCTAGTGTTTCCTAACACCTCTGGATTGGGTAAATTTTTTGTTAGAGATTAGGTTTTGAAATGCATGGACAAAAACCACATGCAGCAGCATGTACTTGGATGATTTTTTAAAAGAATTGCTTAAAATATAGTTGCATTACTGTCGAGCGTCATCTAGAAAGCAATACTTGGAACCATTGTGAAGCAGCAAACTGCGCTCTTCAGAGAGTAGGAAATGAAATCTGCTGAAATGTGATATCAACGTCACGCAGGGTGGGAAAGACCAATGCACTACTTACATCGGTTTCACGGTTGGTAGCGTTCCCGAAGCAGATTAGAATGGCCACCAAGAATGAAAAGTAAAGAGCAGAAAAAAATAAAGACAAAGAAGAAGTGGAAGCCTCTTCTAAAATGGTGTACGCGATGGACGTGCAGGCAGTGCTATTATCCCCTCGGTTTTAACGCTCTACTACAAGCAGAAGTTGAAAGTCCACAATTGCATGATATATAGGGTGTCCATAAATCTCTTTATAACTTTAGGCTTTAATAAATAAAATACTATACAAGATAACAAGAAACGGTTTTCAACATGTGGCAGATAAACTCAAAGTTTTTTTTCCCTCATTCATAAACCTCATTATATGCGGGCTGCGAAGGAGGCGTATACCGCTTCGACATCAATGGTTTCAACAGAATGGGGCTAGGCCTCACACCATTAATGAAGTGCTAGACTTTCTCAATCAGAAATTCGGAAATCGAGTCATTTCAAACAGGTTGCCAGATCGATTCGGGGGTGGCTTTCTTAGGCCCCCTACGAGTCCTGACCTAAACCCATGTGATTTTTATCTCTGGGGGTTCCTTATAGACAGTGTGTTACTACAGCACCAAGAACCCTAGACCAGCTGCGACAAAGCATCGTCGACTGCTGCACCCTTGTGGATGCAGAAATCCTGGATAGAGTTATGAACAACTTCACCATTCGGCTGCGAGCAGTTCAAAACGTTCGTGGTGGCCACATTGAGCATATCATCAAGACTTTTCCACGGGAATAAAAACTCCGAACTGCCTAAAATATCATACTGAAATGCTAAGTTTGTAAACATTAACGGGTCAATAAATCATAGTACTGAAATGATCAGAAATTGACTGAATCACCCTGTAGATACCCTATACAACTTCGAAGACCACTCAGTAACCTGCTTTCTGCGGCACGAAGGGCACGGCGGTCTTACAGCACGCGTTTTTGCTTCGATTTTAGTCCGCTATCTGGAAAAAATGCTGTCTGAAAATCCAACAGTTGAAGAAATTGTAATATGGGATGACGGATTCAAGTATCCGAACAGAAATGCAGTAGCATCAAACGCTCTCTTTCAAAGAAGTACAACGTAGTTATTTATCAAAGTATCTAGAGAGGGAACCTACGCAAATGGAAGTTGACTCCGCTCACAGAGTTATTGAGCGCAAAATACAGAAGCAATTTGTTTAGGTTTCAGCCGATTACACCAACATTTGCCAGGCCGTACGATGTGGAAACGCTTACCTACAAGGATTTCTTGAACTACTCTAAGGACCTTAGCTATAGTCGCATCAGGCCTGATAAGAAGGTTGAAGATCCTGTAGTCATGGATATTACACAACGCATGAGTAGTTGAGTTGTCATACAAGCTGAAATTTGATCAGGAAGAATTGGAAAATATTCCAGGAGACCCAATCTTCTAAACTCAGACCAAGAGGGAGAAAAGCCTTTACTGTATTCTGAAGTGCTGAAGATTTCACTCACGAAGTTTCAAAAACTACAAGAGCTGAAAGGCGGTCATCATGCCTTTTACAGTGAGTGAATCTTGCCCATGAGTGAGTGAATCTTGCCCATGAGTGAATCAGCTATAATGTGATATCATTTGCTTATTTGTACTATCTTGTTTCATAATGAACAGATCTGTCTATTACGTTAAAGTTATGTTGATTGCTTTATTTAATTAAACGGTTTCAGTGTTCCGATCATTTGTTTGCGTTAGTTTTAAAATAGTTCTTAAAATTGCATTTAAATGATATATTTATTCTAAATGTAGTTTCGTTATTTTCCCAAACGGAAACTAAATTTTAATATGAGACCCCGAGACTAACAGGCCCATCCCCTCTCTTTTTAATTAACACTCAGTAACTGTTGTTGATTTAAATTAAACATTTTCCGATTATCTATAACTTAATTATTTTACTGTGAAGTTTAAATAAACTTAGGAGGTATGAAGCACCTATTTTTAATGAACAATAGAACACGAATTCATTACTATTAGCCATTATCAGGAATCTTTAACCTTGTAAGTTAATTATAAAATCTTGCCTCATAAATAAATAATCAATCTATTATTACTAATTATTTTTACGGGAAGTTAGTGTTTGGAGACGCACCTCTTATAATGTTTTACCACGATGTTTAAACAGCATAATCAATTGTAAGCGAGTTTTCTAAAAAGGATATTAGAAAAGGGACATTAAATCGAAAGTATCATTTAATACTTTGAAGCAGTATCAGTTTCACCGGATGATCGTATTGGTTAACATGGTTTTGTCTTCGAAGACAGGCCATCGAACTCTGTATGACGCATTTAATCTAGAGAATGATGAAATCTTGTATAATCTCCTGATGTGAAAAGGTGGAACTATGTCCTTTTCTATCCAATTAGAAGAGTGTTATAGTACTCCCCAAGGAAAGATCTTTTTTCACTCTTGTGAAGAGCAACGGACGAGTTAGTTAGTTAGGGCCTGCCTGCCGTGCAAGATAGACAGATGAGTTGGAATCAAACCGTCTAATCGGACAGACGAGTGAGCAAGTAGAATTTAGCCTGTCAAGCGAGACAGATGTACGAGTCGGAGTGGAACCGTCTAACAGTATAGACGATGCAATCAGCATCAACTGAGGAAGACAGAGATTTTGATGCTAATGTGGAGGAGAAATCCCTCTGCCATTAAGTATAGTGAAATACTTAATTTAATCCCAGTTTAATGAACAGTCGGGAAAAAAGATATTATTATTATTACTATTTATTATTATTGATCAGAATTAGTAGTAGAAACGCGGAGACCACATCGAAGAGCCAGAAATTCAACCCCACCCATCATCGGAGACGAATATTTTTCTTTCACAGTCTCATTTCTCTCGGAGCCATTTCAGTTCATTGCATTGCATTACATTTCATTCCATTTCGCTAAATTTAATGATTTATTGTCATTTCAATCTTGGATTAGGAAAAGAGTTGAGTATTTACATTATATTACATTTCCTGTATAATAAAATATTTCTTAGTGCAGAAAGTGCGTATTTCTTTAGGCCCGTATCATCGAGCACGTCCCTGTGCGGAGATAGCCCCTTCAGTGTGGTGCTGAATGAAGATGGATATCAAAGGTTTTCACGAGATAGATGGTTCTTTAGACAGGCCCAACTCTAACATTAAAATCATTCATAAAATGTTTATGTAAAATTTAAATGAAATTGGATAAATAAAAAAAACAAACTAGTATGTGACGAGAATTGGTTCACTTCTTAGGGCAGAACCACCGATATTTAGTTACACCGGAATTAAAGACAAACTTAGTTAATATTGATGTTCAATAGTAGATTATGAGCATCTAACTTAAAAAAACTTACCTTATTTGCTTTTTTAACGGCGCTACTGGGCGGGTTTTTTGACTCTCCTAAAAAAATGTTTTTTAACATACGAGGTTTTGAAAGATACTGAAAATAATTTAAACTTCGATATCCACATCATCAGAATAAGCGTTCAGAGTAAAGATGAAATGAGCTACACGAACACTGACAAGGGACGTGTATTTTTTTTTGTGAACACGTATTTGTGCGACGCATTTTTTTTTTATTTTTTTTTATTTTTTTTTTGCGCGCAAGCATACCTTGGAAGCGATAGCGTTGCTTTCAGATGAAGTGGATTCGTGCGTAACAAATCTTTTTAAGTGTAACAAATAAATAAATATTTTATATAATACCATAAACCTTTTATTTATTTATCAATGGACGAATCTACATCGGTAATACTGTTTATGATAACGGAGATATGAGGTATCGAATCTCTCACTATGTCGAGGAAACAAAGCGTCTATGCTTAAGTCTCTCAATATGTGCGTCTCCTTACTTGCGTCTGTGCTCACAATCGAATGTGAGGCCACAGACACGGTACTGCAATATTTTCGCAGTATCTAAAATCACAAAACGAGTGTATTATTGCATCATTCGTAATGATTATTACACCACTCGTAAGCGCTTTTATGGCTCGGAACATTATTCGTTACTGTAGAAATAAATTAATAATATTTCGAAGTACATAGAAATTCAACGAGCGCATAAATTAAAAATTTGATAAAGACTTTGAAAAGCTCTTAAGACCTAAATGAATATTTAATTGGTTTTTCAATGTTTCAAAATAATAAGTTAAGAATTAAAACGTGATCAATAAAATATATCTATTGTAATGGAAAAGAGTTTATTCAGTACACTAGGTTTCATTAGTCTTGATTCAAAATACTGAAAACAAAACGTACGTCATTACACGAATTTGCACGCCATTGAGCTAGCTAGGTAAGACGGCGAAGTATAGTGGCGCTGTCTGTTACCACACTTTCAATATACAGTCAAATCTCCTCGATAGCGCGATTAACCCTTATGAAACAATAAATTTTCATGGTTTCGGCTAATTTCCTATCTTTTTAATGTTAAATATCTCTCCTTATAACGATGAAGTATTTCAAGAATAGGCTGTTAGAACGATAACATTCTCCAATTTCATTAAAAAAAAAGCATTCTCAGTTTCGTATCTGGAACGAATAAGAACGAACAGTGGATTCTCAATTCTGCAGCAGATTGAGCCTGTATGAGTAAACATGGTTTCCGGTCAGTGGAAATTGCTAACCTTAGAATCAAGTAGGCAGAAATCAAAGATAAAGAAGGAAGTATGAAACAAATGGATGTTGGAAAACATATAAATTGTACACTCAACGTTGGCTACATTTTTTAAGGAAAGAAGTTGAAGAAAATGTTTCTAGCGAATTTTTAATTGTTCCCATTAAAATAAGATACAAAAACTGTTTCAAGCATTTATAATTTTTCTTACAATATCTCTATAAATAATATATTTCAATTATCTTGTATTATAGATGAAAATTTATTGAAACATAATATCCCCTCAATATAACAATAACCCTGTTATAGCGATATCATTTTGTAAGTCCCCAAAAAATCGTTATACCGAGATTGAATGTATTTTATAATATTTCTTTTAGTAAAGATTTTAAATAAAATTTGTTGCTCAGGTGACGTTTCAATGCTTAAATATGCAAAAATAAAGCAAGACTTTTGATTGTTATTTCTGTTTCCGTAACGCTTTTTGGGATCGGATTTCGCATCAAAATGATCTCCAGCCTTAAAACATTATCATGTTAAAATCAAGCCCATGTTAAAATACTGAAACCCCAGCGTATCTGAAAATCAGTAAAATTTCATTGCCTAACGTTGTGGTCATGTATTCAACTGCTTCGAAAGAAAAAGAGCATGATTGTCGCGTAAAAAGAACGACTCCCTGTCTTTTATAATCCAACAATGAATCATATAGATGCAATCTTACATTTGCTGATTCTTTAAACCAAACGGAGCTCGACAAGAACCCCAAACGTCCTTGCATTACTTCTTATTCCAAGACCACCTAAGAAAATTTGAGCAGCTGTGCCAAGACGATCAAGGTCTTTCTCACTGGTCGATGCCACTTTTTCGAGGACTACCGTTTTGGTACTCTACATTATCCGTATCATTTGCAAATGCCTCGGAACCCCTTTAACGAAACTCCTCTGTAGTTACCCTACCTTCATTCCCTGGTGAGCCACTTTTCTACCTCACGGACAACTTTACGATCGACGCTCCGATGAACGTTTTAAGAAAGCGAATCCTTTAACTTTTTTCTAGACCCCATGCTCTCTAGTTGCGTCCAAATTTCAAAGATTAATGAGACTGAAATTCATATTTTTCCCCGTTGCTCGTCGTAAAAACAGCAAGATCAACGATGATGTCGTTTACGACATTATTTGCTTCCTTTCCTTCGTTTTTTTCCTATCTTAAATCGCCAAAATCTCCGACTCCCTTCTTTATGCCGCGCACCAGGAGGTGAGGAAACGAGGAAATGCACTGCGGGCCTTTAAATCTTTCTACAATAGGTTTTGTAGAGAGAGTATATTTTTGAAAAACAGTATCAGAGCAAAGGAAAAAAAAATTACTGAAAAAAAATGAAAAAAGTCTAGATTTTGTTTCTAAATTCATAAGAATATCTCGTTTTTTTTTACAAAACGTAAGCAATTTTTAAAATAGTTTTACAAAATTCTCTAAAGGCATTTGAAACTCAATAATTGAAACTCGACTGAAGAGATTTAAGTAGAAACATTCATGTCAACGGCGAGATTTGTGAGAACTAGAAAGTTTTTATACAAATTATCGCGGGCTCTTTAAACTTTTAAGATAAGCGCTTAGACACCTATTATTCTTAATTCTTCTGAGTTTTATATGTTCATGGTCTGATAGCTTGCCGCTAATACAGGAGTGGACCGATCAGCTCCGTTAACTGAGTTAACTCGGTTAGAATGCTGTTGTAATTAATTCATTATAGTTATAAGCAATGTAATAACAATTAAAGACTTGACTGCTTCAGTTCAACGCTTTTTAATTTATTTTGATTATGAAAGTTCAGCAATGTAGAATATAAGGATAATATCGAGCTAATATAATAACTTAAAGGAATATATTTCGACCTTTGGAAATCCATAGGAAGGCGGAATCGTAAAGATTCTTTTCCTTTACCTGAATCTCATTTTAAAAAATTTCTACAATATATTGACAACCCTTTTAATAATAATATTCCTCTGCCGAATGCGACTACTGCAAGTAAACAAACGTTTCACTGGAAATTACCTAATAATTTACCGCAGGAAATTTATCGTGCTGTCAGAAAAGTTAAGCTCAAGCATAATAGAGCTGATAGATTGGTGAATCATCTTTCATAAAGAATTGGGGTATACCGGGTAATTATTTACTCACACACTTAATTAAACAGATAGAAGCTAATTCAGCGTTCCCCAAACATTTTAAACAAAATCTTATCAAACCGATTTTCAATGGTGGAGACATAGATGACATTAAAAATTATAGACCCATAGCCCTTCTTCCTTCACTTTATAAAATTACAGAAAAAATTCTCTTCCAGTCCTTGACGTCTTATCTTTGGAGCCAGATTCCAACAGGTCAATTTGGAGGCAGATCCAACACTTCCGTGCAGGATTTATTACTTGAAATCAACATCGAAGCCATTACAGCCCTTCAGAGCAGACAAATTTTTGTTACTCATAGGCAAATGTTTATGGAACTCAAGCCGCTGGACCTATTTAAACAACTCTTTTGTCAAAGAGTAAACGTTATAAAGGGAGACAACGACACTTGCGAGGCTCTAAGCATCAGAGGATACTACAAGGCTCATCTATTAGTAATACACTATTTGCCGCTTTTATTACATCCATCTCCAACTAAATTTTAAAAACGATATTATCCTCACAAAACCATAAAATCTTACTCGGACCTCTTCAATTGAGATGGACATCGAATCAGACGTCCATATCATCCAGCAATGGTTAAAGACAAGGGCTATGGAAATTAATTCACAGAAGACAGCTATACTTAAGATCAAGAGAGCCCGTAGCGATCCCAAGTCCCACCTGAGAATATTGGGAGTATTCCCACAGGTACAGTACATCCTGGGATGTGCCAACCGTCTCACGTTTTTAGTATTAGACTTCGGTGAATATTATCGAGGAAGGAGAAAATTACCATTTTGAAAGCTAAAGTCCCAAAACTTACATATGTAATTCTAATATGGAATCCTCTAAAGAAATTCATGCGGCAAAAATTAACTGTGGCTTAGAATACTGCGAGCGACATTTAATATGACTCCTAGGCAGTCTATTACCCAAATGTGTACTGACTATAAACTTATGACTTAGCTCGTTACTGAATTTTATTAATCTTAAAGAGCTTGTGAAACCATTTTTTATTAACACTCACCCGGCACATTTTATGTTGACACGGCTTAACCAAATGGAGACAGCCAGGAAATCCACCTTATTATTACTCACCCCGCCGCATATCATTCCCCATTGGAAGGAAATGTACTTCCCTTTCCGTGCGGTGCACCTTTGGAATGGAATACCCTTGGAGTACCGACAGAATATTTTCACCTGCCAGATGGGCGACTGTCGGAATCATCAGAAACATGTTAGATTACTCCTTCAGAATAATTCTGGTTAAGCTTTCATTCAGCTTTGCTCCATTTGGAGCGCATACATAAATAAATAAATAAATAAATAAATAAATAAATATTGATCTCTTATCGGGTGGGTCTTCTTCATATTCCAAACGGTAACGTTGATGAACTTTAAGCACAGGCTTTGCTTTCCGCTCGGATGTCACTATTTTGATTATGCTGCAATATCGCCTTGCATGGTGGGATCAGTCACGTTAATAGAAACGGCTAAAAACATTGAGAGTTCGGTTTCATCGTTGCAAACCACGTAGAGATAGCTTTTCTAGTTATAATAGTATGAACATTTTTATGGTACAAACATTTTTTTATTGGTATAATTCAATTTTGCAGTTATTTAATAGAAGTTCGTTTTCCAAAATTTTTAACGAAACATTAATTCAAATTATCCAAATAAATAAGCTGCATTGATAATCTAAGGCAATTATAATAATTAGAAAACCAATTTTGTCAAACGATCATATGATATAAATCATGGATGCTTTTATTTATTGTCCTCTGGGCTTAAAGTGCCTTCGAAAATCACAGTTGGATTGGGTTTTTTTTTTCATCGTCAGCATCATCAGTAGAGAGGAAAATTTACTTTCTTCCTAACAGCAAAGCAAACTCATTTCGGATAAACTCAACTTTCTGCGCGGTAATCGAGGAAGACAAACTGACAAAGTGGTTTCATGTAAGCTCGTTACGAGATAAAGAGAAAAGAGAGAGTAAAGGAACACTCTTGTGACATACGACAACCCCTTTTGCTTGGATGTCGTGTGCCTTCCCTGGACGTTCTTGCCAATTAACCTCAGGTTAGCCCCGCCCAAGATCCACTCAATCCGCCTTTGCAGAAGACATATGATTGCTGTCCTTTGGGTATAACATAGAAAACTTTTGATATCTAGAAAATTTAGAAAATCTAGTGGAACATTCAGAAAAGCACATAAGCATAAATAACACTACCTTTAACGAGTTTAGTTTCAGGCCCCAGTATCTTCTATTAGGCTTTTATATTTTCTATTTGTTAAAGGAAATCGCACCAGATCGTTTGCTTATTGTTCCGCGGGAAGAATTTCTGTTTGAGTTTTAGACAAAGAAAAATGATCTTCACTGTCTGTTTAATGTACTTCATGGAACACTGAAATCGATCGAGAGTGTCTCGATTTGACGCTTCAGTAGTTCACTTCCCGTGAGCTTCGTGCAATTGATGGAAACTGAATGATGTTTACCTCAAATTACAATGATAAATGGGCTCGCAGACGAGATAATGGAAGCATGTTCGATCGTCATGACCACAATGGTTAATGTTGCGTCTTTTCCTGATGTTTATTTAATAATTTTGTCTCCCTTAGTCTTGTACTATTTATCAAAATCCATTCCTAATCAAAGTCTATCCTATAAACTAGCTTCTCAGTCATCTTTCCATCTAGTTTTTTTAAATAAACTAATTTATTTTATATGCTAGACATTAATCAATATAACTATTGATAAATGATTTATTTAAAAAATCGAAATTAAAAAGTATATAAAGATCCTGTAGATATATAAAATATCCATTGGTCTCTAAACGCATCTCCATGTAAATTTCTCTCTCGACTCACTTCAGCTATTTTGATATAATATAAATAAATCTCTTAAGGAATTTAGTTTAAAGAATATAATCTTCTTTTCTTATGAAGAAGAATCCTGCGACCATAATTTCTTTGAAAGTTAAAATAAAGCTGTCGAGGATGAACGCGAATCCTGCAATCGTAAGAACTCCCAATTAAGTTCGATTTTTTGTCCCAAACTAGCGAGTCTATTTTACTTCGTAAATTAAATTAGTCGTTTAATTAAACAAGCTCTATTTCACCTCGTGTGCTTCCATTCCAATTACCATCATCAAATAGAAATGAAGGTCTTCTTGGGAAAAAAACTCTAGTTTAAAAGGGCTCTTAAAGGCTCTATGGCCCTCTTTCGATATTTTTTATTGACTTATCCCGAAATCTTTGAGTTCCTCGTTTGGATTTTCATTTTAGCTGCTTCTCCTACTCTGGAAAAAGTTGGCAAAGATCTAAACCGAACAGAATATTCGATCCAAAAATTTAGTTTGTTTTTTTTTTCTAATGAAGGAGATTCTGCGGTGCTCAAATTATTTATTTTTAGACTCACATTTTCTGTCTATCTATCCTGTAATTACTATTTTCCTTGCTCTCTTTTTTATGCCTCTTTTACCTTTTCGGTGTCGACGATGTTAAATACATATTTGAAATTTAGCCTAGCAGGAGATCTGATATTGAGGTTTTGTTTGTTATTAAAAGGACAAACACAAACATCCATGTCCTCAGCGAAATTCGAACCCGCCATGCGCTGGTCTGGAGAAAAGCAAGACATGCGCCTTAGCTCTCTCGGCCACCGAGGTGGTCCTTTGCTCTTACTATGGAACTATACGAGCTTGTATCTCACAGTTTCACACAAAATTGAAAGCATCAGTAGTAGCTTTAGGTGAGTAAGATATTTCAATTTTGTGTGAAACTATGAAGTGCAATTTATTATGTGTAAACATGGTACCATAGTTAGTCAAGAATAGATTACGATTATTAAAAATGAAATAAATATTTTAAAATAGCATAAACATTATTCTGAAAATTGGAAATTATTGGCATCAATTGTAAATAATCTTTTCTTAAAGTTATCCACAATGTAAGGTAGCATATGTTTAGAATTAAATTCTGTTAGTCTAGAAACAATTTTGTTCATGTATTGCATATCAACTGGAACTGAAAGACAAACACGTTCCTTCACATTTGGAATTCGAACATATTAAAAAAGATTTCTCTGTTAAAGTGCAGTACATTTGTATTTGTATTTGCATGTAGTATCCATTGCGTCCTGATTGTTTCAATAAAATTTCTTTATCATCATTCATAAAATTAAAATTTCACAAAACATTTGATAATTTATCAAGATTCAAAGGCAAATCTATCAAGATTGAAAAATACTCTAACACTCTAAAAAATACAGTACTCCAGCGTTGAAAAAAAACTTTAACGAACATTTTGTTGTCTAACAAACAATTAAATTTTACTTTAAAACGTATTTTAACTCCGTGATTAAAATTTTCACAATGTCCGTCTGTCTGTCCGTCCCCTTCATAATTTCCGCATTTTTTGAGGTAGAAGGTTGAAATTCGGAATGTAGTTTACTATGGGCATGTCCATCTGCACTATTTACTTTGGTCTTGATTGGCCCACTGGAGTTGGAGTTTCGGGTGCGGAAATTAGAGGGGACCAAAAGGTCTACGCGTATCTATATCTATAAAATCCAAATACCACTCACTCACTCACCCAGTCACTCATTCACTCATTCATCACGAAATCTCCAGAACTATGAAGCCTTCAAACTTGAAATTTGACGAGTATATTTCTCTTGGCTTCTAGGTGCTCGCTAAGAAAGGATTTTATTTATTCTTTCTTCCTTTCCATTGTAGATGTTTTTTAAAACTCAATTTACCTGGAGCTCAATGGGATTTTTGCATTCCTTAAAAAATTGTGACGTTGGCTTAGAAATTGTGACGTCGTTGTTTGCTTTTGCGCTTATTCCGTGAAACAGCATCAATAGTAAGGCGTGGTTTCCACATCACCGGAGTCACGCCAGAACGGGACCCTAACGGAAAATTTTTCTATTGTAACTTCCTTTCCATTTCGTTTTTGATCACCAAAATGTCGATGGAAAGTTTGTCTCTGGTGTTGAAGAAAAATTTCCATTCCGTTTCGCCACAGAAGGCACCATCGCCATGACGTCATCGTGTCGACTTCGCTGCTGACGGTCTGGCGCTTCGCCGCCATTATTGTGTCTATCGAATCGAGTCTGCATTCTCTCCATCTCCCTTGGCGAACTTCGAAGAATATGGCAAAACATAAAAAGAATATTGAAAAGAAGCCGCTCTGCATTCACCTGGATGAGATTTGAGTGGAAAAAAAACTTCATAAATACCATAAATTTGATGTCGAAGTAGAGCTTATTGTTGTAGCACAGCGGTATGTTGTTGGCGTCTTATTTTGCAGGTACGGGTTCGAATCCCGCCCTCGGAAGTGGTTTTTTTTTTTTTTCCTCCTAACTTCATCTTAATATGTACGGAAGTTCAGTAATCCATTTTTTAATCATAATCTCAATTTTCCAATTTGCTACTATTATCTATATATATAAAATCCAAACTTTTGCGATTATTCCGTGAAACAGCATCAACAGGAATTGCGATTATATTTCGCGCAGGAATATAATGTATCTTATTTTCTAATAGGGCTTTTGGTGGCGACCAATCTCCCGATGATCGGGGCGGGCCCCCCTAAGGACAGTATTTTGGTTATAAAGGCATGTAATGAATAACGTAAAATCTGCATTTGCGATATCGATACTTAGTCTCGATTATCTGATTTCTTAAGTCAGGTGGAGAAGGGAGGAGGTTGAAGTAAAAATAATATATAATGATTGACGTTTTCATAAGTAATCATATAATCCATAAATTAAAAAAAAAATTGGCCATGTGGTTGGTCTTTTTTTTTCTTTTTTTTCTTTTTGACTCACGTGATTTGTTTGTTTAGGTTATAAACTGTACATACCCAAAAGGCTCCTAACAGATGGGCGCACGTCTTCGAGGCGCCGGAATCAAAGTCCACATGTTAGGTCGGTTTGAGCCGGTTGACCAAGTATTGAAGCATCTTGGGAGGACCCGCGTGACGTCACATGGATCGTGATTGGTCGGATTTTGGCCACGTGGTTGTTGGTCATAAAATATCGATTTTGTTATTTGATTTAAAATTTATTTAAAGTATCCATGACTATTTTTCGATTTATTCTGAAGTAGCTGATATACTCGGCGTTGCGCAGACTCTTTGTTGATGAAATTTTGCAATTTCTGAATGTGAAGATACAAAAAAAGTGAACATTATTCTTCACCTTTCATCTCCGGCCCTGCGTCAAATTTACTCAGCTAAAGGGCCGGTGATTATAGAGAAGTGAAACATATTACAATAATAACATTTTTAAGAGCCAAAAAATTGATTTTTAGAAGACGCTCATACATAACAATAGCGAAGCATTGCCGGGTCTGCTAGTTTATGCATATAAAGGAGTGAAATTCGGTATGCAGATTCCTCAAAGCAAGATCAACATTACTATGAAGTTTGGGCCAAATTGTCCCAATGGGGTCGGAATTGTGGGAGTGGCAGTTCCTTGGTTTTAGAGCTATGGCAACATATGGAATGTCATATATCATTCTATCGGAAATGATGAGAAACGAAAGAAGATAGAGCTCTTTTACATGTTCTAAATATTACGTTCGAGAAATTCAATTTTTCGATTTAAAAAATTGGGGAGGGGGGTAAAAAGTGAGATAAAAAGGTAAAAATAGATGACCTCAGGGCTTCCGTTACTTTCCTATACTTTCCTCGGGATGATTAACTTCTTGTTTTTAATATTATCAGAAATGAATAAAATCATAGCGGAAATGTAATTTCATTGACCGGAATAGGTATTAGATGGACTAGTTTGAAATCCCATTTGATTGATCTAGGACTTCTGTGCCTTCTATAACTTTTACTTACTTCTTGATGCTCTATCCAAATCTGAAGTCAAAATCAAAAATTCTGTAATGATATTCTTAACCTCATTGAAAATGCCTTATTCAAAAAATGAAATATGAGATGTGCATTTTCAAGGGGCCTCCTGCGCATAGGCAGTCATTGTTCTCTACAGAACACCAAAATAGTTAATTCGTTATTAGAATATTTGCCTCTGAAGATAGCTAAAAAGTTAGAAAAGCAAAAAAATATTTTATAAAAAATATGTGCAAGTTTTGTGTGTGCGTAAGTGAGAAAAAGAAAGAAACAAACAAACAAAAAAGGGGGGCTATTAAATAAATTTATTCCGCAGTGAAGCCCAAGGATAAAAGTAATATTTTTTCATGACTGTATGCCAATTTAGCAATGTCACTTTCTTTTTCGTATAATTCTTATTCGCTTGGAATTTATTAAATTACTTCTATTTATCTGCGGCATAAAATTAGCTATCGGCAAAAAATTAAATTAGAGAAACCACGTTGTAAATGATCTGCTTCTCCAGAGCCCACTCAATTTAATTCATCATGTTGTCTAGAGCCTAGAAAGCAGAGGTTGAGCGTTGAACAGAGGAAGGTCGACGGTTCGTTTTCTGAGCCACTCATCTTCCTGATTTAATGAAAACAAGTGCCATTACTCTATATGCGCCGTTTGTAGGCTGTTCATTCAATTTATAATAAAAACTCCGTGTGCATAAAAAAAAATAAGAATTTTAAAACAATTTCCGACCTCAAGCAATATTTACTACTTCTTAACGTTAATGATTAAAACATAGCATACGCATGGCAAACAGTCTGCGAATATTATCCATAAATTTACTTCATATTAGTTCCTTAGCAAGATAAATCTAAACAAATACGGAGTTTAGAATGATACTTCACGGAATATACTCATTTTAATTGTTAACCTTAACTTAAAGAATTAAATTAACGCTCAAAATAGACATTTATTGGCGGTTATTTCCAACGATGTTTAAAGCATCGGTTATTCTGTTGCTAATTTGTTTTCGAATTTTTTGATTTTGACTTCAGATTTTCAGATAGAGCATCAAAAAAAGTAAGTACTAAATGTTATAATGAGCACACATGTCTCTCTATTCAGCATGAAAAAAGGAGTTGTGCGCCTATCATAACGTTTACTTACTTTTTTGATGCTCTCATCTGAATCTCAAGTCAAAATTAAAAAAATTCAAAAAAAGTTATGACGGAGCGGTGCTTTTATTAACATCGTTCTAGCAATGCAGTAGCACATTCTCAAGTAGTTTACATTTATTTAAAGGGAAAGCTTACGAATTTTATAAACATTACAAAATATGCCGATTTAATGTTACAGATAAAATCAGCTACTCGAAAATTTCTACAAATACTTCCAGATTATTTTTTAGAAATTTTTTCCTTTTCAAAAAAAAATTCTTTTTTTGAAACTTTTTTAGATTTTATTTGTATTTTATCTATTGTATTAGATTAAAATAGAAAAACTTAAAGGCAGAGACTTTGTTTAATATTATTCAATGATGCCCATAATATTTTACTATAAATTTGTAGAGAAAAGTGACCAAAAGCAGGCCCACATTTTGATTTTGACATGCACAAACAAAACTAGAAAATAAAATGCAATGAAAATATATGGACCACATACCTAGTTAAATTACTTTCTAGATCTCACTATAAAACAAATCAATTTAAATTTTTTTTCCAAAACATTACTCTTCCCCATTTCAAAAAAAAAAGTGCTCCTAAACTAGAGCACTTGCTCTTATTAAAAAGAGAAAATAAATATTGAGGGAAAGGGAAGTATATATTTCTTATAAAAACCATAAATAGCAAATTCAAAATTTTTTAATGAAATATCAGGTGTCCAATTATATAGTATGATCTTCATATTTGAGCTCTCTAATGGCCTATTGTAATCTGGATAAGTTTCTCTGTTTCAAGAATTTCAAAAAAAAAAATCAAACGGTGGCAATAAATAAATAAATAAATAAATAAATAAATAAATAAATAAATAAAGATAAACAAATAAATAAATTCTTAAAGACAAGCTTAAACTTATTCTGTCATTTTATTATATATAATTTTATTTCAGTTTTTCAGGTTTGATATTTCCTTTGTATTTTAGCAGATGAAAGATTTTAAATTTCAACAGTTTAAAAAAATTCTTGGCTTTCAGATAAGTGGATGCTATCTTTTTTTTTTAGATTTAAATAATACATTAGCCAACAGTTTATCTAACTCTAAGAATCTTTTTATCGGCTCAGTTTGTGTACCTAAATTTCATTCTAACTTCCTGAGTGCACTTCAAATAAAGCCGGCATGTTAGAGTTGTGAAAGCTTTGGTTTATCTTTTGCAAAACTTTTGAGAAAACATGCAAAAGCAGCAAATGTTCTTATGTGGATTATCGATTCCTTTGAAACTTTCTCATTTTAGATTTAAAATCGCTCTAAATTACCATAAAACGTTTAATTACTGGATATCAATTCCATTGTCATAATTAAGTCTTTGAAATGAAAAATGAAAATCTGTTTTCTCAGATTAATCATCATCCAAACAGCTGGCAAGAGCTCAGAGGAAGGCATCATAATGATCGGATCCTCTTCAATCATGTAATACCCTTCTTTCATTCGAATCAAAGAGAGGAGAGAAAGAAAAAGCAGCAATCGATTAATTTTACCTATGTTCTTTACGATGACAGGTCTCCATAAATCATACATTTTAAAATTGACTATTTTGCTTCCGCTTCCGGCAGCATCTTTCTTAAAGTTTCATTTCAGGCTGTAACGATTTCATTATGCTAATCAAAGTCAATATCTATACCGCGATAGTTCTCATTTAACCATGAATATTTGAACTTCTTTCATTCTTATTTATTTCAAACTCAAATAAAGAAAATGAATTACCTTCTAATATAAATCAAGTATATCTTATAAATATAATATAACTTCACTTGGAACATTTTACATTACAAAAATGTGTTTACATCTCTTCACTTTCCTCCAGTTCACACAAACAGATCCGACTGCATGATGAAGCCGAAATGAGACGAGATTTCCATGATTTCATTTTTACAATATGCAGACAAGATGAAAAGTACAGGGTGAGTCAAAAGTCCCCGAACTCAAAGTTTAAAAAATGTTTGCTGCAAAACCATAAAAGATATCCGAGTATAGACAAGTATATGCGATTAGCATCGCCATCTGATAAGAAAAAAACAAACTTCTGAAGGAGATCTCCAGTCACCAGCTCCTTTCTCGCTGTTCACTGTTGCGGTTGCCATGCATCGTAACGTGGCTTGTATTGTTCTCGGATGCCTTAATTATGGAAATAAATCATTCTTAGAATCACTTGGCACCTTTTCCCAAATCAGACGATCTTAAGAAACAGCGGATAGCTAAAATTAAGAAAGATAGTGAGCCAAAGTTTAAAGTGACAGAGGCGAGCATTGTTTACTCTGCTGATTTTAAAGACCGTGATTTTCGCCAGCTTTTACACTCCACAAAAAATATTTGAAACCTGGAGCAGTCTTATCGTTATTTGATTGGATCCCCAAGAGACTGATAAGACAGTAATACATTTTAAAAAACGCCAGTACAGCTCTGATCAGTAATTTCAGTTAGTTGTGCTGCTTTATAATGCAATTCAAAGACTGCATCAATTCTGATGACAGTTTGTACTTAACCTGCAAATAAAGAAATGGTTCATGATATATTAACCTTATCAACAACAAAAAATATAAACTGAATATTCACACAATATGTATTTGGCTAGGTTTTATTTCATCGTACTAACAACTCGCTTGAACATTAAAGCATTTTTTATTGGACTTCAGAGGTTGTACATTTTAAATAGCATTTAATTTGCTCAGCAGGGCATTCCCAAAATACATCTTGAATTTCTTCATAACTGAACAAGATGCACACCAGAGAGTAACCACCTTATTGAGAAGGTCTGACTCTTATTTTAGAGTTATTTTAGAGCAAACTTCTTTCCTTCAAGATGCGTATTTTAACACCTTACTTGTACCCTTCGTCTAAGAGATAACTTGATAATTTTATTTGATTTCGTTGCCATATCACTCGTCTTGCCAATGAGATAAGAGTTCCAGCCTCACAATTAAATTTTCGGAATAGAAGTGTCTCCCATATAGAGATTAAATGCTGGGCCCAATTACCATTGGAGATACGGTCTTTGCAACCTTACTCTTCGTTCCGAAGACTTCTTCGGACCTTCTGTTTTTATAATTTGCCTATCAATCTTCAACTTTCTAAATTGTTTTAATTTACCTTTGCTATATCATTTCTTAAATAGTAACATTTTTTTTTGTTTTTGATTATGCAATTCGTCACCTTAAGCTATTAGGGGCTATTTTTTTTTCCTTTTTAGTTTCTCATTGTTTTATACCCTATCATAGCTTTATCATTAGTCTGTTACAACTACTATCTCAGAGCTCTATTTGTTTTATTTGTCTAATTAGCTTGTTTTATTAGTTTTATTTGTTCTTTTTTTATTTGTTTTTGCCTCAGATTGCTTATCTGTATTTTAGTTAGTTAGCCCATAGATTTTTTTATTATATCTTAGTTATTTACTATTACTTACTAACCATGTTTTTTAATTTATACTGTTCTTCTCACAGTGCCCTCCTGGCCTAACTTGTTGGTTTTTACCATACGGGCCTCGTAGGGCTATATTGTAATTCTTTTAACCCATTGAAATAAATAAATGAATAAATAAATAAATAAATAAATAAATATGTTGCTGGACAACATTATATAAGATGATTAGAGTAGAAGATTTTCTATTGACTCCCCCAAACAAATTTTCATTCATTATAACTTTCTTCGCGTACATGTTCTCCATACGAGAAGAATTTGGTTTCTATCTCCTTGGGCGTTTTTTCATGCTCTCACAGTGATGCTGTGAAACTTGTCTATTGCTTCTTGTGGTTGTTGTATGTGACCCTGGGAACGCGTCCCACAACGTGAGAGTACCACGTGACAGGATGCTTTTGCGCGCGCGCGCGCGCGCGCGCGAGAAGTGACGTTATCTCAGTCATTTTTCTTACGCAAGAACAGAGTTGCCTTGTTAGAAACTTAATTGGCAGAAAAATTGTACAAACTTGCATTCAGTGCTTCAAAGGAACTTATCTGATCCTCCTATACAAAGGGAAACATCTGTGTATGATCTTGTAAACCGGTTTCGCTAGACAAGCTGTATGTATCATAAGTCTAAGACAAGTGGCTGATGGGGCGTGAAGTTCAACTTCATGCAGTAACATTCTTGCGCGTAAAATCTTAAACCATTTGCAGTAAACAATGTGCTTTACCGAATCCAAAGAAATAAGTTTTTGCACTACCCGAATTTTGTACGGCCGTAGCTTTAGATGTTTAGTAGCCCTCTAGCAGGCTAAAGCTAGGGACTCTTTGGCGTCTCGTAATGTGCGGCGACTTTTGACCCTCTTGCAATCGTCTCCTGCAGAGGCGTCGTGAGTAGCACGCTAACGCGGTCGTTTTCCATTTAGCGACTTTCAACCGTTATCCTGAATCTGGTCTGATCTTATTGGTCGAGTCACTGCAAACAATTGTCGCTCTCTCAAGGTGATGGAAGAAGTGGATATCAACCACTCCGATCACGTTCACGCTTTGAATTTATTACTATAACATTTTTACTTAATAAATAAATGATTCACCAAATTTTTATAACCTGTTTATTAACAAATTCATGAGAAATTCATGAGATTATTTAACAAATAACCTGTTTATTAACAAAAGTCACGAGAACCCCTGTCGGCAAACAACAGCTACGGCAGCCATGATTTCTAACAATGCGACTCTATTCTTGCGTGAGAACCATGAATGACATAACGCCACTTCTCGCAAGCATCGTGTCACGTGGTAGTCCCACGTTGTGGAACGCGTTCCCAAGATCACATACAACAACCACATGAAGCAATACTCTGATATCTTTTATGGTTCTGCAGCAAAGATTTTTAAACTTTGAGTTCGGGGACTTTTGACTCACCCTGTAATAGCGTGCGACCACGCAATAAGTTTGTTCTTATAATGTTTCTTAACATCAGATAATATTGGAAGTATACTACTTACTAAAACAAAAAGTGAAAAAGGGCTCTTTTCAAGAGTTAAGTCAACTACCATTATATGCTTAAGATTAGTCTGCTTGCGGTTATGGTTTATTCTAAGGAATATTATAGGTAATATAAGTTACATATTTATTTTTATGCAGAAAATCCTTATAGATGCAGAGAGCGCCAAAATTATATAATATCGAAATATTTCCTCTCGTGCATTCTTTGCTCGAATATTTTTGTAATAAATTTTTTGCATATTCACCATTTCATTCGTTATATCATTTTGAAGATAGATGCCAATTTTCAAATTTTTCCACACGAAATTTCTCCATATAGTATTTATGGAAAAAAGAAAATTAGTAAAAAAATTCGTATTCCTTCTTTAATTAAAAAAAACATCGAATAACATCTTAAAAGGTTGCTATAAAAGGGGCACTCTTTTTTAGCCAAGAACGGCTGCAAAACTTGTTTTACTGTCTTCAAGTAAATAATAATAATTATTAACTGGAGATGCGTCTCCAAGCATAGGTAATGATTTTTCAATTGAAAAATGGAAGGAAAAATTCTGCGACCCGGATTCGAACCAGGAGCCTCGACTATTATGGCCGATGCCTCTACCAATTGAAAAATCATTACCATTTTTCAATTGAAAAATCATTACCTATGCTTGTAGACGCATCTCCAGTTAATAATTCTTATTATTTACTTGTGAGTTCATCAACTTTCTGATGGTTTGGAGTGGAGAAATTCTCGATCTGCGGGCCAGATTCCCGTCTCCCTTTTTTAAGCCTTTGTATTAATCATAGAAAATCCCAGCACGATTTAGGCATATCGGATCGTTTTGAAACTTTACATCAAACATTTCCTGACAGAGCTCCGAGTAAAGCCTCAGTTTCGTCCTGCTATCTCGAGTTTAAGAAGGAAAGACGATCCGTTGAAGACAATCCTGGCAGTGGACGGCTAGCCGAAAGACATCCGGCTGTGACAGTCATCAGATATGGGGAATGACAATCGGATAACCTATTGCCGGATTGAGCCAAGCCTGGGATGATCAGCGGTTAAAAAATCTTCCATGAACACCTGAAACTCAGGAAAGTTTCATCAAGTGGATCCCTCGCTTGTTGACCCAAGAGTAGAAAGCAGCCCGAGTGCAGTCAACACCACCTAAAGAGAAAGCCTGAGCGCGGAAACATCATAGATTGTTACATCATGATACGAAGTCATAATTTAGGGCTTATTATTGGTAGAAATGCGATTAAAGATGACTTTTTATGATGATGTAACAACGTATGAAATTTTCGCGCTCAGGCTTTGAGTAGAGGTGGTGTTGGTGCAGTGGTGCCAAGAAATGATCGCAAGATTCAACAAAAGGAATAAACGTAATCTGTGGTGTAAACAAATCTTCACAGGTGACGAACATGGCTCTACCATTATGATCCCGATATTAAGGAACAATCCAAAGAATGGCTCCCCAAAGGGCAAGGGCCATCATAGAAATGCAAACGTTCTCGGAGTCCTGGGAAGGACATAGTGTTACTAGAAATATTAATGCGGTGGTTTTCCGTTACCGGTGTTTAGTAAGGGACAAACAACATCCATGCCACAGCGGGATTCGAACCCGCGACCCGAGGATCACGAGAAGCATGAAATTTCACTGTTCCTGTTCCACTGCCCAAGTATGACTTTTATGCTTGAAAACAGAAAGATGGTTACGTGCCATCCAAAATGGAAGGAGAAGCGTCCAAAGAGTGGCATCATGACAACGCCCCAGCATTTGCCGCCGGTAAGACAACTGAGTTTTTCTGTGAAAATCGGATTAATATATTGATGCATTCCCCCTATTCTCCAGAATCGGCAACTTCCGATTTCCTTTTCTTCCCAACAATCGAGAGAAAGCTAAGGCCATTCCAATTCGACAGTGACGATGACGTCCTGGCAGCGTACAATGACTAGTTTTGGAGCTCACTGCTCAGGACTGGAAAAATGCATGTCTGACTGGTTCGGGAGGATAAAACTTTGTATAGCAGTCGAGGGAGACTAGGCCCTAGCTCGGAAAGTACTAAAAGAATGGTCTTTGTAAGACACGTGCAGCATTTCTGGCTAAAAACTTTTAGAGTACCCCTCTTACATCACTATAGTAGGAACATTTGGACGACGTCTTATGCGTTTACCCAATATGCCCCAAACATATCTACGGCATTGAGGCCTGGATTATGAGTTGGCCACGAAAGAACGGAGATGTCTGTTCCTCAAGAAATCTTGTTACAATTTTTGCGACATGTAGACGAATATTATCATGCACGACGCACTTGTGTTTGCGGCATCTCATTAATGTCTGATGATAACGAGGTCCATTTTCCCATCGATTGAGACACCACTCGTTACCATCACAGAGCCGCAATTGAAAGCGCTTGTTGGATGAAATCGTTCCCCTATATGTCGCCACACTCGTACACGACCATCAGTCCATCTTGTGAAAATTGGGACGTCTATGAAGAAAACGTTTCGCCATGGGTGGAGTTGCCAATGTTCGTATTTCTGACAATAAAAAGCCTTGAACGACGGTGATTCCTTGTTAGCTGGCCGTCTCGACTAAGACCTATCTCCCGAAGTCGGTTCCTCATGGTTTGATCAGAAACTTGTCGTCCCATACTTCGAGAAAGGTCATTTTGTAAGACCCTGGAAGTGGATGTGAGATTCCTAAAGGCTTGAACAGGCCCTAGACCTATCTTGCGCAGGACAGCTGTAAACGGTTTTTCTCTCTCTCTTTTCCTGCTGTCTGATCAGTCTCCAGATTCCAAACTGAGACCCCAAAATGTTGTGCAACATGACGTTATGTGTGATTTTTTGAAGCAGCATAAGAGCCCTTGTGAACTCTGCCTTACTCAAATGCCTTCTCATTTCTTGCAGTTACCAGTATACTACGATGACAGCTACAGTTCATGCATATCACCGCAAACGCAGTCAATTCGGGGCATTTCTATTCTTATTTGGAGTAGATCTCTACCATTAGATGTCTAATCTTCCTCAAAGGGCGAAACTACCTTATTTCCATACCCATTACGAACGGTATACTCCGAACTATGCTACATCAAAAATTGGCGTATTCCCATAAGGTGAAATTGGGTACAAATATTGAGGAGTGTGTTAATGTTTCCTTTAAAAGTCATTTATGAAGAAACATTATACGTTTTCAAAGTGGATTTTATGTTGTTGTTATAGTGAACTTCATATGGTAATCATATGATCGGTCAGGAATAGATTTCATTAAATTTACTACATCATTTCTCAAAAGCTCTAAAAAGGCCCTTATCTATCTGTAAAATTTATAATGCATCATCCTAAGCAGGAAACATGAAGAACTTCTCATCGCCTTCAGACTATTTCTTTTTTATTTGTTAAAAAATATTTAATGATTTCCAATGCACGTTTTTAATTAACAAAAAGAAAGGCTCATTAAAAAAATCGATTTGTATCCCCCTGAGGAATTTCTTCCTTTATTACATGATTCAAACTTTAGAAACAGTTCTATTTTTTATGAGGCAATCGGGCTTTTCCTTTTCTCTTTATGTCTTGAAGAGCATTCTACTATAGCATTCTTTTGGGTTTTATTAACACCAGAATTATTTGGTCTCAGCGAGAAATTAGTGTTTCAAATGGTCTTTGAAAAGAGAGGAACCATCAGGCCTTTCTCTTTTGTACCATCTAATTAGTCAGTAGAAACATGCCACAAAGAAGGGCCAAAAAAAGTAAAAGAACACTTAACTTCTGTTTTTGATCGCTTACTCTTATGGGGATGTAAGAAATTCGGCATTTGGCGAATCTTTATATGGCGCGTGCATTTTATGGAGGGACTCAATGGTCCCGCTAATGGGCAAAGCTACAGCTCTTAAAAAGGGAAAACAACCAATCGGATCTCTTTCTGTCTTTAATAGGCACGTTCATTTAAACTTTTGTTTCTAATGAGGAATACTTGTCATCTGAGCTCATACTTTTTTTTCATATAATTTTTATCGATAACTTTTCTTTTGGTCATTATATTCTAAAATTTTTTAATTGCAATCTCAATTTGCAACATTCCTGTTTTCATTAAATCTAGTTGCAAAAAATATTTTTTAATCAATTAAACAGCGTAACTGTCAAAGTCCAAGTTTTTTTTTCTGTTTTTAGACAACCAATCCAATTATATCAAAATAAAGCCGAGCAATTACTGCATATGTAGAAGTAGTAATAATTTAAGAACTTCAGTAAAATGCAAGATCATTATAATTCATTAGAGCTATCCATCCTCTTTTTTTCATTACCAAAATTGTCCAATTTGAGAATGTTTAATTCGATGCATTCAATAATGATTCATCAATTTTAGATCTGTGAACTTTCCTAGCAGACATCAAAGGGTCTAAAAAGATTAGAAATGAAAGAAAATCTTCTACTCTTAACCTGCGGAATAGATGTCTCATATAAACAGAGGGTTTCATTGGAAACTTCGCTGTAGAAATTGGAATCTTTCAATGTCATGAATTTTCTCGTTGAAAAAATCAAATGATCTTTAAAAAAGATATTAATCAACGCTATGAAAACGTTATGATATTTGAGAGACTATCAAGGAAAATTGAGACGATGGGAAATTGCATTTATTTCTCGACATCATCCCTGCTATATTTTAAACAATTTGTGCCTGGATACCATTAGGTCGGAGCATGATCGGACCGCCTGCTTCACTTCGTCATCATTGCTGAAACATCTGTTTCCCAAGAAGTCTTCTAAGAGTCCAAACGGATAAAGCTCTGAGCGAGACTCGAACTGTAGGGTAGATGTGACAGGTAATTCATTGGGTAATTTGAGGTTGCGCATTGTTCTACTGAAAGTCCGGTAATCAAACAAGGCTGTTTCTTTAGAACGTTATGAACGCCTTTTCAGAACTTCATAGTAGCATTCTTTGTTGATGGTGTTAGTCACAGGAATTACAAACGAACACTTGTCGTCACTTAATCGTTCCAATTTAGACGCATGTACATTCATTAGTTTCCGAGATGGGTGCTCGACGTGGGACTTAATTGCCCGGATATTTTTTGGTGAATCCGCATGGTTCAATTGCTTCAGCTACTCGTTTAGATTCGAAACCGAAATGCACCCAGGTTTCGTCACAGGTGATAAAACGGTCCAGAAGATCGTTTTCTACTCGCTAACATTCCTTTAACTCATGTGTATTTGCAGTCTTCTCCTCAGTTCAAAGGCGGAAAGCTGCCTCAGTACCCAGCGAACACCCTCCGAAAATACAGATGTTTATTAATGATAAACGAATTGCATATATGAATCTCTGGTGCATGTTCTCGTTGATACGGAATTTGAAAGGTTCAAATGTTTAAATATGGCAGCAAATCAGTGAATGACAACGCCGGTCTCAGGGTTGCGGCCTACTGCAGTCACGCCAATGAACATTCAGCGAGTGTGTGGAATGCCTTATCTTAGATAAACGGCAAACCTCAAGCCTTCTGTAAATATCCACAGGTTTCACGCCTTGTTTCACAAGAGACTTCTTCACAATACGTTGTTCTTTGTACAGTAATTGCCCGCGACATGCCTTGCCATTTGTCACCGTGAGGAGCTTGTAGTGGAGACTTCCTTTCTTATATCAGCGAAATAAAAATGTTTCGGGTTGCCTTGAAAGCCTCTCGTATTTTAAATTCAGTTTCAATATAATTTCAAAACTTAGCGGTTCCTAAATGAACACTATTCGACATTATTTAAGAGAATATTAGAATAAGTCGTTGGGAAGAAGTTTTCTAGGTAACGTTATATTTTTTTGAAGAACAAGAACGCATCTTTATTCTAATAATAATTTAAATTCCAATAACAAATTTAAGAATTTAAATTGGCTGATATGATACCTATACAACAGTACTCAAATATTTAACGGGGAGTTGAACAAAATCTAATGATCCTAGACTGTCGTTGAATGGGTCTCTGGAAGAAGGGCATATGTTACATTTTTCCAAAATGGTTTTTTTTTTAATGGAAAAAGGTAAAATATGATGTTACAAATTTAGTCGCAAATATAAAAATATGGAAAGTTAAAAAATGGAAGAAGGGCATATATGATTTTCGCAGTGATTACGATCTCGAAATGAGATGCCTTTTGGAGTTTTTGGAGTTTCCTGTAAAATTTTAACATTGTAACATATGTCCTTCTTCCAGACCCCGTTCAATTGATCTCGAGTATTATGTGGAATGAACTTTTATTTAATCAACTGCGACTGATTCTTTTCTTCATTCCTGTTGTCTGAATGCCTCAGTCGTGCTGGATTAGTTTACCCATAAAATAAACGTCCCAGAGAAGAAAGAACGCAAATAAGGAAGGGCCATAGAGTGGCCACAGTTAGGTGGAAATTACATAATCTTCAAAGTGATCCTGGATTATTGCCATAAACTTTCTTCAAGCGTTTGGCATACTTCGCCTCGTTTTTGGGAGTAACCTTGGGAAACTTTCAGTTCGCCAAGCTATTCTACAAATTTTGAGAAAACACCGAAGGGTAAAAATAAACTATCACAGCATGCAATACAATATCCATTATTAGCATATATTATCAGCATGTTTTATTTATTATTTCCTGCTATATAGTTAAGTACCTGACATTCAATCTATGTGGACAGCTTGAGAAAGGAAAATGTAATAAAATTACTAATTTAGGTTGAAAGTGAATCTTGTACTCTTAAAAATAACGCGATATAATAGACAAAGAATATATTGTGATATTGTAATAACGATTCTAGTAAAAAATAGAAATTAAAACCTAAAAATTTAAGATGAGGAAGAAAATGATTCTCTTCCATTTTTGTTTATAATACCTTCAATGTATTCTTAATCGAAATGAATAAATGCATCAGTGACTTAGATAAAATTTCGCTTCGAATATTGTAGACAAAAAGTATTAATTAAATATTACTATTCACTTTTATTGAGTCAGTAAATGTACGCCTAAATTCGCATTTTGAAGGCAATAGGCAACTTTGCCTTAAGCTTTATTACATCGTTGGCATTATCAGGCTCCTGTGCTATAAATGAGACACCGGCAGAATGCAAATAAAATAGATATCGGTAGAATGTAAAATATTACAAACGAAGCGATGAAAATGTGAAATGGTTGCCCATTATTGTGTTGGCCATATCTTTCGAATCAATAGAGCGGCTGCGTAATTAGTAGTTTTTTACTATTCAAATGAGGCTCTTTCTATGAAAAAGACCACCATCTTTTGATCCAAAGTTCTTTTTTTTTCTTTCTTTTTCCCCCTTCGTCTTTTTCGTCGCGCTTTTCTGGAGGGTCGTTAATAGCGGTTGAAGCGCTTGCTATGCGGCAAGATTATCGTTTCGAATCGATAACGTTACTTGGCAACGACTAACCCGTAGAACCCGCTCGCCTCTGCGTCAAGTCTTCTCAACGTATCTTGCACAGATAGAAAAATACAAAGAAACCGGTAACCGATCCCCCCCTCCTCTTTTTTTTTTATACCCCCAAAGTGCTCTCGGAACTTTGAGCCAGCGCAAATACCTCGCAAGGAAAATTGAAACTTCATCCTCCTAAAACTTCCACAGGAAGGCCCAGGAAAAATCTCTCGGCTACAGACGGTCAGTGGGCTTCTTTTGTGTCCGTCGAAGGAGGGGAACAGAGATCCAGGTAACGCAATACAGCAACGACACAAAAAATGCTAGATAGAGGCTTGAGGATTAGAAAGTCGTGGACCAAAGGCATTAAGGGTATTATTTCCTATAGTTATTCCTGCAGCCCGTGCTTATTGGCTTCTCCAGTGCACAAACGAGAATGCAACGCATGAAAGAAGTTGTTCAGCTCGTTTTAAAGAATTTCTAATTTAATTAAAGTTTCCTGAAACTGTTATATCCATTCTTTACATGGCAATAAAATTCTGCGATTTTCTTTGGTAGTCATGCTCTCAAGGAGCTAAAAATACATTCTGCCTTTAAATGATTCTGCAATTACAAAATCGAAAATTAATCTTAATTCTGGTTTATTATTACTACTAAATATTGATAAGCACTATATATCAATCAACAAATTTTTGGGCGGAACCGGGTGTGTCCATTTCCAGCCATTTCCGGGAAATGGAATAGCCACCATTAAATTCTTCATATAGTCTTTAGTCATGTAAATTTTTCCCCAAAGCTCTGAAACGTCGAACATCCGAGAAAAAAGCCTTGTTGTTTTGTTGTCGTATATTACATATAGGAACTGCAGTCCAATACGAGGAGTAATGCCTTTATATCACTCTTTTATCGTATAACGCACAAATTGCATGGAACCAGCGCTAACCCATTAACAAGAGCTCATCAACTTTCTTTACATTTTGAGGAAGGGCCAAATTTTTGGGCTAATTATTTGCTAGCATGAATGCATGTAGAAAACCAATGAAGAACAGTGAGGCAAGGATAAAGACGAATAAAAGATGTAACAAAAGAGTTGTACGTACCACAATTCAAATGAAATCTTTTTTGAGCACTTTTTGACTCCCCTTTAATAAATAATGAAATTAAAACTTTTTTATTGAATATAAAATGCCTCTATAATTATAATATACAATCCGTCAAAAATAAAGAGATTAGCTTTTTTATTTATACCTGCCCATTAGCCATACGAGGTCGTTTAAGAAGTTCCGATACTCTTTTTTTTATTTTCATTTTTTTCATTTTTATTTTTTTAGAATTCATTCAACTTAACAGTCAGTGGTCTTTAGCTCTGAAGGAGGAGCTCTTCAAAGTAATCTCCTTTCTAATGAATGCACTTGTCCCGGAACGACTTTGGAGCAAACTCGGCGTGCTTTTTTTGGCCAAGGCTAATTTTCACTAACCAAATTTAAAGGACTGATGTAGACCCATGTTTATCGCACGTTTGAAAACCACCCCAGCACCATTTCCGTTTTTCTAACACACAGTACACGGGAAGCTTTTATTGCGCTTCATTGTAAATAAACATGCATTAATAAACAAGACAATTAGAAGTCAACAATTTGATTGGAAACATCAAACTTTCTTTCATTTGACAGACCAGAGTTTCTCAACCTTATTACACTGCGAGATAACAATGTATAAGGATTATTTATACAGGGTCATTCAGAAACACAAATCAAGAATGAAATACCATGTACAGTTTGTAGCGGAGAACAAAATTTTTCCTATAAACATGGATCCGGAAATGCATCTTTACAAAGATAATGCAACTTGCACGAGGTAGGAATGACATTACAGTAGGTGTTCAAAATGCCGACCCTGAGCCTCACTGCAGGTGTTTAGTCTGCGGACGAGATTCTCACGAACTCTGGTGAAGATGTTGAAGGGGGAGGCCGTGGCCTAATGGGCTTTCACTGAAACAACTTCTCTGAAGTTAAGAAACATCAGGCACGGCTAGTCACTGGATGGGCGACCCATCAGTGATTCAAGATCTCCCCCCCCCCCCCGGCTGCTGTGACCATCATACAGTAGTCGTTAATCCAGATCCATCCAGAGACCCAACTAGTCGGCCTCAGGCCATACAGGTTCTGGATGGACGCATTGGATTACGATATATATAAATTAAATAAATAAATGTTTAGTAATGTCCAGAGGATCACTGACTTCTCCACACACTGTAACAATAGACAAGTTTCAGCGACTAGCATCACCATCTGATGAGAAAAAAACAAACGTCTGAAGGAGATCTCCAGTCACCAGCTCCTTTCTCGCTGTTCATTGTTGCGGTTGCCATGCATCGTAACGTGCCTTGTACTATTCAGGATGCCTTAATTATAGAAAAAAATCACTCCTAGAATCATTTGGCACCTTTTCCCAAGTCAATCGAACTTAAGAAACAGTGGATAGCTAAAATTAAGAAAGATGGTGAGACAAAGTTTAAAGTGACAGAGGCGAGCGTTGTTTACTCTGCTCATTTTAAGGACCGTGATTTTCGCCGGCTTTTGCAATCCCACAAAAAATATTTGAAACCTGGAGCAGTCTTATCGTTATTTGATTGGATCCCTAAGAGACTGATAAGACAATAATACATTTTAAAAAACGCCAGTACAGCCATGATCAGGGATTTCAGTTAGTTGTGCTGCTTTATAATGCAATTCTAAGACTGCATCTATGTGATGACAGTTTGTACTTAACCTGCAAATAAAAAAATGGCATTTCCATAAGCAACTAGATATATTAACTTTTATCAACAACAAAAAAATAATCTGGATATTCACACAATTATTATATATTTGGCTAGGTTTTATTTCATCGAACTAACAACTCGCTTGAACATTAAAGGATTTTTAATTGGACTTCAGAGGTTGTACATTTTAAATAGCATTTAACTTGCCCAGCAGGGCATTCCCAATAAGCGTCTTGAATTTCTTCATAGCTGAACAATTAGCACACCAAAGAGTAACCACCTTATCGAGTAGGCCTTACTCTAATTTTAGAGCAAACTTCTTTCCTTCAAGATGCGTATTTTAACACCTTGCATGTACCCTTCGTATAAGAGATAACTTGATAATTTTATTTGATTTCGTTGCCATATATTGTTGAACTACATTGCATACGAAGACATCGTCTAAGATTAGATGATTTTCAGATTGATTTCCCAAAACAACATTTCATTCATTATAACTTTCTTCGCGTACATGTTCTCCATGCGGGAAGAACGTGGTTTCTAGCTCCTTGGGCGTTTTTCCATGCTCTCACATTGTGGTGCTATTGCATCTGCGCATGCGTCGAAGATGCTGTGAAACTTGTCTATTTTAGCTACAAGGTCATCGGGATTGTCGACTGGTGTGGCATACACCAACTGCTTGATGTGGTCCCATAAAAAGAAGTTCAGAAGTGTCAAGTCAGGAGATCGGGGTGGCCATGGCACGAACAATTTACATGTTTAGATCCTAATTTACATGGACCCTACCATTGCCGTTCGGGTAACGCACATCCATTCCTACCTCGTACAAGTTGCATTATCTCTGTAAGGATGCATTTCCGGACCCATATTTATAGGAAAAAATATCGTTCCCCGCTACAAACTGTACATGGTAGTTCATTCTTGACCTACCTTTCTCAATCACCCTGTATAATTTTTCTATCATTTCGTGGTTCATAAACATCTAGGCGCGATCCAAGGGTGAGAAACACACGGTAGGATATACAGGGTGTTTTTAAACTCGGTGCACAAACTTCATTGGGTGATAGATGATAACGTACAGAACATTTTTTTTTATCAAATAATGGATTGTCAAAGGTTCCCTATTAAATTGCTACAGAGAAAAATGCTGGAAATACTCAATTATCAGCTGAATAGGCATGCAAGCAGCATGCAAATTAAAAAACAATTTAATTCTAAATTTCATGTTGGAAATACCCAATACAACTTTTGGGACCCAGTGGATTGACAGAGGCGGACCTGTTGCTTGGACACCTGGGTCTCCCGATTTGTCATCTATGGATTACTTTTTCCGGAGACACATGAAGAGTAAAGTTTATGGAACTCTTGTTAACTCAAATGAGGACTTAACTTGCCAGAATTGCAGTTGCAGCTGGAAATGTACGTAATATACCAGGCATTTATTCTTTCCTATTTCTCATCATTAATTTTTGAAACTGTTCGCCAATCAATGTCTCGAAGATGTCACTTATATTTTACTGATCGTGATAGCTCCTTTGAAAGTTACTGTAATCAGTTATCAATAAAATTGTTAAATAAAAATAAAAAATAAAAAATAATAATAATTGTTGGTAACTGTTTTCTCTGTAGCGAATTAATGATTAACTTTGGACCATCCATTCGCTGGTAAAAAATGTTCAGTATGTTATCACCTATCACCCTGTGAAGTTTGTGCTCAAAAACAGCCTGCATGATTTTTCCCCTTGGAATTTATTTCTCCTTTTTGAAAAGCTTTTGGCAGAGGGAATCTGCCATTTCAATTAAAATACCAAAACTTTTATCGCTTCTAAAATACAGAAAGGTATATCTTAGAATGCATACACGGTGTTTCTAAATGGAAGGATAATAATTACATAATGTGATTTCACGCATCAATCTAAACAAAAAGTTCCTTATCGAAAATGTCTAAAACTCAAAATTTAGGGCTTAAAAAAATCGCAGCATTACGTCATTTATGAACTTTCTGAAAGGCCATGCCGCATAATGATTGGTTTAGTTTATTTGGTATTAACATCCTTTTCAACTGCCATGGTCATTTCAGGACGGCGTTTTACGGGCCGCAAATTTTGCCTCGCAAGGGTTCTTTAACGTGCAGCCGAAAAACGACTACACGGGACCAACGGCTTTACTTCCCTTCCGAAGGAAGTGCGTGATCTCAAGATTTTCCCCCTGAAAAAATCCTCGTCGTCCTCGGCCAGGGTCGAACCCGCGTCCTCGGATTTAAAGTTTGAGTCTTGAACATTATGCATAAGGAACTTTAAGTTTGTCACGATGCAAAGGATCACGCTGCGTAATTATTGTCCTTCAGCATACGCCAAAAATTCAAGGGCCGATTCTTTGGGTTTTTTCAGAATCTTTTGTCCTTTGATGATTTTCGAAACAAAGCGATAAAAGTTTTTCGACAAAAACAATTCTGATATCTTTAAGATGAGATGTATCGAAAATTTTTGGAGCACTCTCTACTTGTCTGTCTAGAGGATGTAATGCATCATTGGCATCGAGAAACGTAATGTGGTTTAAGCACGACGATGCACCAGCGCATTGTAGTGTGGATGCGACTCGCTGGATAGGTCGAGGTGGACCTCACTTATGGCCTGCTCGATCCCGGACTTAAATCCCTTGGAATTTTTTTCTATGGGACCATCTGAAATTGTTAGTTTACACTATTCCAGTGAAGATATAGAAGATTTGAGAAGTCGGATAGTTCATGGGTGTAATGCAATAAAAAACAACCCTGGTGTTTTGGAAAGAGTTCGGCAGTTATTTTATCAAATACTCATATGTCCCTCTTCATACTAATTAGGAGACATGAGGCTGGCATACATGTGACCGCAGCTTAAAGATATTTAAAAAGGAAGCTTAGCATCAGGCATATTTTACCGGAGTAAGATGGGCAAAATTAAGGATTTGAGCGACTTCGAACGCGAAATGATAATCGATACTGACGAGTTAGTTGGATGCATTATTAGACTTTTCTGGTACACATTTCTCGTGTGCGCAAGAACAATGCAACGCCGAAAAGCATCGAGCCACAAAAAATCCTGTAGCCAACAACATCTCGTCAACTAGAAGGGTCAATGGAGCTTGAAGAGAAATGTGCACAAGAATTCATGAATAACATCGGATTCCGGAGAATAAGTTTGGAACGTTTTATGCACCGAACATTATCCCGTACTTTCTATGGGAGATGCGGCCATTTTATATACGTCGTCTTTCAGCGTTAAAAAAGAAAACTGGGTTGCAATGATTTCGTAATCATCTTAACTAGATTGTCACCGATTTGAAAACTTTAAATGGTTCCATAAATCACGCTTACTCACTACGATGAAGGTAGAGCGCAAATATCGCATAAACAGCATCTATGCCATGGATGGTTAAAAGCTGATAGCGTTTATATCATGGCCTGGGGAACGTTTTCGTGGGAGATATTATGTCATCTGTTGCAGAGGCAGTTTTCTAAACTTTACATCATATCAAAACATTGTTGCCGGCTATGTTTCCCTTTCAAGACCAAACTTTATTCCAAGAAACTATCTTTCAGCATGACAATACCACATGTCACAGGGTTCATTTGGTGCTCGAGCAGCATGTCCAAGATTTTCCGTAATTCATGACCCATGCAGTCTCCCTCCAGATCTTAAGGAATGAAACTGATCAATTCGGTTATTATAACAACCACCTATCAGCATGAAGCAATTGTAGAACGCTATCCTTAAGGCACGTAAAGATATTTTGTTAAACAGTTCACTGGTGAAGTCCATGTTTGTGGTCCATTTCGGTATTGTAGAGGGGTTCCTAATAAATTGGCTAGACTGTACTATAGCTATCTTGTTAATAGAGTTACGCAGGCCTATATAGCAAAAAACCTAAGTCTTGTGTTATTATTTCTTATAGCGCTTCGCTCAAAATACTATCAGAACATTGGCAACCGAAGCATCAAAAACATCATTTTGTATGATAAAGGGAGCACTTCTACCATTTAATATCTGTTCAAGTTTTAAAAAAATAATGATTTGAAAGTAAGTATTCTTTTCAGTATAAAATATAAATTTAAAATATTTATCTTCGTAGAGCTTGCCAAAAGATGAATCGAAATCATTTACTTCAAGAATCGATTTTCTTAAAGGAATAATCAAAGGGACGATGAAAGCAATTTTTAAGAGTTACAAAAGATCGAATGAAATGTAAGCTGCTAAAGCTCTGATAATTCCTTGCATTATTTTTTATTATCTGTTTTTTTCGTTGAAGTCAAATGTTGGCGAAGTGTGCAGTGTTCTTTCAATTGCAATGTCATTCACAATTTTGCACTTGAAGAGCCAGACGTTTTTCACGCCTTGTCTGTCGCGTCTTTTTAGGTGAATAAAATACTTTCCAGGTTTTTCTTTTGCTCTTTTGCCAAGATTCAAATATGCTGAAAACCGCCATGCCAACGTTGAAGGAATTAAAATTTGAAAACTTTTTTTCCTGCTGAAGAAATAACTTTTTTAAAAAATTCAAGGAGAAATGTCATTAAGTTTTTCTATTTGATTATGCGTACATCTCCCCCCTCCTTTCAGTAAATAACCATTTGAATTAATTCTTTTAACTTACCAGAAAGAAAGTTAAAAAGAATTTATTCAACTCGTTTGAATGTCCAAACTTTTGGTTATGGTTAAAAGTTTCACACGAGTTTAGGAAATCTTTTGAATTTTTACAGCAGCCTATCATATATTCAGATGTAGTTTCTATCCGCTCATTTTAATTTTAGTACAGATCCTTGTTTAGTGTTATAAAATTGAAAGCGCGGTGTAGTAAACAGGCAAGTGCACTTATCTGGTTTTTACCGTTTCTTATGGAAATAAACACTAAAAGAAAGATAATATTAGTACAATTCTAAAGGTCAAGCTTGTCTATGTCTGTTTTATGAACGTTTCCCTAAGAACTACAATGGTACCATATGGCATCATATGGTACCATTAGGACACGTGCTACTAAATCAATAGCCACTATCATTATTTACTCGTTATATTCACTCATGGCACGTTGTTACGAGTTGTTTGTTAAATTACATGACTTATATTGTTTCAGTGCTTAACTTATATTTGAAATTTCTAGACACATTTAACAAATTTTTTATTCTGTTACTTGCCTGGTTACTGCACCGGGTCAATCAATTGTATGCTGCTATTATTATACGAAATCCATAATTTTATTAAAGCCATGTTAAAACTCAGTAAAAAATTCAAACTGAGTCATTAAAACTCTTGGTGACTCAGCGGAATCAAAAAAATAGTAATTCATTTAAAATGAGAATGAGACGAAGCACGTCTAGATGACCAATCAGTGCAAGGGTAGACAAATAAAGCATTGCAAATAAAACACAAAAGGTTGAATTGTCTTTGGAAAAATTAATACAAATTAAGCATTGGAACAAATAAGAGAGTATACTGTAACTAAGTAGGTGGAAAATTTAATTTTGCTAAAAAACAATCAGCAGTTTGCTTTTTCTGTATGCCATGAAACAAAAAAGAATTAAACCAACAGCATGAATCTCTGAAAAAAAATTCAAACTGACACAGATTTATAAAGTGTGTATTTCTTTCTTGTGAATTTTTTTGATTTTGAAAGATGGCCAACTGAATTACCACTTCATTCTCCTTAGTAACTATTTTCTTGACAAAGGAACCACAATTGCTAACGTGAACCCATTTCAGTACTATGGTTCTAAACGGCCATCCTTATTTTAATCGCTTTCGTCTATATTAGTTAGCCTCTTCTTTTAGATCTCCTTTGATGTTATGCAGTCGCTTTCGGTCTCTTCATTTGTGGTCATTGAAAGTGGGCTGGCCGCAGATGAAGGGCTTCCATGACCCCTTTATTGCAATCAGCCGTCCTAGGCTTTTCCCCGGGGCAAATAATTACGACTGCTTCTGGAATGGAACCTTTCGGGTTTCTCGTTGCTTGGCAATTGCTCTTTTTTGCGTTTCTGGCGGCGGCAATCTCGTTCTCCGGGGAGAAGAAAACGCCAAGACGGAGGAGGAGGAGTAGGCGACGCTGGTTGGGTTTCCCAAGACGATAACGAGAAAACGGAGAGAAAGCGAATGGAGCGCTAGTCTAGTCCACTTAATCAACAGTAAAATGGTGGAGTTGTTGACTTACACTGAAATCAACTCAGAAAAGTCAAATGTAACTCTAACGAGTCGTGTTCAACAGATTTCTGCTTTACGCAATGCCCTTCGCAGGTGGGCGTCCGAAGCATCTCAACTTGAAGATGCAGAGTCAGTTTTAAGAACTTTTAATTCCGAGCTTATTCCAAATAATCCTAGCTCTAGTTTATTGATTTTCCCTGTGTGTATAATAGCATCTTTCTTCCTTTTTCGTCTTTCATCCGAGCTCTGTGAAGAAAGACAGTTCATTTCTCCTCTTCTATTGTGTTTTCTTAATCCGGGGAATCATTTGAAACTAATTTGATGTGACAGAGTAATTTCATTTCTCCTTTCTTTTCTGAATTGATAATGGAAAAATTTCATTCTCCGCTCATTTTTTTATTTCTTCAGTAAAGATAAAAAAAATTCTTACATTCCACCATATTTCATGTTCAGAGCATTCTTATGCCTATATCCCATTATTTTACGTTTTCCTACTAACCAACCTTCATTTTTACAACCCAAACCGATCTCCCCCTCTCTCTCTCTGACTCTCTCTGTTCCTCTTTCCCCGGGTCTCAAGGGTTATCAAAAAGTCTTATTGACTGACTTCATAAATTTCTTTGGAATTTAAAATGAAGATGAAATTGGGAAAGAAAGGAATTTCGCCATTTTTCGTTCCTCATCAAATTTTGAAACCCTCCAAAAAACTTCTATGGGTTCAAGCGACATGTTGGCGAGCGAAGGGAATGAAAGTGGACTCGAAGGGTTAAGGGGGCAGAAGAGGCACGTGATGCCTTGGTCCTTCGTCGTGAGGGGGCGTGAATGCACATTTGCAGACGAATGTCACCAAATAGGAATTGAAAACCGGAAGGAAGGAATGCGAATTTCCCCGAAAACACGACATGCAATGGAAAGGCAGGAAACCCTTCATTCGGAAGGGATCTGAAGTCAAATTTATAAAAGCATAATATCTATGTAAAGAAGGCAACATTTTGCTCCTGTGTTGGGTAATTTCACACCTCATTAAACAAGATAATTTGAGAAGTTTTCATTCACTTTTATATATATTTATATATTTATAAATGAAAATATAGCTTTATAAAGTTTAATTTGTAAAACAAGTTCTTTTCCGAATCCCTATTTTACGAAATTAGGTAGCAACTGCATAACGTTTATTCTCTACCATGATAAACTCTATACTGAATTAAAACACATTTGGAGTTGAGAGTGTTTACATCATTCCGGGATTGTTGCATAGATATTTTTGTCCTGAATATATTTTGAAACTAGAGATAATAAGAACTATTTCAATTTCTATAAACAAAAAATAACTGAAAAGTTAATTGCTTTTTTAGAACAAATTAAATTAATACAAATGTCAGTTGCAATTTTAATTTTAACGTTTTATTTGTGCAAAACAAGATTAGTTAAAAATAAAAAACGCGATTCTCAAAAAATTTGAAAGGTAATAACAAACTAGACAAGAAAATTTCTTCATCAGGTTATTTCCGCTTAAATTCCTTCTCTTTTCATATCAATAATTAAAAATTCACTATTAATATTTCACTTTAATAAAGACATCACATTTTGTTATGATATGAAATATATGATATGAAAGTATGTCACTTCTATTTTATTTTGATAAGAGTCCCCTGGCAAGAAAATTAAGCTTGTGTATTAATTATTCTGAGGCAGAAACGAAATTGAAATTTCAAAGGAAATTAGAAATTCAAAATTGCATTAAAATTAAGAAATTTGCCTGCGCTCAAGTTAATCCCAATTTCACTATTATTAGAGGAAAACGTGGTAATGTTACCACCCTCTATTTGTTTATTAGTAAAAAAAGTTACTAACTATCCTAAAACCAAGTGTTTTTTGTGGTCAGTCCAAATAGATCAAATCAGATCATGAAGGAAAAATACATGTACATGCATCTAAACTCGGGAAGAATAAAATCAATATTCAATAGTTAAATAAATGAAATTAGTAATTAAAAATATCTACTACAAGTATTATACTTAACAATGAAACTTAGACGAGTTTTCTCTGAACTAAAATAAACATAATATGAGACAAGTTTTCTCTATTTATAATACAGGGTTTTTATACGAGGGGCGATTGATAAATAAGGTCTCCATGGCTGTAACTTTTTTATTTGTTAACCGATTTTCAAAATTCTTTT
>JAHWFO010100943.1:1684919-1813256 GCA_023313115.1 Rhysida immarginata | reverse complement strand
GGAATGGCGCTCTATGCAATATTCGTATACGAAATTAGACACGAAGACACAGGTTAACAAGTCTTTAATCGTTACTAAAATTAGTTACATGACTAAAATTATTTTTAGTAACGATTAAAGACTTGTTAACCTGTGTCTTCGTGTCTAATTTCGTATACGAATATTGCATAGAGCGCCATTCCCTGCTGGTGGTGACCTTTTGAACTAATTTTTTTTTTGGTGGGTATGAACTTCTCATAATATTACCAAGTATTATAGCTTTTGGTCCAGTAGTTTTTTTTTTATGGCCATGTCAAAATGGAACTTTAATTATAAAGACTCTGTATTTTATATCTGAAATACAAGGTGAGACAATTAATAAACGAGACTGGAGCAATTTAAAAAAATTCATATTTCCGGCAAAACTGTTTAATATTTTTCAAAGTAGTTACCTTCTGAGGCTACATACGTATTGTAGCGTTCATACAAGTTTTGCAAACATGCTTTAAAGTTTTCTGTCTTAACCCTTCCAAGTTGGGCAGTAAAGTTTTTTTTTTGTTTTCTATATTCTCAAATCTGTGTCCTTTCAGATTTGTTTTCACCTTTGGGAAGAGGAAAAAGCCTGGCAGAGACAATTCTGGGAAATAGGCAGGGTGATAAAGCTCCACAATTCCGTTTCTGGCTAAGAACTCCTTGACATGCACAACTGCGTGCGGTCTGGCATTATCGAGCAGTAAAATCCAACTCCCTTTTGTATGAAATTGTGTCCATACTCGATGGATTCTCTTAATCAGGTGCTGCAAAATCTCCCTGTAGTACTCCTTGTTCACTGTTTGTCCAGGCGGAACAAACTCCTTATGGATAATGCCAATGCTGTCAAAGAAAGTGATGAGCATTACTTTTGTTCTTGATTTTTCATACCGGAATTTCTGTTTTCGCGGGAATGTTAGGGACTGCCATTTCATGTTCTGTCGCTTTGTTTTGGGTCATATTGATAGCACCAGGTTTCGTCCCCTGTCATAATTGAATCCCCAAAGTTCGGGTTGGCATTTGCGGCTGCGATGAATTCCGTGCAAGCATCCACTCTGTTTCCTTTTTGCTCATCTGTTAAGAAACGTGGCAAAAACCGAGCACTCGGTTTCCTTTTGCCCAAATCTTCTGCCAATATTAGACGAATTATTTCTCGGTTAATGTTTAAGAACTTCTTCCATCATTCTGAGCTTCATTCGTCGATCACTTAACTAAAGCTCTCTCACCTTCTCGATCGTTTTCTGTGTTCGAACAGTTTTTGAACGTCCTGTGTGTTCGTCGTCTTTCAGCTGTTCCCGGCCATTACTAAATCTAGCGAACTATTCAAAAACACGTGCAGGAGATAAAGCAAGTGTATGGTTATGATGCACTATCAACTTGTACATTTCCGTAGCGGTTTTTCCAAATTTAAAACAGAACTTAATGTTTGCCCTTTATTCCATGTTTTATATTGGAACGTCGTCTAATAACTGCGTGCGGTTGAAACACGAGAATATATAGGCGCGTACAATTGTATCGTTGCAATTTGTACACACGGCAACAAGGATATTTTATAGATAAAAAACAGTATCGTCGTAGTCGCATATGCTTAAACATGTTCAAAGCAGCGTCAGTCTCGTTTATTAATTGTCGAACCTTGTAAAATGATGAACCAAAAATGCCGATTACAAGTCTAAAACAGAAGGCCATATTAGATGAAAACACTGGGTTTAACAAACATCAATAACAGAGTCTAAGGAAAAAAGCTAACGTGAATTTGCCTTCAATATGTCAAAAACCCACCATTATCAGTTATACCGTGTGTCTCAAAAGTCGCGTGCCAAATGGATTAATTGGTTGCTTTGATTTTGTAGGTGAAATAGTGAAGTAGAGGAATAATGCTGACACCGGAACATTGAGCTGATACATCTTTGTGGAGATCACCACAGAACATCTCGAGAAGCTGCAGACGAATTTCATCGCCGCACCCTCATATTCCCAAGCCCACCAGCTACACCTTTATGCGTGACAGAAGAAAATTTGGATCGTGTGAGACATTGTCTTCTAGTGCATGGTGCACAATTTGAATATGAACGATAAGCTTGCAAAACCGTGTGAACATAAAACCAACATTCATAAACTTTTCATATAGAACGCGATTTTTGAGACATACGGTATATTACAATCACAGTCTCTTTTGCACATTTCTATAAAATTAAAACAAAAAACATTTGACAAAGAAAAATTTTCGTACATATCGTGCATCGATAGTACTGCTTTACTGACAGATGAGTCAACGGGAAGCGATATCTATATTTTAAAATTTTCAACTAGTTATTGCTTTATTTAATATTCTGCCTATTTCCTACATGGCACTAATAGTTGATTTAGTAGGCTTGGAGCCAATTTATCAACACGGGCCATATTACTTTTTTCCTCTATTAATAATAATAATAATAATAATAATAATAATAATAATAATAATATTATTAATGAAGTTTGTATGAAGGATAGATGCAGCAGTAGCACTTCAGTAAAATGTGGTGTATGGTGTATTCAAGGATCATTATTAAGTCCAATGTTTTTTGTTTTTTGTTTTTTTTTTTTTTTTGGTTCTTATGTATTTATTGTACGTATTTATTTTAGAGATTTCTGTTTTCTGCAAAACTTTTTTGTATAATTTTTTTGTATAATTTTTGTATAATTTTGTAGAGTGGTTTGACTCTCCTCCAATTTTGTAGAGTGCTCCGCTCCTTGATTGGTACCTCCTTCTTATAAATACCGACTCTGAACAAGTCAACCTGAATCATACTGAAGAAGGTCACTTAGTGACCGAAATGTATACATTTATGGTGTATTAAATATATGTTTGTGGACAAGTGGAGTTTCCTTTCTTCATCTCTTATGTATTCAAGTATCCACAGAGTTTTTAAGGTAAGTCTATTCTCTCTATTGAGTTATTTATATTTATTTAATTTATTTATGAATGACTTACCATTGAATGTTGAATATGGAAAAATTTATTTATATGCAGATGATATTGCTTTATCAATTGTTCATAGAGATGAAGCTAAATTATTGGCTGAATGTCAAAAAAATGTATCCCATGTTGTTGATTGGATTAAAAATAATAGATTAAGTTTAAATGTAATGAAGACGCATATTATGAAAATTAAAGTACCAAATAAAAGATACGAACTGTTGTTTAATACAAGAATTAAAGTTCATGAGACAAATTGTTATGCCAAATTAAATGTATGGAGACATTGTAACTGTGCTGTAATTCGTGAGGCCTCGGAACTGGAATATTTAGGACTCAATTTTGATTCTAATTTAAATTGGAGAAATCATATTGAAAATTTATATGCTACATTACGAAAAATTATATTTATGAAGTACTATATAATATGATTCTGTCCTGTAAAAATCAGAAAATTACTATACATAGCATACTTTGAATCCAGGATGCGATATGATATTTCATTGTATAGATTCTCATCGGCTGCGAGAAAAGTTGAAAAATTACAAATAAGAATGATAAATTTAATTGGTACAAATTCAATATATGATAGGTTAGATACTGATAAGCAATTTAAAAAACTAAAAATCTTAAAATTTCAAGATCTGTGTGAGTATATCATCTTTGTGCAAAATTTTTTTAAGAGTAGCTGGCTGTATAAAAATGTAAACACACGTAATTTGCGCAATATGCAAACCTATAATGTTCCACGAAATATGAATAATTATGGTAAAAAGCTAAGAAATTATAATAATTATTATATCCCAAAAATACGGTTCCGAAATGGATTCAAACGTTGAGCTCTTTTAAATTTATAAAAGCAGCATATTAGAGATGGAAAGAATATTATTAATTATATTGGCAGTGTATTTGTTGCTGATCAAGTAATGTTATCATTGATGTTTGTAGTATGGAGAAATTTTTAGTTTTTGTAATTACATGTATTTGTTGTAATGTATCTTATTGTCCCATACAAGCCATATATGAGGAGTTGGGATAACTGATTATAATGTAATTGTTTTTTAGTTCTTTGAATAATAAAATTATTATTATTATTATTATTATTATTATTATTTATTTATTTATTTATTTATTTATTTATTTGCAACGGTATCGTACGTCAAGTACAGTTACGGGTTGCATCAATGGAATCCCTATAACAACAGAAAGTGAACTACCATAAATCGAATTGCTTTTGCATTATGTAGTTGCATTTTAGTGGATGGGTTTGTTCTTAAATTTTTAAATAATATCATGCACAACAACTGGAGTCTGATAGTAATGACAGTTTTTTTTTGAAATTTACTAACCAACTCTTAATATGAAATCTTTAAGCTTTGTTTGAATTGTCCGCCATCTCAAAATTTAAAATTTATGGTTCGTTTTTCTTTGTGCAGGAAGTGATAAAGGATATACTTATCAGGACATGCCTAGAAATAGACCTATGTCCCAGCAGCAGATCAATAATGCGGATTTCATCTGCGAGATGGTGCTCTGCCACATTTCCATCGTTACTTTAGTCTACTGCGATCTTGTCAAACTGCTGTAATAATAATTTGGAAGAACCCTATTTTTTTACCCCGTAATTACAATAATATCTTAGAATTATATAAAAAATAGAAATACATAAAGTTTTTATGAACAGAATTGCAAGATAATATGCTATAGTAGCATCATCTTCAGATCATGGTTTTCTTATACAGCGCACATCCAGCTATTTACTTAAACAATTCTTCGCTTCGATCGGAGAATTGCAGAAGACGCAGTATTCCTTTATGATCTGCTCAGTATCATTACAGATCATATAAATTTCCATTTTAATGAACAATTCTGCGAAATGATGAGGAAGACTGCAATTTTAATTTCCCATCAGACGCTGTCATATATGGGGGAATCATCCTATAGGCTATTAAGGGCGAAATTCATAATAATTTTGCGAAATTTTACCTTTGAACCAGATATTTTGGAACACACACCCAAGTCTACTGAAAACCTTTTTTCTTCTTTAAATTATATCTGTATTTTTGAGGCCTGCGTTTCGTTTAAAGATTTATAATCTGAGCTCTTTTTTTTTTTTTCCATTAAACATGTTTTCCCTGCCATCATTATAAAAAAAAGGAATTTTAAATGCGCAAAGCAATAAAATATCAAGGGTGATCTTCAGTATAAGCGTAATATCAAAAAGGAATGATTCACTCAATTCCACTCATTCCTTTGTAATCACAAATCACATATTAGGAAAACCGCTATTGAAAAATTGAAATTTCATTCACATTATAAAAATTAAAATGCCATTTTGGCAACCGACAAATTCATCTCATCAGGAAATGAAATATGGAATTCAACTGGGCTTCATTCAAAAAAATAAACAATCATAAAAAATAGAAAAGGGGATATGATCCCCCCCCCCTTCCCAACTGTACGTAGATGAGTAATTGGAAAGATGCTTTCCTTGCCATCTCACGGGATTGCTTGACGTGAATCGGCGAAAACAATATACAAGAGTTTACTGTAACGGAAAATTGCTCCTTCCAAGAGAGACAGAAACGCTATTGCTTCTTGAGACCGGGGGGATTTCCATCTTAGTTAAACGAGAACAATAACATTTACCACTGTCAAGATTACTAGAAGATATTTCTACAAAGATGGTCAAAAAATTAGGAAAGGAAAGTAAGATGAATAATTAACAGACACACACACACACACACACACACACACACACACACACACACACACAGATACAAACATATGCAAACGTATGCTGCATTAAGCATTACAGAAATAAAACCAAGGAAAATCACGGAAAAGACCAAAATCACGGAAAAGACTACAAGAGGATTCCAATTTTTGAAAGGGTTGAAATTCTATGTGTTTGTGACTTATGCCAGCACCCTCTATATCTAAGATAAGAGGATGATGTTTGTAAAGGGTGATCATAAAATTCCTTTACTTCAAATATGTTTGACGGATGTAGAAAAAAAGAAAGACGAGACACAAGAACCCAGGAATAAAAATAAATAACAAGTAATAATATATAAATGGAAGGAGGATATTTTGAACACCTGTGAACTTCAGCTAAGTGTGAGACAGGAAGTGTTACATAAAAATTTCATATACAGGTTGATTCAAATCGTGTGTAAAACAATTTAAGGGGGTATTATAGAGGTCAAGGTAAACACAAAAAGTCCTATTAACATAGGTCCAATTTTTATTTCTTTTCAACTTACTAGAAATGTTCAAGTGGCCTGCTTGAGCCTGAATGCAGACATTGCATCGTCGAATAAGTGACTCGTATACGTTTGTCATTACCTCATGATCAGCCGATGCTATTATTCTGGCCGCTAATTGTGCCAGTCTGTCTATCTGGACACTGTACACCATTTGTTTCAAATGTCCCCACAGATAGTAATCTAGTGGATTGAGGTCCGGTGAGCGAGGTGGCCATGCTATGGGCCCATTGCGCCCAATCCATTTGTTAAGGAAGTGCATGTTAAGCCATTCAGTAGCAACTCTACCAAAATGAGGAGGGGCCCCATCGTGTTGGAACCACATCTGTTGACGGATTGCAAGAGGTGTATCTTCTAAGAGTTCATAACTTGAAAAGAAATAAAAATTGGACCCATGTTAATAGGACTTTTTGTTATTGCTATAGATGCTGTATACTCATAAACAGGAAAAGAATGTTTTATAGAAAAGTTAGAAAGAAGCCATTAAAAAAAGACTTTAAAACAGAACATAAATTTTCTCACAATAAACCTTTTAATCAAATGATAGCCCTCTCTAATGTTTAATCTCGTAGATTCTGAGAGTTAAAGTTCTTTGATGCGCTCTTAAAAGTTTGATCGGATATAGATTATAATCGAATGCCAAAGGTTGTTTTTTGGACTCTGTAGTTTATAGGTTAAGGGGACGGAAGTCGGAAGCCTTTGAAAATTTCGAAATGACAGACAGATTTATTGTTTACCCTAAGAACGGAACCTGCGCATTAAAGTTTTATCACGCTATAAAACTTTAATAATTCATGGCCATTAATTCCTCTCGGACGTATGAAGCATAAACCGTAAAATAAATGACGAACAGATGGTGATTAATAAACATTAGTATCCTTAGATGGAAACTTAATAAATAAACCGAAAACTATCAACAAAAGGAATGAACAAAGATCATAAAATTAGCTTTCTAAAGCCAGAGAACATTAGATGTAACAGGTAGGTCCGGAATAATGTTATTGTGCTTGAATAACGTCCTTTATTTCTTAGAATTAGGTATATTGATGGCGAACATCTTACCTATAAAAAAGTTGTTGCAAACACTTAAGCTTTATATTTTTAAAGTTAAAAGAAAAACTTTACGGCATTAGTAATTTTTATTTTTTATTTTACTAGCTTTTGCCCGCGACTTCGTTTGCGTGGACTTCAGGAAGCTGTATATTCGCAATTTTAATTCATAGTAAGCACTTGCGGACTATCCAACTCTGGTCGTTATAAAGTTGGACACGCATGTTGCACGTATAGTGGAGCTTTTCCACCGTGGACCGCAGTGGTGACGCCTTGAGACATGAGACATCTCATCCATTGGTGTAACTGGCAGTGTTTGTTGCCGCGGAAAGCACCTGCGAGCAAAACGAGCTGATATTGCATGTTGGAATTTCTTCGCTTGCCAGATTACTTCGTTGGGCCACCATCTGCCTTCAATACTGCGGCGATTCTTCTTGGCATTGACTCCACAAGATGTTGAAAGGCGATGCGAGGAATCTGACATCATGCCTGTTGATTAGCATTGTTCAGTTACGTGAGATTTAATAGCTGTGGAACCAGCTGCCTGACGTTGCAGCAATGCCCGAGGAAGCTATAGCCAGGGGTATATTGCGATTCATGCAGAGTTGGGCCAGCAGTAGGTTTAGCACGAACGTTTTGCCCGTACCTCAATGTGTGTCAAGAAAGAAGAACCCTCCTTCTCCACTATCTATGCACCGCAGAATCGTATCGTAAATGTGCCGCTGCTCGCAAAAGCCACGTGGGTTTCATTGGCATGAGACTCTAAAACTGCGTCACAACATCGCTTGACAATTCTTCCCTTCACTGCGGTGTGAGCAAACTAAAATCAGCCACTATTTACCAGTTATGGAAATCATTTTATCCTCAATCAATTACAATGCTTCGTTGATGATTAAATCATTGTGCGTGCCTGTAGCCTATGCTCGATATCCTCTGACAATGCGTCCTTGTATTTATCCCACAGCTAGAGAGGGTTGGATAATGAGGTCCACGAGCAATGAGGTCGTGCCGGTCGGTAGCTCTTTGGCCAGGCATAAGCTCGTTAGTGATGTCTATTCATGCCTGGATGCACATAAACGTGACGAACAGATCAGGGCGACCATAGTTGGGGACGTACGTAAATGCGTCTTGCGTGTACTCTTGCAGGTACCTTGGGCTGTTCACGACTGAGAGAGGGAGGATAACCATTTGCCCTATATTATTAGCGTTTACTTGTCCGTTATTCCTCACAGCATCTTACAAATATATATATAATTTTCCGCCGCAACTTGCTTTGATCCAAAGATATGCACTTTAAGCGTTCACTTTCTATTTTAACGTACATATCCACCAAAAACTGGTGCAAAAGTTGCCTGCAGCGCAGCAGCAGATTAAAATCATTGTCACGCACCTTGAGATGGTAAGCGTAGAAGTACATGCAGGACACTGTTGGAAAGGGGACGCCTAGTCTGCGGATTCACCTGGGGTATTTCGAAATGTTACCCTTCCTGGCCTTTCCATAAAATGATCGGAGGACATCGTAGGGCCTATGCGTATTGGCGTACGCAGCACGATGTCCCTACCGGTAGTGTGTTTGGTGCCCGCCACCTCTTTGGTGGTGGTCGCGTTGTAGCGCCACTCGTGTTGCCCGCGCTGCACCCGGTCAGGGTGGATCACCACCGGCATGTTCTCCAGAGCCGTTTTGAATTCGTGTACCAAAATATTATTCTCATTGAGTTGAGTTATCACACTGTGAGGTGGAATGAAAGAGTTCACTTTATCGCGCTCAATAGGTAGGGACGCCATAGAGACAGTATACTTTAAACACTCATGCGCGATCTGTGAGCTGCTTTTTTCACTCAAGCCTGCTCGCAACCGCCTATTGTTGAAGTGCACATCAACAGCCTATTGTTGAAGTGCCAGGATTTAAGAAAATTAGAGCATTTTAAAAACTTTTTCCCTACCTATCCCTACCTATTGAGCGCGATAAAGTGAACTCTTCCATTTCACCTTACAGTGTGAGAACTATACTCTGTATTTTTCACTGTCTCTCTCTTTTGACTCAATGAATGACTCTTGAACGTCTTGCTACTTGTGGCTCCTCTTCGCTCATAAAATAAAGTTGTAAAAACTATGGCTGCATGTTTGACATAAGAAGCAGGGACCCAATTCCTTGATAAACCTACCCTTGTACAGTAAAAGTCGGCGAAAATCCCAGCATGGCAACAACTCTAACCGCATCAAAAGATGTCCTGTGGAAGCAGCCATTGTATTTTCTGATATTTTTTTAGAAAATGCCGTGAATCATCTGTGCCATATGAGAAGAGTTCTTTTAATGGTTGCACTGGCTCCTCTAACCGAGGGATGACTACTTTTCCCCCAGAACAACACATCCCAGTGGTCTCTACTTTCCATTTCAGCGCTCTGCAAAATCTGCACACTCTAATCAAACTCTGGAGCAACGTTTGTATGGTATAGGTTTCATTCATTTGGGAATCGTGATTGTGGAAATGTAAGGTTTTAAAAGTGGGCCATTCTTTTAGAAATATCCCTTATTTAGCCAAGCGTTTACTTTTTTGTGAAATTAGAGTACATACTCTAATATAAAATCTAGCGATTCAAGTGCAGATATTCTAATGCAAATTCTGAGACAATTTCATCATGACAATTATGAAACCAATCTTACTTCAAATAGCTACAAATAGGGAAAAATAAAACCACTATATTTTATTCCCCTCGAAGAGAAAATAACAAACTGAAGATATACTTCAAACAAATCATAAATACAAAGTAGAAAAGGGAAGGAAAAATTCTGCGACCTGGACTCGAACCAGGGAGCATGCCTATCGCTGGCACTGCTCTTACCAATTGAACTCCATTTTAGTCATTAGAACTTACTCTTTGATGATTCATACTTCATTGGCAATGCTACTGAAAATAAGATAATGAATGCTAAGTGGAGAGTCACTTGGTATCAGCCGATTTCATCACTTAAAATATCTTTAGAGAGGCAAACAGACAGCTTCACATGAAGGAAAAGAGCGAAACGATGGTTCATCTCTAAACTCCACAAGCTATTGAAAGGATGAAGTCTTTAAGGAAAAAGAAAATGGAAAAGGGAGAAAGCGAAAGAGAAGAAGGATTTTCTGATTAAGAAACGTTATGTGCTTCGTTGAACAAAGTGATGGGATTTTTGATTCCCAATGTGAGAAGAAGGTATTGAACCCGATAAGGGGTTATGGTCCCCGAGACCACACTTGTTTGACGGCTCTTTATCCGAAAACGCAAAAAAAAACGGCGATCGACTGTGGATTTCTTCTGAATGTTTTTGTTCGAATGTTCATCAGATTTTCCCCCTAATCAGTACCTATCAAGAGCTGCACCAATTCTTCTTGTTTCCATCACGATCGAATGCTTGCGATTTTTCGCCAACATTTCCCTTTTCCTGTTTCTGTTAAATTATTTTATACAGTTCATTGAAGTGTAAAATACACTTATTACAATTCCTAAAATTTCCTTGATATAAATCTAATTGTAATTACTTCTGAATAACTTTTGAATCTTGTGGCAATTGATCATTTAAGAATATCACTGCACAAGGTTTTGAACTACTTGACATTGTTTTGATCCATTGATATGCTGAGATTTCAAACAGTATGTAAAGGAAAAACCTCTTACCACAAAAGACCATCCGAAATATGGAATACCGGATGTTGTTTTGTGATAAGAGGTTTTTCCTTCATATACATGCAATTCCACGCCACAATTCCTTGATATTTTTTCTTAAGATTTCATGCGAAAATTTTAAGAAATATTGCAAACATCCTTAAAATGTCCATCACAATACAATTTCGAGTAAAGAGTTCATACTATTTCTAAAGAAACTGCATAAAGTTAGTGGCATCAAAGATCTTGATGCTCTCGCAGAAAAGTGGCATTTTCTCAATTTCTCAATTTCTTCAAGCGGGTTTCTTTTTGAACGCTCCTTATACTCTAGGAGCTTTTTCAATAGGCAGTTTATTCATTTGCGCAACGGCACGAGCGCTAGAGACAAAATATGGCAACTTTCATGCAGATTTTAAAATTGTAGTGCAGGTTTGTTGTCCGATACTTCTGACAAAGGGATTATCAGGCCTTTTCAAGATATGTAGACGACCTTGGGAGGCGATGCACCTATGCAAGAGTGAAACGATGGATTGCCGAATTTCGGAGAGCTGCACGGTCAATAACAACAAAAAGAGAGTTGTGTGTCCACTAAGTGATCTTGCAAGATCGGTGTATATTTCCTGAAGATGGAAATATACATGGAATGTTCAGAATGAACCGCGCATGAGAAAACCAATTCTATGTTTGTTCCCTAAACCTGACAACCAGATCAAAGTGCGCACTTCGCCGCATCTTTGAGGCAACACGGACAACTTTTCTCAGCCGGATGTCATGCAAGACAAAACCTAGGTACACCATTTTGACCGGGAAACAAAACAACAGTACAAGCAATGAAAGCATGACAACTCCCGCTACCCAAAAATTCTTGACACAGCAATCAGCTTGAAAGGTCATGAGTACACATTTTGGAACTCCGAGGATGTCATCATGCTGGACTTCCGCCAGAAAGGGTGACCATGAACAAGGAATATAAATCCAACCTGCTCCGAGGCTCAGGGAAGCCATTAATGAAAAGTTTTTCCCTTGGGGTCCTCTTTCATTACGACAATGTTTAAGCAGACAGAATGTCTATGGTCGTGGAAACATTGGAAGAATGCCAGTTCGAGCTATCACTTTATCCTCCGTATTCCCTAGATTTGGCGCTCTTGGATTTTTGCTGTTTTCGGAAAAGAAGAAACACCTGCACAGTCGCTATTTTTAGACGGTTGATGTTGTAATTAATGAAGTACTGCAATAGCGTGAGCGACGGTTTCATTTTTTCTGAGAGCTTCTATAAGTTAGAGCATCGCTGGGAAAAGGGCCCTGGCCTTCAGGATATACCCAACTTGGACAAAAGTATCCGGACACATGTATTAAGAGAAAAAACATTGTTTTATTTCACAAATTAGTATCCGGTACCTCCGCCTTTCGCAGCAATAACAGTTTCTACTCTTCTGAGAAAGGCTTTTCACTAGGCTTTGACACGTAGCTGGTAGAATTTTATTCCATTCTGCAACCAGTACGTTGGCGAGGTCGGTGGCGGATATTGGGCGAGTCGGTCTGTTCCAATTAATTCCAAAATGCTTCTATCGGATTTAAATCCGGACTCTGGGCAGGCCAGTCCATGTCTTCAACGTCCATTTCATGGAAGTATAACTGTAAGACCTTTGTTTTATGAGCAGGAGAATTATCGTGTTAAACAAGAAAGGGTCATCGCCGAATTGTTGCCTCAACGTAGGGAGTGTCGAATTATCTACATTGTCTCTATATCCCTCACTGTTGAGCGTCCCCTTCACTGGTCGTAAGGGTCCTAGTCCATACCAAGAAAAGCACCCCCACAACATACAGTACATCGCCACCACCGAATTTGACAGTTGGAACAACACAGTCGGACTGAAAATGTTCCCCAGCAATCGCCAAATTCACACCCTTCCAGATGCTGTGCCGTGATGTCACTCCGGAGAACACGTTTCCATTGATCTAGGGTCCAGCTGGAGTGAGCTTTACACCACGCCAAACGACCCTGGGCAGTCACCTTGGCGATGTTTGGCTTATGCGCTGTAAAACGACCCATCTTGTTCAATTCCCTACGAACAGTTTTAGTACTAACCACGGCTCCAGATGAATTTTGAAACTCGGTAGTGATTCCTTGGGCTGAAGAAAAGCGATTACTTTTTACAACACGCTTTAGATCCGTTTCCGTCAGTTTCCGCGGTCTACCTGCTCGTTGCTGAACTCCTTCCGCTCCAGTAGGTGTCCATTTCAAGATATCATCATTTACCGTTGAGCGAGGCACTTCCAACAGGAGAGAAATTTGTCTAACGGATTTGTTACTCCTATAGCATCCATTTCTCATACCACGTTTAAACTCACTGAGCTCCTCCGAACCTCCCATCTTGCTAGTTTAACTCACAAATGATTATTAGACACAATACGCGTTTGGGTTTTATCCATATTACATTACAGTCTGTGGCATATTTCATGTTTCAGAGAGGTGTCCGGATTCTTTTCTCCAAGTTAAAAAGTTAATCTTCATGTTAAGAATTTGCTAATTAAACTTAACCCAAAACACGGAATGATTTATCTTCCCCATACCATATTATTATTACTTTATTTTACCTTGATCCATTCCTCGCTTAGCTACTGTATATAATTTTGGGGTTCTTCTTTATATAATCTTGGGGAGGCCGTGGCCTGGTGGGCTTTCACTAACAACTTTTGTGAAGTTAAGCAATATCAGGCACGGCTAGTCACTGGATGGGCGACTCATCAGTGGCTCACGATCTTTACCCCCCTGGCTGCTGTGACCATCATAAAGCAGTCGTTAATCCAGGTCCATCCAGAGACCCAACTCGTCGAAAAGAATTAGTGCAAATTTTCGCCACTAGGTGAAAATGTGACGCTGTGGAATGGCAGATGGCGATTTTAAAACTAGTTTTATTGTTTTAAACAAGCAGGCAAGGTTTTTGTTTGATTACAACATATGTTCGTTCTCAATATCGGCATTATTAGAAGAAAGTTTATTCAAATTAGAAAGTCAACATACACAGAATGGAATGGATTGATCACGAAAGATCATGGTTTTGATCAAGAAAGAACGCGCAGTGTTGGTAAAGTTGTTTTACCAGAATGATAGCAGCAGTCCAGCTGCATTGCGAGCCTATCGTCGTCTAAAAGGACTGCGAAGAGGGCCCATATCAGATACTGGGTTGCGAAAAATGATAAAGAAATTTGAATCGACTGGCGATTTGGCTGTCGCACCAGGAAGAGGACGGCGCAAGATAGCAGACAAAGTTGTTGAGGATGTGGCTGTTGCAGTGGTGGACAGAGCTTCCTCTTTTTAGCACTGATTCAATTAATTCTTTGCGTCTTGCAAAGGATATTAATCCCAAACATTCTGGAACTTACATTTCAGCTACAATTCTTGGTGGAGGATCCACATGTCCGCATGCTGAATTATTTTTCATCTCACCCCAAACAAATTCAATTGGGTTAAAATTGGGCACACTCCCAGCCCAAGGTAAAACGTTTATCTCATGGTTGTGAAGCCATTCTTTAATGGATTTTGATGTGTGACAAGGTGCTAAGTCTTGCTAGAAGACGAAATTACTGTCTGGAAAAAAATCTTCAATTGTTGAAAGGAGTCCGTATTCAAGAATATCCTGGTAAGCTTTCTGAATTTATTCTTCCTTTCCAAAACAAGATTTCCTGGTCCTTCAGCTGTTATACATCCCCACACCATAATGCTACTCGGATGTTTGACTGTCTTCTTGATGCAGGATGCATGAAACATTTCATGCTTTTGTCCATTTTTTCCAACTGGCGCACAAAACATACTCTCATAAGAAAAAATTAATTGATTCCAGTTCATTACATTCCAGGACTTAAGCACGTTTGCTCACTTCCTTCTTGCCGTACGTTGCACTTTGGTTGCCACAGGCTTTTGTTTCGGTATTCTTGATTTAAACCCAATTTCTCTAACTCTGTTGTAGACAATTGTCTTGCAGCTTTAAATATGTTTTGCATCACAATTTGTTTCAGAAGCCTATCCTCTTTGGTGCTTGTGCTCCTAGGTCTTCCTCCCCCAGTTTTTCTTCCAATAATTTTTCCTGATATTTTCTTAGAAACAACTCTGCTAACAGTTGAGTGGTTTATTTTTAGCTGGTCAGCAATATCCGTTTGCTTAATATTATTTTCTTGCAGTGAATTACAACTTTTTTCCTGCCCAATTGTTAATCGCTTTTGTCCATTCATTTTGGAGGATTTAATTTGTTTGGCAAATAACTCAATTGAAAAAAGCATCATAGCATGCAAATCTTGGATTAATAAATTTTATTTGAAGGTGTGCTTGATAGTTCATGTGTTTATGCAAAAGTTACTGAATAAAAGCTTAAATATGTAAAAGTTTTTGAATGAGATTCATTTTTAAATATATTAGTTACGGTAAGCTGTATTAATATACTAGAAGAGGTACCCGGCGTTGCCCGGGATAATTACACTTGCACAAACTTTTCCTTTCATTGTTAGTCATGAGATATATATTGTTGGTTCATGCAGTGTGTTTGTGAATTGCGTGCTGATACCATTGTTGATACCTATTGTTGTACCAACTTTGCCTTGCATTGTTGGTCATGAGATATTTCTCATTAATATGCCTTGCCATAACCATGAATATCGATTTTTTTATCGATATTTATTATTTTTTCGAAATCTGAGGTAGACAGTGACCTTCCTCATGCTTTGAAGGTCATGTATGCGAAATTTTATCAAGATCGGAATAAAACTGTAGATTTGTATAAAAAACGTACAGACCCACAGACAGACCCACAGACCCACAAACATCCTTCTTTATATATATAGAAGACTAGAAGAGGTACCCGGCGTTGCCCGGGATTATTACACTTGGGATGTAAACAGAACAATCTCAAAAATTAAAATAAATTTTGCAATATCTTAAAAATAAACACATGAAAATGCTTAGAATTAATACAGTAAAAATTCTTAATGAAAATTCGAAAAAAATCTTTTTAAAGGCTCAAAATGGATGGACTGCTCCAATAATTTCTTAATCAGATAATCTTACTTCAGATCTACACTTGATGTTGTTGCAATTTCCACTCTTCTCTCGCTGTGTTGAAGCAAAATTTGGCCTTTCATCACTTTGGGTAGTCTAGCGGTCGCCAATTCTTCTATTTACTTGCTTCCCATTTGCTCAATACAGCACGGAGCTAAAGGTTTGCTTTCTCTGTCGTCTTTCCACTCTTTCTCAATAGTCTGCTAACTCTTCATTATCTCCAGCTACTGATCATTTTTAAAGATTTTCAAGAAATTGTTAAGTACTAAGAACTCTCTTTTCTAAGAACTTATCCATATTGCATCATCATTTTATGTTCATTGTTATAATTCTTGGAAAGGATTGCTTTATCATTGCATCATCATTTTGAGCTCATTGTTATTGGTGAATTGCGTGTTGAAACCATTGTTGATACCTATTGTTGCACAAACTTTAATTTGCATTGTTGGTCATGAGATATATATTGTTGGTCCGTGCAGAGTGTTTGTGAATTGCGTGTTGATACCATTGTTGCAAAAACTTTGTCTTGCATTGTTGGTCATGCGATATTTCTCATTAATATGCCCTGCCATAACCATGAATATCGATTTTATATCAATAATTATTATTTTTTCGAAATCTGAAGTAGACAGTGACCTTCCTCATGCTTTGAAGGTCATGTATGCGAAATTTCATCAAGATCGGAATAAAACTGTAGATTTGTATAAAAAACGTACACACAGAACCACAGACCCACCCACAGACCCACCCACAGACCCACAAACATCCTTCTTTATATATATATAGATTAATAATTCCTTTTTTGTAGCTAAAGTGAAAGTTAACAAACCAACATACATTGTAGTAAAAGCTTGATAAAAAATCAATTGAATCAATTACAAGGACAAAAGTAATAACTTCATTGGGCTGTGTTTCCTCTAAATATGCAAAAGTTTTTGATTTGGGTTGTATTTCCCCATTGTAATCTAATCTAAATAAAATAAAAATAAAGTAGGGTAACATTGTGCCACTTGTTTCCCATGCACGAGTGTTCATTCCGCGTCAGACATCCGTCAGGGCTAAAAAAAACTTTTTATTTTCAAAAATGTAACGTATGAAAGAAAACGATAACCTAAGACAATATTCAACTTTATAAAGCGATGATTAAATACTGGAGACAGGCTTCAACATTAGGTAATTAAGATTGAAAATTCCACGACTTCGGATCGAGTCAGCGACCACAAGCATCTAGCTTACCGCTTCTACCAACAGCAAGGCTATCTCCAAATGTCCTAAAGACTATTAAGTAATCAAAGCGGAAACTCGAAGAAACAGGCACGCAGATATTTTCAACTTCATGCAATCGAATAATATGATTTTATATAATTCCAAACACGTCTAGAATATGAATGCAATCATTTCGTTCGTTGTTTTAATCTCTAGATAAATTTAACAAACCCAATAGTATTAAAACACTATTAAAATGTTAAAATTTAATATACTAAAATACTATCTAAAAATAATAGTAGAATATTAAAATATTTCAAAAACATAGTAATTGTTAAATTTTTCTTTTCTTCACCCCTCCCGCTTTTTTCCAAAATAAAAATAAATTTTGGAATATTTCAAATTCTGAAGGGATTAATAAAGAAATCCTAATTAAACAAGATCAATTTTTTTTAAAGTTAATGTCTTTGCTTTAACTATTTTGAGCACTTTAAAGTTATTTTGATAAAATTATTTTTCTTCATCTTTTTCACCCTGTCTTATTCTATTATCATTGGTCGTATTTTATATTATTTTCGTTAGAGAAAACTATTTGTTTTCCATGGAAACATTCGATAAAAATAGCCATTCCTTGAAATTTTCCTCTTATTTTGTTGGTTGCTTTCATAAAATAAAAGCAATTATTCTCTCAGTTTTACATTATTTTAGGAAAATAATCAAAGGAGATCAAATTTGTTTTTGATTATTTTTCTGAATTTCTGAAACCAAATCGCTGGTTACCATTTTAAAGAAAACATTGAATATAAAGAGTGTCCCAAAATAAACTGACATTTGAATTTGCCGCTATTTTTTTCGTGATATAACCAGAGTAACGATTTTATATGCTGTCATTATTAAACACTGACGTTAAATTATGCAAAACCACACAATCGAAAAACGCGTAGAAATTTTAAAAATTTTCTTCAAAATTGTGTAAATTTTACGAAAACTGTTCTGACTTGACACCGTTAGACTTCTTTTTCTGGAGTTATCTTAAGGATAAAGTGTACGCCAATAAACCAGAAACTAGTGAGGACCTCAAAGACGAAATTTTACACAACATCGCCGAAATTTCCCTACAACATTTTATGTTATGTTACGGAAAATTTCCTCAACAGACTGAATTTATGCTACCAAGGCCGAGCGGTCATTTTTCAGATGTTTTATATCGTACATAATCTCCAAGTTTTTACTTTCTAATAAAGCAAAATTATTATAAATTTTCCAATGAAAAGTGTGTTTTATTAAAAAATTAAAACATCAGCTCATTTTGGGATACTCTTATATAAATGTTAAAACAAAATAGCTATAAGAAAAACAAATATAACGACACAAATTACAAAGCAATCAGATGCACAGATATCTCTTAAAAATTAAATTGCATATTAATTTAATGTAAACAAGAGTTCTTTAAAAGATCAAAATAGGTGCAATGAGATTGGAAGGGAACCATAACATTTTCCATCAACAAAAAGTCTTTCCATCACATCACCGCGTGAATAGGAGCAACAGGCAATCGCTCTCCCATTCAGTTCGATGCTCCCTTGTGGGTTTTTTAATGTTCTGTTTACAAGCCTTTTAATAAGAGATTCATTACTGGCATTAATATTATTATTTGGCCAAGTATTCTTTGCTTCCTGTAATGGTGAGCGACCTCTGGCTGTGCGGTGGTTGAAAAGCAATCAGGGCTCCATTTTCTCATGTTATTCAAAAGCGATGAATGTCCGAAAACGAACCTCTCTTTGAATTGGTTCCAACTTCCTAACTCGAGTCAGATTGAAAACAGACAACTTGAATAGAACTGCAATAACGAGTCTTCCTATCGCTCTCTCTTCTTCTCATTTGCTTTTCTTTTCTATTTTTGACTTCATTAGCATTTTTGTCAGTTGTACTCAAAATGCAAATAGCGAAAAAGTCAAGGGGGATTAGTTGATTCAAATGACATTTCAAATATTCAAATTTTATTTTAAATAAAACTGGTATATAGCTATAATGAATCTCTATAACATAATCAAGAAAGTTTATCACTACGAAGAATAATAAAATGGTTTTTAAGGTTTTCATTTGACATAATAAAATGTTGTAACGAAATATCAGTAAGACAACAAGATCTCACGAATATAAAATTTCCTATATCACAAGTTCTCACCTAACCAAGCTGACCAGTTATTTCTGCACGACCCCTCGTATGTCAGTCGTACTTTTCGAATATCATTTGGTCAAGAAATGCGCATAGAGGAAAGCTAATATTAGAGGATACTCCTATTTCTCCTTTATGGAAGTGCGTAGCGTAATCAGATTTCTGCAATTGAAAGAAATGGTATGTGGCAGAATCAGATGTGGGTTTGGTGCTCTGAGTTCGATAATGGTAGAACAGATGTGCTAGATTTGCAGCGATCTAACCGGCCAAGCACTTCCACCATAGATGACAATACGTGCCGCATTGAAGGGTGATTTCTATCTGTTCGGAACTTGAAGAGGCACCTGAGTGGTAGACGATTCATAACGGATGAGGAAGTTCAACAAGCTTGACTTCAAGCATTTGTCACTGTCTTTTTCAATGCTAGCATAGATGCCTTAGTGTATCATTGGAACACAAATCCAGAGAGGCATGGAGAATATATGGAAAAATAAGTTGTATAATCTGGCCATATTAATGTTTATAGTCCTATTAGAAGTTTAATTTACGCGCATAAAAGTCTTGTTACTTTAATTACTGACTAACACTCGCATCATTGATAATCTTAGAAAAAAATTTATTAAAATCCAATTCGTATGTATTAAAATAAATTTAAGAACGTAAATATTATTTTGTATTTTTGAAGTTCAAGAAGATTTAACCATGCATAAACTCCACATAAACTAAGCATGAAGCTAGGTGAAACCATATATCTTTCTATAAAATCATAAGACAGACGCAAGATCGGCTGCTACCATGTAAAATACACACAACCTGAGGAGTAACCTTATCATATCCTCATCTAACTCAATGAAAGAATGAAAAGAAAAGCATTCAGAACGACACATAATGGTATCTGCGAAATTATCACTGCAGGATTAGAATGTAAAATGAAGTTCAAGAATGTCGTGCATAGTATGAATGGTTCTCGAAGTCTGTCGGCATATTTGGAAGAATTTCTTTGAAGAAAATCTCTTTACATTGACATATTAAATTGGCGCATTTTCCGTCTATCTTCTTCGGTTCCATAACAGATGACAGAATGCTCTAAGCAACTTTTCTAAAGGCGGTCACCAAAGAGACTCAAAACATGTCAATGGCACGCTGTAATTGTTATAAAACTAACTTTAATACGATTATATTCGTAATTAGTGAAAATTATCGCAATAAATTCAAATTGCGAACTTAAAGGCCTTTAACAGAAAACGGATAGGTTCAAGTTCCTTAAAAAAATTGAAAACTAACAAATCCAAATCCATAAACATTATTAATAATCACGTTACACAGTGACAGTGAAGGTTCATCGTTTAAAAGATATAAATGGTACTCAGAGTACATGACGCATTTGAATTCAGCGAGAACTACTCGATATAAGCCAAAAGATGGCGAATAAATTTCAAATCTAATAACCTTTCTATTTTTGCCGTAAAAAATTTCAGATCATAAAAATTTGTATCACAATGCTATTTAATACGAGGTTTGCAAATAAATTAGTGGAAGTCTGTACACAAAAAAATTTTGAGGATATACCAAACACGTACAGCAGTAGCTAATCCCAGCACAATCCATCGCCGATCATTACCAAAAAATCTTCAAATAAGTTCATTTTCATCTGGATGGATGATCCACCCATAAATAGGGCACTATTGCTACAAACTTCTCATATAATAACAGTCATTTGCACTTTTACTGCAACCTGCGTGCAACTTGATCTTGATCCGGGCTTTACTTCTTACGTGGATTTACTTGAGATCATACAGATGTTGATTGTGAAAATTTTTCCGTGAGAATAGGTCTACTTTGGCTTGTGTGCATATACAGAGAATATAGCTAGCCCTTCCATCATTCAACATTTGGATTACCAACATTACAATATACAACCTTACTATTTACAATTTGGAAACAGAAGTTTATGAAGGGGGGGGGGGGGTTACTCTGTTAGAAACATGTTTGTTTTAGCTGTTACTCTGACGTCACGCTGACGTTAAATTCCCGAGAGTGGTTTGTTTGTTGATTTTTGTTTATTGAATTTCAATGACAATCATTGTCAGTTTTCAGATTGTAATCTCGGTGTATGTTTATTGCTGCGCGCGACTATTGTGTTATGTTTATTTTCATTTTAAATGGAACGTTTCATCGGTTCAAAGTGCGCCTCGCCATCTATCGACCATTTCGAGAAACTCTTTATGAAAGAGAACATTAATTTTACACAAGTAAATGGGGGCCCGCCCCCCCCGTATTGTTACTGACAGTTGTTGCGTGTGGCATCGTGTTATGTTTATTATACTTCGGAAACTAAGATAAACATTTCTTGTCTTCGTCATTTAAAATGTGTCTCAATTAAACTGAAGATTTTGCTGGTAAATTTATAAATGGGCGATTTTAGAGAAGTAGCAGAAGAGTTATATGTCCCCATAATCAAAATTTAAAAATTAAATAAAATATACCGGGAGACCTTCTAAAGAAAAAAATAAACCCTCAAAAACTTCTTTACAATGATAATCGGATACACCATTGGCCTAAGATGGGAGCGTGATTATTTCGTAGGAGATTATAAAAGTCGGAAAAAATATTAACTAATAACTGAGTAAACAGTTGTGTATATATTAATTTTAAGTTTCTTTTTCTATTTAGAAACCTAGCTAAACGTCTACCTGGTGAGAATAAGGAATTTCAATCCATAACATCATTTTCTAAATTCTCTGAGAGAGAAGCAGAAATTTTAAAACCTAGATGGATTCTACTTTTCATATAGCAGAAAAAAAGTAAATAATACTTAAATAATTTATTTTAGACTGCTCTGTGAGCCATGGCGAATTCTACTATTATGTCATTTTTGGGCGAGTAATTTCCTCTCTGGTATAACGATACACTATTCTCATCCGAAAACATTCTCCACTACATCTTGGCAGGAACATGCAATATAATATTAATGAGAACCTTCTGATATTCAGGGGGAGTAAGAATTTATTTATGAAATTTCAATGCCAAGAACTCCTTTAGAAAAAATTTGCAAAATTTATTTCTAGACTTCTTGAAGAATTTACATTTTAAAGTTCGTCTATCCATGTATGTTTAAATATTTCAACGTAACTAAGCTATTCTATGTCATAATTTTATATTTCGACGGAAACAAAGAAACTTAAGTGATTTTAAAGCAGCAGTTTCATCGATCTCATAAATCGCGGAACATTTTTTTTTTTTAATAATAGTTTCCTGATTCAAATATATTTTATGACCTTTTCGCAAATAACAGGAATACATTCTCTCTTAAAATGCAACTGTTTAAGATACTCGAATGTATTCTGTATTATATTAACATGCTTGACTCCATTACGTTAAAAGTAATTAAAATAATGAACCCCTACGAGTTCTTCAAGCCAATCCATCAGATTTTCAATTACTTACCAAGTTCTTGCAGAATACTAAAAGAAGTTTTTTCATAAATTGGAAACGAAGGAATGTTTAAACTCTTTCGCTATAAGTATACGAACCTTCTATGTTTTATATATTGCAATTATTCCCTTATCTTTAAGAAAATGATTATAGAAAACTGAGAGCGGCAACATGTGAACCGATTAGATAAGAACTGTGTTGAGGATAGAGGACCAGAACGTCAACACCATCTGTTGTAAGCATTTTGATCAACAGGGGGGCACGAAGGAGCAATTAACCTCAACCTTGCTCTCCTCCACCTCTTGTTTACCCGTTTTACAATAGAAAGTGAGCAAAACAGACTGGAGGTGACAGCAACTTCAATTATAACCAGGAATTTTTCATGCATTCTTCTTAAGTTTATTTATAACAAAAATTCATCGCAAAAAGGACTTTAACAAGGTGAGACCATATAAATCATCATCCACTCATTTACATCGTAAACAGTAACAATTTAAGAAAAAAAGCACTCTTTAAATGAAGTGGCTAATAAATTTCCGAGATTTATATAGTTCTACTTCAACTATTACATACCTTCAAATCCTTGCGGCTATAAAAAGGTCTAAGTGGGAAGGAATTCATATTTAATTTGTAACTGCTCTATAAACAGGTACAAGAGAGTTATAAAGTTCTAAATATAAGATAAAGAATTTGAATTAAATCGTAGAGAACTGCTGTTTAGATGCATTAAATAAAATTTTTGCAACATATTTTTTTAATAAGTTTAAAAAACTTGAGCTGATCAATAATAGTAATTATAAATTATTCTCAACTTAAATTAATTTTCAAACCAAGAATAAAAATTAAATATCTGAAATTCTAAAAGCACTGACTATATACCAAGGAAGTCATTATTTTTCTTTCTGTATCGGGGAAAAGACTTTTTATTTACTGTAATACATGTTTGGGCAAGTCTGCTTTAAAGAATCGGATTCTCATTGCTCGAAATCTTCCCATGTCCTCTCTTCCATTCTACTGAATCAGTAAATTCCAGTCTGTCAATTAATTCTTTAATGTTGGCTAATCAATTAACTCTTATTTGCCAAAAGATCTTTTAATCTCTTCTTACTTTATGGACTTTCTCAGATTCTCATCAAAATCTTATTTCTTTTATATTTATGAAATTCTCATGAAATTAAATTCTTTCATACGTAATGATTTTTCAATTGGAAAAATGGAAGGAAAAATTCTGCGACCCGGATTCGAACCAGGAACCTCGACTAACATTGGTAGTTCATAGCATCTCCAGTTCATAATTATTATTATTTTCTTTCATACGTCTTTACATGAATATTAGTTAATCGTAAAACGGGTTCGAAAGTGTCGAATATTATTATTTATATTTCTTCTCTATTTGGTTATCTGGTTAAATATTATTTATTAACTAATGACATAATATCTATGTAATGATCATGTATTAATTGTCTTTTGTAAGATGAAATCTTGCTGAACAACTTCACAAACTGCGTAACAAAATCTGAAGTTCTACTTTAAACTTATTTTAAGGGTGTTTGATTTATTTTTAAGATTGTTTTTTCTTATCTTGCTTGTCGTTCAAACAGAATTTTTTTTAACGTTTTCTTTAAATTAAAATTTTAAAATTCCTCTGAATTCCTCTGTGGATAGAACTTTCTCGAGTCATGGTTTCTGAAAGTAAATATTTAATGGGCGGCTTAATGCCTGTTTAATTGAGTTTCGTGTCGCCTAAAGTTAACATGTTTCCCAAGGAAATTTAATATTCTTCCTTTCACACATTTTGCGTAATCTTTTTTCCAATTAATAATAAAAGTTTGTGTGTATAACAAAGGGAGTGTTAAAAGGATCACCTTTTCGGTATGCAGAGAAAATAAAATATTTCAAATTTATAATCAATTCCGTTATAATGAACATGTATAAATAATATTCGTTAAATTCTTTGGATCCACAATAAATAATCCTAAATTTTTCGGATCCACAACAAGATTAACGAACCGGAAAACCAATTCGGCAATGTTTATATGCACAGAAATTTTCCTTCCAGTCTGTTCATTATATTGTATTTAACAAAGGCTAGAGAAGTATAAATAGAAGATGGAGGAAATCTTAAATATCAGAAAAGTATTTGACTAGATGCATGCCAAATTTAATTATTACAGAGTTAATTGCACAAAGTTCATAACTGTTCTGTAGCTCATTCCGTCTGGCCAACTAAATTAAGAATTAATTAATCCCGTTTATCGCTTATATTAAGAGAAGTATAGCTGCCGCCACGTAAGTTGAACGATCTTTATGACATGCGCAGTAAGTCTTCTCATCAATATGCTTTGTCTGGATTTTACCCATGATGCACTTGCTCTACTATAGTAATGGTGGAGATATCGTTGAAACGTGGAAAGCCTATTAAAAATCATAATATCAAACAAATTGCATTCGAGTCGACTATTCTGCGTCATTCTTTAAATTATTAATTTATTAATTTCATTTATCTATTTAAAAGAAAAAACGAAAATAGAAACTAAATATAAATACGAAAACAATGTTTCGAAAACGAAAGCGGATGTTTCATGGAATAGCTAAGCGATTTACTTCCCGTTAACGTCTATTGCCTGGCGTTAGAAATGACGCCATCCTGTCGTTCAACTTATGTGGCGGCAGCCATAGTGCACTTAAATAGTTTGTAATTAATTAAAAATGTAATATAAACAAGACTTTTATTTCATATCAATAAATAGAGAAAATCATTTTTTTTAAATAATAAAGAAGCAACATTCTGGTTTTCGATACTTAAAAAAATCTCAGTTAAAAGCCGTTTTCGTTTTCCTTTACTGAGAGATTTTACCAATAAGAAGCATCTGTTCGTTAATAACGAAACAGCTAATCTCAACCTGAATCTGAAATCGGTTTCTATTAATAACAAGACGGTTTAAATATCTTTTATAAAAATACAGTCCCAAAGAAAATGAAACATTTTGTTTTCTGTTCAATTCAGATTCTATCATTAAACTCATTCTTATATACGTTAAAAAAATTTCGTTAATCAAGTATTACTCAATGAAAACCAACTTAATCAATGGTACCGGCTTTGTTTTCTTTTTCGTTTAGAGTAATCAATTTCATTGATAGATATTAAAGAGTCCTTAAAGGCCCATGATTTTCTTGGATTCAAAATGGCCGCCGGAACGCTCGAGTAGTGCCCTGCGATTCTCTAACAAAATTACAACGCCCAATACGTCCATTGATCGCCTCTCGCTCTCTTTTTCTCTTTCCATCTAGCTACTGAACAAGAAATTTAATTTTCTCTCTACAAGAAAAAGAAATTTGTAGGGTTGGCAAAGAAGCCGTTCTATGAACGCATCAGCAACCAGACTTTTAATTAAGAGAATTTTTCCTTCCTGAAAAGAGAACTTTCAATTATGATTATCGAAATATTATTACAAAAGGATGACAAAGCTGTTCGTGACTTTGAGAGCAACAGTGCTTAGATAGTTGTGTCTGATAGAATTCAAAAACCTCATAATGATAACATTTTTCGAGTTTTATAAAGGACCGAAGATTTATTTAAGATAATTAGTTTTCCCCCACACGTATTACAGAGCAAAGCCCTTTTATTGTAATCAATTTGGAGAAGGTCTCCCATTTTTGTTTAATGCATAAAGTGTTGTTAAAAATGAAGGATACTCAAAATTTTGATGCTCAAATTGGAAAAGGAAAATTTGAAATAAAAAAGCGCAAGCTCAATCCTTTCTTTGAGCTTTCCATGATTAAAGTGATTATCTTTGCCAAGTAATAGAATGACAGAGAAATAGAATATTGCATGCACGTATTTTACAAGATCTACTGTGTATTCTTCAGCTTGCGGTTGAAAGATTTGCGTTATAATTCTTAATGCATCTCTTCTCGCAAGAAAAGTAGAACCAGTAACTTTAAAAGAGAATTTTCAAAGTAACACTAAATCCTCATTGAATTTTCATTTCCATACCCTGAAAGTACAGGGATATCCATTTATCACGCAAAACAACGATTGTGACAGCGTGCTTTTGAGTTGCATGATAAATATATAATCGTGTGAAGGAATTTGCATTTAAGTTTTTTAAAAAATAATATTTTTTTTACTACACATGACCGCGGAAAACAAATTAAATTAGTTTAAGTGGAAACCCGTGCTCCTTTAATGTGTTTTAGGTCGCCCTTATGGCATAGAGAAAAAAGAATTATACAAAGCACGGTAAACTTGGCATGTGAACATAAGTTTAGGAAACAATGTTTATTTTTAAAATCCTATTTTAAGGGATGCCAAATTACTTTTTGCGAAATGTTTTTTTTTGTATGAAATTATTGTATGGACACAAGAACAGTCATCGCTTGATAATAGTAAAATTAAGTATTTTCAAAAATCACAAGGGCCTCACGTGTAGCATCCGAGTTTCTAAAACCAAAGGCATTTAATACAAATATGATATCAGATTGGGAGAGGAAAATTAAAATGCCTGAATAGAAAAAAGAAAATGAATACTCTGCTCGGGCTAATGCTGTACTACGGTGTAAAAGGAGATAATTCGTCCGTGCATAATGAGGAGGCTCTCTACAGATTAATACTTAGAAATGTGAATTAATAATTGATGAGATTAAAGCCGACATTTTACATGTAAATTTTATTTATGAATTCTATGATATATAAAAATTTACATTCTCGTATATTATAAAATTTTGAAATCCTGTAATTTTAATGCGCTCGTTGTTAAGAATTATTGTGTGTTAAATAATTCAATTTAAAATTTACTTCTCATATTTAAAGCATGTTCGCAGCTGAATTTGAAAAATACAATTCGAAAAACAGGTAAAAGTTTTCTAATATTGTATGTATGCATTAGAATGGTTATGTATCAAAATTGCCTAGATTACAAGAAAGAATTAATTTTAAGGGCAATTTTAAACTAAATTCCAGATATTGCTAATCATTGATTTTTTTAAATTCTATTCAACAAATGCTGGAAAGATTTTTGAATATAACTGCCGTTTACAGATATCAAGACAAAAGGAATAAATTATCACAAACCAAGAGTAAAAAACAATTCTGAAAAGACGTAAAATGCGGTAAATTATGCTTTAGCCTATCTCGAAAAAATGATAATATTTTGAATTACTGCGGCATATAGCTTAATAATGGAAGGAAGAACCTTTTTCATGTAGGTTTTAGCTACTTATAAATCATCGTAAATATTCGTTTATTCATCGGCTTTCGTATCTTTTGTTGGGTATACCTCGTACTAGATTTTTTTTCTGGAACGATCCCATTGTTTAACCAATGGAGAATGGTAAGTAAAGGACAAGCTGTCATTCGAAGCTTGCAAAAAGACAGACGACCTGGCCGAGGACCGAGTAGAAGGGAAATGAAAGCCATTCGTTACTTTGAAATGTTTAAGGCATTCGAGTAGTCTTCACCGTTTCCTATGAGATGAGAAAGAAGGTACATTTTCCCCGACCCCTATCTTTTCGCTTTTCCTGATAAGAAGATTAAGCGACAAGTAGATTGATTGGCATTTCCTTAATGTAAATGGAGAAATAATAGAAAAGTGGAGGCGATTGTTTAATAAGATTGATAATATTCAACCATACCTACATAATTTATTAAAATGCCTCAAAACTATATATACACCATTTACCAGTGTACACAAGTTCTCAAGAATTTAATGAATAATATTTGTGTATTTACATATAATAATCCACGAATCAAAATGTTTGTTTCTTAAAACGACTAATGAGGGCAGTCTTTGCCTATTCAAACAGCATCCAAAGAAACAGACACTTCAAATGAAATTAAAATTGGATTTAAATGTTGTTGTTAATGTCGTCGGAGTTAAAGGGCATCGTGGTCGCTGGGACGCCTTTTCCCTCTTGCCTTCCCGTTGTTTCTTCTGCAGACTGCAGCCATCGATTAGTTGCGGCTAACAAGAGACCTCCTCGTCAAATCTTTCACTCAGAAGATGGCAACTGCAGTAAAGAAATTTAAATTTTGAGATAATTAAATTTATTCAATTGCGCTATAATTTCGTTGATTTGATTTTGGTTTAAAGCCAAGAAAATATTGGTAAAATGAACACAATTAGAGCATAGAACTCTTATCGCATTACTCTTCTGTAATTTTATTTCTTTTCCAATGTTTTCCAAATTCAGCCACACATTTTTTAGAAATTTTTTACATTTAGTTCTTAAAGTTATTTTTATATAATAATATACTGTAACTAAAGTCTCCTATCAGCCTTTCAGACTCAAAAGAATTTTCTCAAAAATACGAAATTTACTTTTAGGTAAATAAAGGAATGAACCTGTCGTCCTGAGTTTGTTCACTAGATTTGTTATTGTCTGGATTTATTCGGAGAAATAAGGTATATCAAACCACTGGAAAATTAAAGCTATTTTTTACTTAAATTTCAATAGATAATTTGCACATGTTGTACTAAGAAAAGATCTAAACGAGTTATTTCTAATATGTTGCAGTATGATGTACAGGTTGGACACAGTGTTGCCAGATTTGGTAATTTTTTTTAAAGCGCTTGTCCTTGTTTTCATTGTTTTGTGCATTGTTTAACAATGTCCAACAAAGGACAAGGGCTTTAAAAAATTATCAAATCTGGCAACACTGGTTGGACAGGTTTTTCTTGTGAAATTCTGTTTTCAGTTTTTTTTTCCACACATTACATATATTGTCCACAAATTTCTTAGCTTTTACCGTTACCACTATTGTATAAATTGGAATTAGGAAAAAACTTAAACGGAACATCTAGAAAAATGCTATCAAATATTTAAATAATTTTAGATGCAGGCTATTCCGTTCGTTATCTACTTTGCCTAAAAATAAGTGAAGAAACCACAGTGATACTTGTAACACTGTTAGCCTCTGACGATGACGGTATGTCGAAACGGGTAAGGCAAATAAATAACTTTGTTTCCGTATCACGGTGGTTTCTTCACTTATTTTTAGTCATTAGCGTGATACTAGTCATGGACATCATCAATCTACTTTGCAGCACTAAATTCTTCTGAGATTATTAAACTACCAAAGTTATTTCGATGTATGATGCAAAGTTATCTTAAAACTGAGACAAATATTTTTTTTCCTCCCGGGTGGAAAGATCATCCCGACCTGCGAACTAGGTAGCTGCTCTGACCAGCCCAAAGGACATGTAGATAGCGTAATGCTCAATTGGTTAGGGCTTCAGGTTTTTAGTGTTTTAATTAAATTATTATTGTTTGAAAATTTTTTGCTGGGGATATACGATGAAAAACTTTTTAAATGAATTTGCCTTATTCTTGTGCTTTTTAGTGTGTGGAATTTTCTTTCCTATTTTCATCAATAAAGAGGTTAAGTTTTCAAATTTTATCTTTATCGAATAATACTGTATTATTATTATCCTGTGTGATTTTCTTAACGACACCTTCAAATTTAAAGATACAGGGTATCTACAAATATTACAGGGTATTTCTAAATGGAAGGACAATAAGCACCTAGCGTGATCCTTCGCATGATGACAAACCTAAAGTTCCTTATGCAAAATGTTCAAAACTCAAATGTTAAAAGGGTCTAACCATCACGCGAAGTTTGCTGAAAACCTGGCGAAAACACCATTTAATCTCAACAAGTGGCGCAGTTCATTATTTTGATAAGTGAAATAGACTAGAAATGCTCTTTGATTAAGACATGGTTTCAACAATTAACAGGCAGCTCAACAGCAATAATGTGCTTTTGTTTGATTAAACGCGCTGCATCACTGTGACGTCGTACATTACTACTTATTAACAAAGCACTGCATTGTTTTTTTTAAAACTTCTTCCTCCCTTTGAATTTAATGAACTGCTGGTGGGGAAAGTTCATAAATGACGTAACCGTGTGATTTTTTTTTTCTACACCCTTAATTTTGAGTTTTCGACATTTTCGATAAGGAACTTTTTGCTTCGATTGATGCATGGAATCACGCTATGCACTTTAATTTAGAAACACTCTGTATAAGACTGTATATTTTGCTTACTGATAACTCCGGTTTTTATTGCTCGATTGCATTGACATTTTTAATGAATAATAATGAAATGGACATAATTTTAATGACTGTAAATATATATACTGAAGACGTTATAAAATAATCATGATTTGTTAAATGTAAAGTAACATTTTAAAAGAGGTCATTGAATTTAATACAATATATTTTCATTTAAAGTACAATTTAATACAATGATCCAACAACCTGAAGCTATCCCTAAATGGCAAAAAAAAAAAAACCCAACAAAAAACGGGATTATTTCGTGAAGACATAATGAGTTAGTAATCGTTTAACGTCCTTATATAATGAGAACAAATAGTCGGTTGCAGTTTATCAAAAAGCGGTTTAGTCGGTTTAGTTTTAGTCATAAAGCGTAGTCTTTTCCAATAGCTTATGATGTTTATAGTATTAAAAGGAAAAATCTATTTTTAAACTAAAACGAAGGCTCCAGTTAATGCAATCAAGTAAGTCTAACATCAGGTTATACGATCTAACCATTTAGCGCGGAAGTGGCCCGGGTGGTTTTGCAGCTAGAGCTTTGTATAATTCCTTTAAACAAAATCGCAAGAATCCAAAAAGCCAACTATATTAATTGCAGCTAGAAGTGACCGAGTTGTATTTCTCCAAGGTAAAAACGCGCCTCGAGTGGTTTATTATAAGATCTGAATGCTAATCTTTACAAATATAGAAATGGATTACCAAACGTGTATACTGAAGGTAAATTACTTATCAGTTTGGATTTCAGGATTAATTAATTAGGACTGACATATCATTTGAGATTTCGTTATTAGCTTCTTGGTTAGCAGTGCAAGTTTTCATTAGCTCTCTTGTAGCTATGTTAGTCTTATCATTTTTCCAAGTTGCAACAAAATTAAAGGCAGAATAAATTTTACTAATCTCAGTCTTGTAGAAGGTTGTCACACATCTAGAAGCCCACAAGACTAATACGAGATGAACGATCAGAAGCATATATGGAATTTTGCTTATTGAAGCGTATAAAAAAAAACGTTAATGAGTTTTTTTTTAAATAGAGGAAAATATAATGCTCGGTAATATAAATACTGAACTTTAATCATTGAATTAATAAGTAAATCTCCTTTTAATAATGAGTTAAATAAATAAAATAAATTAAAATAAAATAAAAGTCTCCAATTTAAGCACTGATGAAACTACAAGATTCCCTAATTGGATGAACTGAAGAATTAACGAAATTGAAGAAATGATGAAATCACAGACCACTCCTCTCGTATAATAGTGAACTTTAATGTTCATTAAATAAAAAAAGTATAAACAAGCCGATCAAAATAATCCGTGATATGAAAACTAAATATAATTAAATTTATGTATAAAATAATTTGGTAATACTTGAGAGTGATGTAGTTTAAAAAAAATAGAAATAAAAAAAAAATTAAGAGACTACTCGTAAAAAATAAAGTCAAAATTACTCATAAAATATCAAATTGTTAATTTACTTATATTACATTAAATTTAATTTACATTCTTTTTTGCTTTTACTATACGGAAAACTGTTAAATTTTCTTTCTTTGTTTTCGTGATATAATCTTCATAAAATTTGTTTCTTTTGAACAATTTCAAACATATTGGTAGGAAACATTAAAAAAAGCGTTACAATCATTTTTCCCCCCGCATCCACTAATTCATTTCACTTCAATTCCGAGAGGCTCATGATCTCTAATGATAGTGGCAATGATAATGCGAACAATGAATTTGCAATGGAAATTCTATTTCTTTTTTAATTCCTTTTGATGAACGCCAGCAATATTGTAATATTGATCTATGTGCTCCCTATTTTACGAGGTAATAATTTCAAGAAGTATAAATGTCATCAATAATTCGAAAGTTCTCGAAAACTCCTTTTGTTCTTTCCGTTGTGAGATGATAAATTTAATGGGAAAGAGAAATTCTGTTGGAAAAATTTCCTCGTTTTAACTGTTTGTAAGTTTGCTTTTTTAACAAATTTGCAGATGATACTTCGAAAATAAAAAGGCGACATAAAACTCATGAATAACGACCTTAATGTTGATTGCCTTGCTGATACCACCATCTGGAATGTAATGGATTGAAAATTCATGACCGTACTAAAAGTTGTTTGGTGGTTTTTTTTGATAAAATTTCTCAGAATACTGATACTCTTTAGAAACTGCGTAGGTTTCACGAAAAAAAAATTCCAATGAAAAGGCTTTAAATTTATAGCTTTACAGCATAACCAATTCGGTTTTCACTCTCCTCTCTTCCTAAATAAGAATTATTCAAATTTCCTGAATTCAAAAAGGAGAAAGTATCACTAATGCGCCATTCTTTATAATGGCGTTCTAAAGATCATGGAATATAACATTGGAGACTTAATTTGTACATTAAAATTTAATGACATAAATTTTTACTTATAAGTTATAAAATATCATAAAACTAAGTCTCTAACTTATATCCAGACTACATCACTGAGTTATTTATTCATTATTTATCGAGAACTGTTCTCGTTTTGAAAACAGCAAGTTTATTGCCAAAAAGATTCGTGACTATAATCTCTTCTGAAAGCGAATTGCCCATTAAATGAGAATAAGAAAAAGGCTCCTTGTAATGGATTCGCTTAATGATGCTACTATATTATCATCAAGCTCTTAAATTTTATGGGCAATAGGAGATTTCACTTTCTTATCTTGGAATCCCTTTGAATCGATTACCTTCTAAAAATTCAATCTTTGGGTGATCTGATCTATTAAGTGGTTATTAAGTTTGCACCGTATTAAGTTTGCAGTTCTGGGCAGAGAGTGGAAAAACTGAGCCCACCATATGAAGTTTGAAATACATGTAGAAGAAATGACTAAATACATTACGCACTATGAAAGCTTAAATTTAATAAGTATTTTTCATTCAGTTCAGTACATGAAATTTCCCATGAATGCATCCAAATTTCTAAATAAAATACACTTTTCTTGTATCATGCTTTTGATATCATCTCTTTTACGAAGATGAATATTTTCTATAAATTCATAAAAATTAACATGACTAGGATTTTATAATAACGTGAATACCGTCCTAGTATTTCCAAGTGTTTTCTAAATTTGTTTAGGAACGATTTTGCGATTGTCCTTTATAGTATCATTGTTTCGAACATAAATGACAAAGAACGTCTAAAACTGTAAACTTCCAGTAAAAGTTACCCTAGATCTTGATACCCAAAAGAAAAATATCCATAAAGGTAGGCTTGTATTTAAAATATTCCTATAATTAAACATTACTGTGAAAACTATTAATTTAATCTAATTAATGAAATCTAGGAAACAGCAATTGATTTAGTAGCATCTATCCGGAGAGGATAGTTTGGCCAAATGACAAGAAATGATACAAAGGGAGACGAAACAATGAAGTCAATGGGTGACATAGACAGAATATTCAAATGTCATCAGGCTATTCGAGTTCCTCAACGTTCTTGGACAATGATGAATGCATTCACATCATTACCTGTTTAGCACGAAGCACTAATTATTGACTCGTAATGGAATTCAATGACACACCCATTGCAGTATATAGAGCAGGACCGTTCCGTTTGTAGAGTGAATAGCATGTTATTAAAATTCTTGTATTCAACATCAGTTTTCTTCCAAATCTGCTGCTTTACATCTCTGCACAGTTATCGATCAAAAATCGATAAATTGTCAATTTTAAAGACTCGGTGATTTGCACTTGAAAATGTACAGTATTTTGAATACTTTTCCTCTAATTCAATTTTAATTTTAAAAAGCAGTGTTATATTTTTACTGTTGCATTTTTACTAATGATAATATCATTAAAGTATTAAAAAACTGAAATAGGAATGTTTGTGAATTGTGTTGTCTTTGGTGTACGCACCAAAATATCCCTATAAATAGAGTAGTTGTAAGGAACAGCAGATCAATTTATGAAACAGTTAAACCTACGAGGTCTGTCCAATAAATACGAGAACCGAGGCTATAAAAACTTTAATTTACAAAATTTAGAGTACATCGATTTTATCCCCCTTCAAAATACTCTCCATTTGTAATAACACAGTTGCCCCATCTCCGTTTCCATTGTTCAAAACATCCCTGGAAGTAGGGCCTTCAGCTGCCGCGTCGTTTCACGTAATTTTCTCAACCCCAAATGTTTTGTTAGAATCGTGTGCACAGACGATTTTCCCAAATTCAGTTCATCAGCAATCATCCGTACAGTGAATGTGCAGTCAGAAAGCACAAGAGATCGCACACATTTGAAGTTTTCATCAACACAGGAGGTCGACGATCGCCCTCGTCTTGCATCATCCTTGCAGTCTTCATGGCCCTTACTGAAACGCTTGATTTACTTGAAACGAGTTGTTTTCTTCATTGTGTTATCTCCATAAACAACCCTCAATATTTTATGAATTTTCTTGAGTTTCCCCCGAGTTTCAATCCCCATCGTCGTCTAGGACAAAAGACGGGGCGCCACAAGAAAAATAAAATCCCATCGACGTTAATGAGGTCTGACGTTAATGAAGCCAACAGAGCATCCAATGCGCATGGCCCAAACATCGCCCAAATTCACCTTAGAAATTCACATTCGCGTATTTATTGGGCAGACTAAGTAGACAATTTTGCTTGTTCGAATGCTTGGCTTTGTTGTTTTAAACAAAGGCTTGAGATTGTCTATTCAAGCAAACGTTGTCAACGTAAAAATCGTAGACGTCTGGAAAGAGACATTTCTTCCAAAACTAGTGTTACCGTTCTTCCAAAAATGGGAAATCTTTCGAAATCAAAGACTATATCGAGAGAAGCTGGGCAGTTTAACGTTCCAAGAATGTGCCAGAATCGATTAATGCCTTCTCACTGAAGAAGCCTTAAGGGAATTCTGACATGGTAGAGCATTGTCAGAGAGAAAAAGAAGATTGCGAATCTTTTTTCTGAAATAGTATTTTTCTGAAATATACGAATGACGATAATCTTGAACAACCTAGTGTCAGGCTTGATTCATAACATTCCATCATTGGGGTTTACATTTATACCTGGATTATACAAATCCTGCATAATGCGTTCAAAATTTTGATTCCCTTAGAAATCATAAGAAGAAATTAACCCCCTCTTCCCACAGGAAAGTAGCGGAAGCCCTTAGTTCATCTATTTCTTATCCCTTTTATCTACACATTTTTTTATCAGCTGCAGATATCGTTCTCCTCTTACGCCACACCTAGGTCCGCTAATCCGCTAATCATAACACTACGCTCCACATCACGTCATTCCAGTGCTTTATTGACCAAGTCTTTTTTAGCAGCAAACTGAATGATGTTTTATGTTTAAAGATTGATTTTCTTGAATGTAGTATTTATAAAATGGAAAATAACTATGAAAATAGCCATTTCTGATCGAATGACATATCACATGCCATATGTTGCCATTTGAAAATGTTATTATTTCTACATTCCATGTGACCACTACCCCCACAACTACGATCAAATTTCATCTGGCCCAAGTAATGTGCGTCTTGTCTAGAGGATTTGGCATATTGAAATTCACTCCTTTAGAGATTTGACACGTTACTCGTATATACCAAATTAGGATTTGGAACAGCGAATTATATACTAAATAGACAGATCGACCCCTCTAACTTCCACCCCCGTAACTCCAACTTCAATGGGCCAATAGACACCAAATTAAACAAGTAAACTACCACATGATCATAGTAAGCTACATACTGAATTTCAACATTCTACGTCAAAAATGTAGAAAATTATGAAGGAGACAGACAAACAATTGAGGAAGTGTGAACTGAACAGGCTTCTCAGATTAGTGACAAACTACAATCTTACAGAAATGATTGATACAAATACAGTCACAGGGTGGAAAACAATTTATTCACAAAAACTGCATATTTCATTTTTTAGACATACTCCCCATTCAAGTGTATGCACTTGAGCCATTTGCCTGGGAGCTTCCGGATGGCTGTGGCGAACCATTCCTCGTGTGTGGGTGCACCATCAACAGAATACAATCTGCAATTTCCTTGTTTCGCTCTGCAGTTCATCAAATGTTGTGCGCCTGTTCGCCATAACCAAACTCGACACGACGTCCACGTTTGCTGCTGTACGCGATGTTGAAGGTCGTCGTGTGCTCACATCTTTGGCTGCAGTTCCCAGTCCACTGTTGAACTTGGCCAAGCACAGTTGCCTTGTTTCCGCACATCGACACCACATGACGATGGATATCACCTCCTGAAAACCCTGCTTTCCACAAAAACCGCACTGTCTATCGCTGGCCGTGATAATCGCCTTTCATCTTTGCTATCTAAGCGTGCATTGACGGCGACGGAAAGAACAACTGTCCACTTTAATCCTTTAACCAGCTGCTAGCGCCATCTGTGTATTTCGCATATCTCAAGATTCCTGCTATAATTTCTCGGTACTTCACTGTTGTGTGGAGTTCTTTTATGACCTGAAAGGGCTTGTGTCAATCATTTCTGTAAGACTTAAATATCTTCAGTTATTTCTTTAGACTTATAAAAGAAGAGTGAAATAATGTACTAACAGAGAAACAGACAGACATGGTAAAATCAGTAAGTAGTCCATTCTTCTGTTACTTAGTAACGAGGTTTGACTGCAGTTTTGAATTCCATTCCGGCTTAGGGTCAATTTATTTCAAACTTTCTGAAAATTAAATACCAGAACATAGCAACAAGATTTAGTGCTATTTTTACTTAAGGGACGCTCTATTCAATGAGTGCATGCAATCTGAATATAAAGGGAAGAAAGAAAATGTGAAATTTAAAGATTTATTTAGTTTTAAAAAAGTGCGGAAAATGGGTAATAGGATATTCTTTTTTCCTTTTCTGTTTCTTTTCCCCTTCCTTCAACGAAATCATAAAACGCGACCCAATATCGTACCGAAGAAATCTCACTCAAATCGAACGATCTTTTTATTTGTTCGTTGTTCTTTCAAAGAGAGTGCAATCCTGCACCCACTTTTTCTTTTCTTCTTTCATTCTCCTACCCCTCCGGATGAACCCTGTTTTCCCCTGTTCACATTTATGAATTTGCCAGAAGAGGGACGAGAGCTTGAAAAGTCCGACAATACTTTTATTTGGTTTTCTATCCGTGCGCAGACGAATGTTGAGAGGGCACAAAGGGGGATGGAGGAAAAAAAAGAAGTCCTTCGTTCCTTCCGCCTACCCATTCTTCTCAAGTCCCCCCGCCTTGAAAACATACCTTAAAACCTCTTCGAAGAAACTTCCTATTCGCTCTTCGACCATTGTTCTCTAACCACCCTCAACCTCCCGCTCAACTTCCCCGCCTCCCCACCCTTCGATCGGATACCGCACTGCAGTCACTCTCTCCCATTCTCTCACTTTTCTCTCTGCAAATCGGAACACTCAAGTGTACTCCGAATGAGGCATTTCCAATCTCGATCTTCACCTTGTATGGAAAAAAGGCTTTTTTCCTCTCTGTCCTAAAGAACCCCCGCCTCTTGAGTGGTTTTTTTTTTTTTTTTTTGTTCCTTGATTTTACAACCGCCGCATGACCCATTTGGCATTTTCCCTTCCCTTTCCCGTTTCCATTAATTGCTTCACAATTCTTCAGTCATTCCATTCTCACGTAAGCCTGTCGTAATTATTAGCCAATAAAAGATTTCTACCTGCTCACGCAAATGCGACTGGTGATCGGTTTTCATCTGAAGACTAAAAAACGGTGATATATGACATCATTAAGGAAAATCGCTTTTCCAACATTAATACACAATTAACTGCGCGCAAATTTATTGGGCGATAGCGTCGGTTTGTCTTTTAATTTTTAGAGCGATTTTAATTTACGTCCTTCAACATTGACCAGAGTTTTCCTTTCTAACGGCTGAACTATTGAAAATCGATGAAAATAATCTGATTAAAAATAGTGCCTTTCTTAAGTGAAATTAATTCAATTTTAAACATTTTCCAAAGAGGCTCTTGGCACCAGTTCAGCTCGCTTCAAGAGTGGTTCCTTTTCCCTCTCTCCGCCCAATAAACCGGCAGTCCCATTAACTGTAGCTATCGGAATTTATTATAGACTTACTGTGCCTTTCCTGATTACGTTTTAATTTCCCGTTCCGTGACATTTTAAACAAGAACATCAAAAGGAATGGTGAATCGGTTGAATCCAATTAAGGTTATTTGCTGCAAATGACATTTAAAATTGGCTATTAGCCCTCGTTTGCCGTATTGTTGATGAATTAATTAAATTCTATTTAAGCGTGCTAAACTTTGAATAATCTTTCATAGAAACTTCTTTAGAGTTCTTAGCTTATGTTTCACTGTAGCTTACTGTCTTTTACTGCAATAATTTCAGGCTGAGAACCGTAAAGTAACTAGATTTATTTTCTTAAAAAAATATAAACAAACAGCTTATAATATCGCTTACTTCATTAAAATAGTCGTTGCCAATTATAATTGATTGCATTATAATATTCAATGAAAATAACTTTCATGAGTCTTTGATAATTCGTTCTTTATAGTATTGCAAAGAAGACAGACATTTGAAATGGTTTAGTTTGATGTAATTCTTCTTGAGCATTTATTTTGATTGCTAAATTATACTTTTTTTTCACCAACCCCCCCCCCCCCGAAATATCACATTTTTCCTTATAATTCAAATAAATAGTATTTAAAATATAAATGCAAGGGCCATTCTAGAATCGCGTCTCAAAATCATCACAGGGTGGTTTTAATTAAACGTTCCCTGCTTAACCGTCTCTATATGGAAAATGAGCGATCGAATAAACAGGAACCATAATGCGAACATTGCCAAGGACATCGGGAAGAGATATAATAAAAATAAGCAATTCCAATTAAAACTTTTCATCGTTGCGATATCATAAAAGTATGTCTGGTTTTTATGGACGTAGCATCCGGCAGATTACAATTGTACCCATCATTGTCAAGGACAGACTGAAGCGTAGGATGGTATGGGACACGGCTGCACGAAGCATCTCTATGGAAATACCTGATACCTGTCTTAATAAGCTCTTATTCAAATCGGCACATGTGCGAACGTCCCCTGATAAACCCTTTCTTTCAGAAAGCCTCAGAAGATATCAAAGAGCAAATCTTGTGGCCCATAATCTGAACATGATTATTTTCGTGTTTGGTGCTTGTACTATAAATTGTTTCCTGTCTAGTACGAAAAGTTTAATTTTAACTACCCAGTATATACCTTTTGAAGATATTCCTTCCTCCAATCAAGCCTAGTATTCATGTCAAAATGCAGAGATGGTACTTTCAACTTACGACTTAAATTGTATATGCAAACTCTGGAAGCACGTGAACGTAATCTGAGCGCTATTGGTCGAAGCTACATATATATATGCTATTACGACCGGTTGTTGGAAGAGATTTTGCTGTTTGAATTTGCTACCAAAATTGATCGATTTAGGGAGACCTACAAATCGAAGAATTCCCTTTAGCCATTACAAAACTGTGAAGAAGCAAAGGATCAAGCATATCGAGAACAGAAATCATAATTGTATTCAATAAAATTATGAAAACCTCAATATCGACAACGTTGGACGAGCCAATCAATTCCAGAGAAAAAATCTATATCTGAACGATGCCTCAAGCAATAGCGAAATTTAGCGTCTCATTGCGGGAGAAAAACCAAAAACATAACAGTGGGTTGCTAGACATGTGGAAGTTCCCCAGTTAATATTGTGCAACATTATCGCTAAAAAATATCGTCCAGTAAGAATAGCAAGTAATCATCTTATGGGTTCATTGGATCTTCAAGACACACCTCGAAACCAACTGAAGATATCCCTGTAAAATTATCCAACGCTTCGCCGATGGATTTCTTAAATTACACTAGTCAACACACATTTTGTAACTAAACCACACATAGTGTTCTTAGTAGTAATTTGTATGTAAAATCCGAATCTGCTTTTAGATTTTTTCTACCACGTCAAGTTTCCAAGTTATGCACATCGAAACTTCTATGTTAAAGTAATGGGTGTGAAGAAAAGCGGCTACAATGTTAAAGTATCTATATTTTGGGGCCGCAAGGAAATTTACCAGGCCCCAAACACTGAATGATTTAAAAATGTTTCATTGTAAAACAAGAAAACTGTGCGTGCTAGAGAAATTTAAAAATTATATTCGTAATCAGCAGGAAAAATATTACCAAAAATCACCCACTTGCATTTAGTTACAAGAAAAAACTTAATTTTTGTTGGCTAGTGTATCCGCGGCTACGAATTCTTAAAAGGAGCTCGCGGAACAGAGAACCATGTATTTCGATGATCTTGTTGAGAGGAGTAGAAGAACATCGACACGGATTACTTGCGACATTGTTTCCTGGAATGAAAGGCACCTAACTATAATCAGCGGGTAGAATATGATCGCAGATAAAGCCGAAGTTCTCTTTATGTTTTGGGTGTTCGATTTCAACCAATTGTAAGTTACTCAGCCATTTGCATTTTGTAAAAACTAATAAATATCCGTCCTCTTAAGTTAGATACTTCTTTACTAGAATGAACAATCTAAATCATTTGGGTGAAGCCGTCATAATAAAAGTCAATTAGTGAAGTCTCCGTTTGGTCAATTCAGTCTGTTGATTCATAATCTGGTGAAGAATGTAGAATCACGTTCAGTCTGAATAGACTAACAAAATGGCGATTTTCTTTCTTTTTATTTGTGTTTGTTGTATCGCAATGATATATTGAACTTTTGTTTGCATGAAAAACTGAACACCTCTGCGCCCTCTAGTCATCACAGTTCAGTCATTAAAGAGTTTAAGAGACCATCTCTATCTCCTGATGAAAATGCTTCAACATTTTTTCTCTAGGTTTTCCAAAAGACAGGACAGATGACTTTCAACTTACGTTTAATGTGATGTATTTACATATTTTGTGAAAAGAGAGAAGTTTTAGTACAGTTCTATATGTGCATATATACACCTTAGGTACTTTTCTCTTCACCAGGCACCACCTCATTTCCATTATCTACTTCCCAACTAATAATACAGGTGGTCTGCAGGAGGTCCTCTAATTGTAATTACCAATTACAGAACTTATTATTCAGGGAGAATGTACCAATTAGTACTTGATTCTTAACCGGAATAATATAAACGAGGCTGCGCCGGTTAAAAGAAAAATACCACATTTTATCAAACACATAATATTTACAAATCAAAATTAATGCAATCTTTTAATATTATTATAAGTTTCTTTTTCCACTAATTTTTTATAAAATAGTTCTATGTTAGAACTTCAATTTGTTTTAAAAAAAGAAAGTAGAATTATTAGATATATACTCCTACATAGAAATTTTATCATTTTTATCCCATGTAATATATAAAATGGTCATATACTGCTTTAAATCTGGTCCTAAATGTTTTAAAGTTATCCTTAACCTAACCTAAAACTTGCTGAATAATAGTCATATTATAATAATATTATAGTTTAGTAATATTATATATTTTAGTTGTTCTAAATATTTGTATTACGGGTTTATTATTTCATTATTTCAGCGACTGTTAAAAATTTTTAATATAATCCTTTAACTCTTTCTCTACCATTAAACAAGTAACTCCGAGTGTACAGAACTTTAGCAATCGTCTCGGTTAGAGTTCATTTTCCTTTTCAAAATGAGCGAAAGGATTTTGTTTTTCTAGTTACGAGTGGAAATCGCTTTTCACTAGTGGGTAAAGTAAAAGGAACTCTTCCTCAAAACACAACCGAAGAGTAAAGACAAACTTCCCTTATTTACTTTTATTTCTCTATTTTCTTTTTTTATTTGCTTAACGTCCACAGTTTTATTTTTTTATCCACACACTGTAAATAAAACTAAGGTGAAAGGCAAGGATAAAGAATTCAATTTAGTTTTCTTCTTAATTATATGGCGACGGATAAATTAAATTTGTAATCAAGACTTTTATCAATTCCTAAGAAACGAAGAAGTTTTACAACTAATAGAAAATTGCATTTATAACCGAATAACAGGTTACGCCCGTCAAGTGAAATAATTGAAACACTCCATATTTCTCTATTTCTTAAGCATCAGCTATTTTCAATCTGTTAGATATTCCGATTGATTTTAGAGTTATTCAAGCACATAAAGCATCGAATCTTATTAGCAAGGAAGATTTTTGAACTAATTTGTTCATTTTTGATAATTTTTATTTATTTAATACAAACTGTTAAAGATGCCATAAAGGTGCAGTACCACAGCTTATTTCCAACTCTAGAAGAAAATTAAACATCTGGTTACAAAATGTGAAACCGATACAGGGACTTACAATTTGAAGCAAGTAGCTAACTTTACATTAAAAATATAAAAAAATTCACGATCTACGTCCGCGACAGGATTCGAACCTGCAATCTTCTGACCCGAAGTCAGACGCCTAAAGCGGATTTCACAAATTCCTTGCAGCGAGCGGATCTGGACGCGGCGCGGCGCGGCGTCCGCCTGGAGCGCCGCACCACAGACCGTTTCACAAATAATTCGAGCCGAGCGGTTGAGTGCCGCGCGTCGTCCGCAGAGCTTGCGGACGAAGGTGGTCGTGTTGAACCTGGGCGGCCGCGGCGGCGGCGGTGGCAGCGGAGGCAGTAGCTCAGCCATTCAGAAAAACTAAATTACATGTAAATTCTGGGAAGGCAATAGCATGTACCATGCACAAACACAGAATTAGAGTTAGGGGCAGTTTGAACCTGCACATTGGCCGACTTCATTTCTGTTGAGAATAGAATAAACACGGCAAGCGGGCGATTAATTGCGGACAAGCAAGGAGTTGATGTTATGATTTGTATGACGTCATAACCACCGACCAATCGGATTGCAGCAGCAGATGCAAACGCTTGCTGTGCCGGATTTTTTCGTGAAACGAGAAGCGTTCGCGGTTATCACCACCTATCTGCCGGTTTTGGAAGCGGATCCGCGAGGCTTGCGGCGCCGGGGCCGCCGCCGCTAGCTTTTTATTTGTGAAACCCGCTTTATCCGTTAGGCCACGCGGACAGACATTCAGTTCTCAAAACTATTTCATTAAGAGTCTCGTCTCGAATATGTTTGTTACATAGCAGCTGCCGTATTGAGTAGGGATCTTGCTGTGCCACAATCGATCTTGCTTGTAAATTAAAAGACAAAATCTTCTAATATTTTGTCGAAATATTAAGGAAATGATTTGCTTCGTATACGAAGAATAATGTCACAGAAATACCACATTTTCCTTGACAGCTGCTGCAATAATTGTTACATTGCATCAGATATTCCACGCAAACATTGAAACCATCCACCTTATAGTCTTATTTTCGTGAAATTATAAATTAATCAAATTATCGTAACATCTTATCTTACTCTGACACTTGATTCTTGTTTTCTAATCCTTTCGCCTCATAAGCCAAGCATTACCGCAAGCCGTAATAAATTTAAATTATAATAAATTTGCATAAGCTAAAGCCGTTAAAATAATTTATAACTCATACTTTAATTACATTGGATAAGCAATATCTCAAAGGTGGGCGAGCTGTAAATAAAAAAAAATCAATCACCATATGCATTAATTGTCAAAGGTCATAGGGGTAGCAATTTGCAAAGGTAATGCTAGGCGACGCAACCGAACCTTGATGCTTTGGAAATTCCCAGACTTACTAGGGAACCATACGAACCTGTACCTCACAGTTTTATACCAAATTGAAATATGTTACTCACCTAAAGCTACTATTGATGCTTACAAAAGAAGAAATCGCGATATTCAAAATAAACCGCGAAAACTACAAAAAATTGAGCGCTATGGAGTCATTGTATGGCTAAATGCGCTCAATTTTTTTTTTCGGGGTTTATTTTGAATATCGCGATTTCTTATTTTGCAAGCTTTAGGTGAGTAATATATTTCAACATGGGTGTGAAACTAGGAGGTTCAGGTTCGTATGGTTCCCTATATAATTGTTATCTGAAATCTTGACTGAGTTTGAAAAATGACTATGCTGATCATGGCCAACGACTCTTCAGAAATTAGCGAAAAGAATTTTCAGAAAAAAGGCGATATGTTCGAAGATTGGCGGAGATTCAATATGCCAAGAATCCTTGGCGTCACATGTGTATAGAGAATACCTCGTTAAGTACGTAGACAGCGCAGTGGCCGACCACGGGTTGTGACCAGCGACATCTGGCTAAATCATCCGCGGCAACAGAAAAGCGATGATGGCGCAAATCACATCCACATTCCATATACAGAGTGTTCTCGAATAACGTGTACAAACTTGGGGGATCAAATCTAAGCAACATTTCCATCTTTCATTTTCATTTTGGGGGAGCATTGTTTTTGAGATAAAAAATGTTGGACGTCGCGTAGACGTAATATGCCACTCAATCTGTGCTTCTGGAACACTTCAAAATCATGGTCAGTTATATAATAAAAAGAACAAAAACACTTTGCATACAGTACAATAATGTGACTTGTTTTTTATGAAACACGCAAATGTTTTACGATAAGTATTCTAATGGACTCCCTCTGGCATGAATGCATGCTTCACAACGTCGCCGCATGGACTCACGTACACGTTCAAAAGTTCCTCGTTCTTCGAGAATCTGGTCCGCAGCTATGGCGAGAAAATCCATTAATTATCGTAATGTGCCTATATTCCAACAGCGAATCATGAGAACTGTCAATCACTGCGTTACCATGGAAACAAGCTGGAGGAAAATTTATGTTGATGTTAAATGATTACTGTTAAATTGGTGGCCCTTAAATGGGCCTTTTTTGCAATTAACGAAAAATTAATTTTCCTTAGGAGAATCGTAATGCTTTCTTGTTTGAACTGTTGCTTGAGCACGTGTTGAACAAAGCGCACTTTAAACAGGAAATTTGAACGATAAATAAAAGATCTGTGTAACGGAGCTAAGGCAGCCGCTGACTGGCTGATGAACTTAACCAGTGTCATGACCACATGATCTATTACAGGAAGAGCGCTTCTCATGATTTGTCTGTTAGATTATAAGTGATTACGTGGAAAAATATCTTAATTTATGAAGAAGCAAAATGAAAAAATTTTGAAAAGTTTAAATGAATTTTTTCCCACAACAATTTAGCTGAAAACTTGCAACCACTGACGAATGGCTTACATGTTCTGGACAGGAATCACTCCGGTATACGCAAAACACCATCGTTGTATGCTAGCTTCGTTGTCAAAAATAAAATAAGTGTTAATCAGGCTTGCTAAGCTTTTCGAGAGCATCCACACTCATCTAAATTATTGTGGGAAAAAATTCATTTAAACTTTTCATCGTTTAAATCCACAACGTATCTACATTAAAATATGAAAAAATTTTCTTTGGAAATCTTATTGTTTTCTTTTTAATAGCAGTTTTATTACTGTTCTACGTTTCGAGTGAACCTCATCGTCAGGAACTATGCATGCTACAAATCTGTTCAGGATACAACATCTGTTCATATAATGTTTTTCCTTCAATCATCGTAAAAGCATCAATGATAGTGACTATTTGATCGTTGATTGGAGGAATTACAATAGAATTATTTACCAGAAAATTGTTTGGAAATATTACATGAAGTGTAAATGAAATGTTTGTTAGAATAATTGGATAAATTGAAATTACATTGATATGTATAACCTTAGAAGTTGGGAATATATTAAATTATTTTGAAATTCGATATTAATCCATACAAATCGAAGTGGGAAGATCAGTGTGAATCATACATATTGCGATTTTACCGGATATTTTCATTATATAATACATAACATATATTTAGTATGCCAATTATTCAATAATAATAAATAAATGATTTTCTCCAACAATTTACTCTGGTAAATAATTCTATTGTAATTCCTCCAATCATTGACGCTTTTACGGTGATTGGAGGAAGAAGATTATATGAACAGATGTTGTATCCTGAACTGATTTGTAGTATGCTTAGTTCCTGACGATGAGGTTCACTCGAAACGCGTAGAACAGTGATAAAACTGCTACCAAAAAATCGCTATTTCCGGAATCCATTTAATTCATTAAGTTTACACGGCGATTTAGACCATTATGCAAATTTTAATCTTATTGGTACTCCATATAAATATGGATCCCTGTCTATATTACTTGGACCCCTGTGATGTTAATCGGATCGCCGGAGTAATATCTTATCCCCTTATCAGCAGCATAGAGGTTTCGTCAAAAGACCTATACAGAAATTGACAAATTACAGTACTTGCTGAAATGGGTACTGAATCCCTCGTATAATTTAGTGTGCAAAGCCCACTTTTTTTCTATTATTGCATCAATATTTACAACTTCCTTTTTATATGCACTCAAAGAAGACCTCTGAATTAATGACAGATCTGCCGATTTTTTCAATAACTTCACTGTATCAAGTCTGAAAATTGGTAGAACAAATGAAACAGAAAATACTAAATTATAGACTACGAAAAGTTGAAACGTCACTGAAAACATTTCAATTGATCACATTTTATCTGAAAACACATGCAAATAACATAATGAATTGGACATGAACAGATAAAGCAAAACAGCTGCTGTAAGAATCTTAAAAAGATGAATGGCACCTTTAAGGAAAATTTTATAAAACAAAATTGCCAAACTAAATTTTTCAAAAATAAATTCGAATAAAGATTAAAAAATAATTTTTTTAAGAAAGAACGTATAATATAAAAACATCAGTGTATTGATAACCCATTTTACAATCTTAATTTGTGCCAAAGTAAGATTTGAAAAGTAAGAAAGCGTAAACTAAACTCGTGTAGATTTTAATAATTATTAACAGTTTATTGGAAAATTATAATTTGCAACCTAATATTATATATAAGTTATTAAAGGGTTACTAGATCCAAAATGTCCATTTGACTATAATTTACTTTCCAGTTCTCAGCCAAGTTTATTTTTCTCATACTTTTCGAATGAATAATATACCGGTACTCAATTCATCGTATCCTTTTCTGACGCGTGTCGCAATGCACTATGAAAATCGGTCCAAGCCGATTCCCACTGTACCAATTTTGGTCATTTTGGTAAATATAGTATTTTCTTAAATTTAAAGACCGAAAGGCTTTCAAATTTCATTATAATCAAGTGAAAATAAACTTTCTATGCATTATTGTAACAATATTTGGACATTGGACAATATTTTTTAAAACCTTATCGCCAAATATGACCACTTCTGAGATTCATTGATATTTGGTTGTGGTATAAACAAAAAAAATTGACAGGATATTTACATTCTATCATACTCTTATCGTTTCTGTAAATATCTGTGAATTTACTTTTCACTTTTTTCGCTTGTTAGGTTTGGTTTCTGCTGCGTACAAAGTGCCAAGCACGGTTCTATATTATTTATCATTTCAAAAAGTTTTTTCCCCTGAGGCATTTTCTTTCACTGACGTTTCATTTTTAGTGTTTGATATAAAATCGATATTGGCTTAATAATGTACTCTTTCATGTGTTTTTAAATGACATCATCCATTTCTGGATAAAAATCAATATTTCCGTATCACATATATTTAATAATTATCAAGCTGTTGAAAGAGCAATAATATGAAAGAAATATTTAATAAATAAATGAAAGGACATTTAATACGGCTTGATGTCACAAATATAAATCGGAATTTTAAGAAAATGCCTATATAAAGTACCTCCATTGGATTCCAACCGACATCTCTTAGCGAGAAAAACTTGACTAAAACAAATAAAACACTATAGATATTGCAAATAACGAGGATATTTAAACCCTTTTTTTTTACAAAAATTTCTCAATTAAAATACTTTTTTAACATAAAATAAAAGTATATTAATCGTTTATTCCGATACACATCATTTTGTAATTCTATTTGTCAAAATTTGTACAGAGAATACTTCACTCTTTATATGAGCTCGATCTATTACTAAAATTTATAATATCAAAATGATCAGGAGCAAAAATGTCGATAATTCAGATGTAGTCATAAAGCGGCAGATAATCGCCATGCTCTAATATTTCTCGTCGTCGATAAACACTAATTGGATTCTAGATCTACTTTCACGTCCAATGAATTCGAGGAGATGCAGTCGTTTCCTACGGACGGAACAAATGGCACCCATAAAGAAATTCGCCCTGATGGTGACATATTATTAGTTTCCGAAATGATACGCCTTAATTAAATGGCCAACAAGGTCACGAGACAAATCTCCCCTTTCCATCAATTAAATGCTTTGGACGATGAACGGCACTTCTGTTTCTGAATGTTTCCTCAATATATGTTAAACATTTAATTTTGCTTTTGACTTCCGTGCTCACTTAGTAGTCATCTACTTCTTCCTTCTTCTTTCCTCGTAAGGATAAGGTAGACCATTTAACTAAATTCTTTGTTGAAGTATTTGGTTTTAAAGAGGGTTTTGTTGAAGCTAATGAAATGTTCTAAAAGTTTAAATCAAACCTGTACGGCATAAACAAAATAGCCTTTATACAAGGTGATTCTGAAAAAGTGTGTATAACTGTGAGCAATGAGAGAGGTGACCAGAATGAACATTTTATTTTAATACAACGTGGGTCCGAATTTGAACGCTACTGAGATATGAACAGAAATAAAAATGCCACCACCAAGATCAACAAGTTAATAACTCAGGATCTGCAACGCCTAGAATAATGAATTTTGGAGGAATAGGGTACATGAAACTCTGCATACCGTTAGAATTTGATCGAATTCCAACGAGTTTCCGAGTTATGCACTCAACATCGTAACACGTGCTGGTTAGTTATTGTCACCTCTGTCATTGCTTACAGTTATACACACTTTTTCAGAATCACCCTGTATAATATTCAAGCGACTAAGTCGTTTCCATAAATTTACTTTTGCCTTTCCTAGTATTATCCTAGTAAATCTTGTGAACTCATATTTATTGTCTTGCCTGGAAAATTCATAGGAAAATTTATTACATTTGCATGTAATGTATTTCACAATTTATGATAACTCAGGGTAGAGCGGTATCATGCGTTCACTATAAATGTTTAATTGAACTTTATTAAGATGATTAAATAATAATACCTAAATAAAATTTAGCCATGAAAGACACGAACTTAAGATTGGGCTAGGTTAGGTAAATTGTAAGGCTCAGGATTGCGTGGAGGTAGATTTTTAAGTTTCGTTTAAGTAATGTACAACCATTTACCTGAAATAATAGAATTACACATCTATGTGCACTTTATTTAAAATCCAAAAAGTTTACAGTTTTGGAGAATTTACTCGAGAAAATTGCTAAAAATGGAGGAAGAAAATCGATTATATGGATTATATACAGGTTACAACATAGCCGCTAGATGTTCAAACTGCGACTTAATATACTGGTGATGCGTTAAGAAATTGATATAGTAACAACCAAAGAATAAATATTATATATAGCTAAATTACTACTTTTTAAAAATATTCTTATATAATGCCAGAATTAAAATTCGAAAGCGCATAAGATCACCAAAGAGATCCCTAACCAACCCGGCTAACGAAATACCTCAGCTTCAATGAAGTTCTATTTGAGGATAATTATTAGATGGCCCAGTCTTTGTAAGTTCAATCTCCTTCTAAGAAGAGTGCGGTACTTTCTATTGGATAAAGAAATTAACGGCATCTTCGACCTACGTTCACCTTCCTTTAACACGGATTCCCCATTAGGATCGATATCTTTGTCGTTGTGACTCGACCATTAACTCAATGCAGCCACTCAAGGAGAACTGTTAACAAGGAATACTGAAAGGTTCTGTAACACGTTATTTGCGCCACTAAAAATATGAACCCAACTCCTATTAAGGCACTATATGATTTGTATAGAAGAAAAGAAGGACAAGGCACAAAAACCCTGGAATAAACCAAAATTGGGCACAGAGTGATAACCGTCTTTATGTGTCATTGTGATAAATGTAAGTTTAAACAAGTTTCTTGAATACAAATAATGTTGTGGAATAAGATCTGTAATTTAAATAGCGCTTTTTCTAAAATATAAAAAGTGATCAAAAGTTCTCTGTATAATCAAAAGTGATTTACAAAGCTTACATTATAAATTAAATAAATCAGCACTAAAACTCGGAGCTTTCTTATGACGTAAAATTTCTTAGAAGGGAACAACAAATAAAACTAACAAAACATGATGGGTTTTGAATTAATATTTTCAACTCTACATCACATTTATTTATTATAGGCTACTACATAATTATAGTGAAAGTAATTGTTAACTACTGTATTTTTTATTTTCATGTACATGTAATTAAAATAAAAATACCTGCTTTTCTGTACAAGTAATTACAAGGCGTCCCAAAAATCGGTCTATTTTTTTGCAGAGTATATTTGCAGATGTATACATACGTAACCTGTTTAAAAAGTAATGAACATGCATGCACAGCGTGATATTTGGTAAGTCAGGGGGCGTCTTTCTATAGTGGTAGTTTAGACAAACATCTGCTCGTTCTTCAGTGTAATTTTCAACTCCTTACTGTCACTACATTATTGATACGAAACATTCGCGTGAAGAATGTTTTATTAGTGTGTCACGGAAGTGTGCTCCGGGGCAAACTGTTAATCAAAAATTCTACCGTGAAGTTCTCGAGAGACTGAGGGAAAAGTTCTTTGAGTGAGACCAAGCATTGCTGAAACTTGGATGCTGCATCACGACATACCATGCAATTTCTCTGTCATGCAATTTCTGGCCCAAAAAGGCATTTCAGTGATAGCTTAGCCTCCTACTCTCCTGATCTTGCGCCATATGACTTTATCCTCTTCACCAAGTTGAAACATTACCTCAAAGGACGACATTTTGTCTCTGATTCAGAAGGCCGTGACGGACCCTCACCGCTTTTGAAACACCTCACCACTTCCAGCACTGTTATCAGGAATATGAGCAATGTCTCCGTCGCTGTGTGGCCTTTCACGGGAACTATTTTGAAGGTGATTTATAAATATGAATTAAATAAAGAATTTTACTGGAACAGTCTCGTTACTTTTTAAACAGAACCTCATATATTGAATAAGCATATTATAGCAATATTATGGCCTTTGTTTCAAGTAAGAACGTTGGAATAACTGAACAAGTGAACTAATTATATATATGTATTGTGCAGGGAAACGAATGAATGTACAATGAGCTTTCCATGTCCGTATAAATACCTGTAAGGCTCAAGAGGGGCATCAAATTTGAACATTAGTTGCCGTAATGATTTTCCTACCTGAAAACAAAAGCTATCACATCGCTATATTATATTATTCATCTATGTGTATTCTCAATCTGTAACATTTCAATATTCCCTAAGACCAAACTTTTGGGACACCCTGTATATTAAAAAATATTATGCATCTTCCGAATATTTTTTAATTCAAATTGAATTTAAACATGAACTTCAAAATATAGTCTTTTCTTCTAAAAAAAAAAAATAAATAAAACAAAACTTACTATCATAATCAACATGAAATCATATAAAAAATATCTAAAATGTTTATACCGTATGAGCAGTGCAAATAAATTTCTTCTTTATTAACATATATTAACATTTTCTCCCAAAGCAAAGAAAAATGCTAAAAAAGAGAAATGTCTATTTTGTTTGAAGTTCCTAAATAAGAGTAATATTATGTGTATCCAAAAAGAAGTAGATAAAACACAACATCAAGAATTTCTGAAAGAATATAAAAACCCAATTTAGCGAATTGGAGGGAGAAAGTAAATAGATTACGCTTAATTTAAATATTGAATAAAAATCCCCCATCTCTAACCGAGATTTGCTAATGAAGATATGCATCATTCATCTTTAAGGTAAGCGATAGTTTAAATGCTCGCTCATAACAGCGATAAACAGTTAAAACATGCAGCGAAATAATGGCTCTCCATCATCCTTTAATAGATTCGTTAAAGTGGAGAGCAAGTGAGGCAATGGATTCAGGGCTGTCTGCAGTTGAAACAACGAGATAGTTGAATGCTTTCAGGCAAATTCTCTGGAAACAATTCCAGGAAACTGAGAATAAACAGAAAGAGGAGTAGGATACCAAGGGACACAACAAATCGTGAACACTCTAAATGACCACCGCAACAGTTAACACGGAGTCTTTATGCAAAAACGCCAAACGTCTGCGTCCTAATTACCCCCTTCTCCAAGGGCACGGCTCCGCATTGTTGCAAACACCATCAGGCTTGTGCTAAAGATCAATAAGCTTGTCTGAAAATCGACTTAATATGGACCACTATGGCGCTGGTAGATTTTGATAGGTAACGAAGTCATGGCGTCTCATGTATGGACAAACGCCGCTTCACAAATTTCCTCAGCGCTCTGATAACGAAATAAGATCTTACCATCAAAAGTATTGTAATATCCACTTAAATTCATATACTGTAGCTACTGTGTTTTGGAGGCACATTTCTAACATGGATTCAAACATAACAGAAAATAATAAAAATTCCACGAGTTGTATTCCCATTTATCAAGATGCAATGCATTAGAAGGACCCTGTAAAATTTCTTATTTGTTTTCTTTTAAGTAAGCATTCTAACAGGCTTTAACCTTCTTCTAAAATTACAAAACCGTTCTCGGTTCTTTGTGTCGAATTTTTTTAAATCGGATGATGAATGGGAGCCGAGTTGTGTGTTGCGAAATGCAGGTGAGTTATGTCTTTCCGAAGCCACTAAGAACTTTCGATTTTCGATAAGTAGGATCTGGGTGTAGCGATAAAGTTAACGGAAAAAGTTTCGATAGGTTTCTTTTTTTCTCTGACTGAAAACAGATAAAAGAAGAAATATGAAATGAATCGAATCTATAAACTTGGTTACGAGAAATATGAGATGTGCTTTTATCTCAGAATGAATTTTTGTATAATAAGAGAGTTTAATGAAAATTTTAGAAATATATATATATATATATAAAATAGACATATTTCTTCCATTTTATCATGGCATTATTGGATATTTTATAGAATTAAAAAAGCAGAACTAAACTTTAAAAGCGGATTATTGATTTATTTCAGAAATTTCAATTCAATTTCTTTTTTGAAAACAAGCTTAAACTAATTTATAGGTTTCCGATTTTTTTCTAAATCCAAGTTTTGCATGTTAGAAACACAATAAACACTTATAGCTGTTCTCCTTAGCTAAATGAGTAAATATTTGTGCATTGCTTGTGATTAATTTAAATTTAGATTTTAACGGTGAAATACTGCAAACTTTCTAACTTTCGTTACTCTCTGTATATAAGAAAGATCTAAGTAAACGTTGGCAATGATCAAATAAATTTTTAAGAAATTTTTTGTGCAATATTATAATATAAAAGAGCAGCTTAAAGGATTTCAAAATTCTTTAAAGAATGGAGAAAACAAATTTAACGGGAACAAACAATGAATGTAAACATTAAACTATGGAAAACATCACAACGGAGATTAAAGTTTCACTAAGCAGACTACCTTCAAAGATAAATTAATAAAAGGGAGATACCAAAACGGAATATTTAAGAACCGTAATCCGAAACGCTGAAATGAACATGGACATTATTCTTCCTTAAAAATTTACTATAAAAAGGTATACAGTGATTATCTACTGACCCAGGAAAGTTCTAATAAATCTTCTAGACTTTATTAAAGACAGTAAATGAAAAAAAAATCTTTATAAAAGGCTGTTGGATGCTTATTGGATTCTGTAGGCAGGAAGGCATTCCAGAGATGAAATAAAAGAAATTAAGAAAATTCCCTTACTTAAGCAATTACCTTACTCTAATTATCTTAGTAAGGTCCAAAAGAATTTCCTGGAGCTAGTCATAAAATAAAAAACACGATGAGTAGTTCGTTGATAACCTCTGAGCATTATTAACAATTTTCTAATTAAATTATAACCCTGAGAAAGGAAAGAACTTGATTCCCATACCAAAATTAGTGAAGCTTTTACTTTTAATTTTTCATTGAGACAATATGAAGACATGAAAATTTTATTAGCGAAGATGGCAACGTCGAGATTTAATTTTAAGCTGAGAAATTGCTCCTTAAACAGGGAATGGCGTCGAGTAGCTTTCCCTCAACCGACTATGGCGTCCTGCCCCCTCAGGATTTCATTCCTGGAACCAAAGTTTCATTACACACACATAAACGAGTACCAACTTCACCAGAAAGAAGAAAAGAAAATAAAAGGGTTAGGGAGAAGAATAAAAAGAAAGCCTTCCTCGTTCATCCCCAGGCGACCATGAAAGTGATGAACTTTCTTCCAATCTAAGTAAGAATCCCACAAGATTTTTATTAGGTTTACAAAAAGGAAGGTGCTGGCACCTCGCTTTATATTCGAATCGTGTTTTTATTAGCCATTTGAAGCGTTAAAGATCAGAAGAAAATTAGTTTGTGAATTGTATTCCCTATCAATCCAGAGGAGTTATCGGCTCAAAATGAGAATTTAGAAGGAAAATGGCATCTTTAATTTGTTCTCTTCTAACATTTGAAAAAGTGATATCTACCCAGGAGACATCCCAATAGCGCGACGCTGTAAATAATATTTAAAATAGTTTTATTTGGATTTTCAAAAATTAACTTCAGACCATAGTCTAAAATGTTATTTTCAGAAGAAGTGCAAAATTTGCGGCCCCTATAACTCCGTCTTGAATTGACCTTCGCAGGTGAAACGGACGTTAATACCAAACAAACCAAACAAACCAACCATTCAGCTATACATTTATTTCTATGATAATGGAAGCTGTTCAATTTCATAAAACCATTTCATCCGTAATGAATACCACATAATTAGGAAGTTTATGACTGTTCATTTGTGTAGAACTACTTCAAGGCATGCAGTCCACAAATTTTGAAATAATATGGGTAGAGCTTTATCGTACACAATTATTAAACAGTTCCTTCAAATTTCGCAAGAGATAATGTCTGAAGAACCGAATGGGGAAACCAAAATGACGAGTAATAACCCTTTCTTCTTCCGCGCAAGTCGTTAAATGAAACAATTTCCGCACTTATATAAGATGTGTCCAACCTTTTATGGCTCGTTGCCAGGAAAAAAAGTTAAAAATGTTATGGAGAAAAGATGTTCTATATGACTAGACACAAGTCTGGAAATAGTTGCGTTTAATCTTTTCCGTAACTCAAATTTAGTTTTTCTTATCTTATATTCGAAAATTTATTTATAGACATAAAACTAATCAATTTTTATTGTGAAATAGATCTGTTTAGTAAGAGGCGCTTCTGAAAGAGATAAATGAGAACCATTTCCAACATAAAGGAATAGGTCTAGATGTGAAAAACACTATATCATGGAAAGGTATATAATGTACGATAAACATGTGTATCTTCAGGCAGATATGGGGTATTCATCTAGTTTTTTTTTCATGTACAAGTTTCCAGTCTTGGTTGAAAGTCGCGTGGCTTTTACGAGAAGCAACATAGCTACTGTTGTGGAGAAATCCGATAAAGGTCTTTTACAATGGAAATTGACAAAAGAAATTCAGGAAGAAATGTCAAACTTATTTGGAGATAATTCAGTTGCAAATAAAACTGAAAAAGTGGAAGAGGCTGACCAATCAGTGTCTTTTAGAATTCTCATGGAATAATTATCATCACCCCATCCATAGAATTGTGGGCATTGTAGATTAAAATATGAAATATTGCCAAGCCGACCATATTTCCCAGAAATGGAAATTAGTAATTTCGGGAGAAGCGTCTCATTAGTGATAGGATGAAGAGATGGTAATTGATACGGAACGGAAGCGTGTAAAGTTAATTTTGGCGAATGCCTTATTATTTATGTTTCTTCTGAGTTTATTCCACTTAGGATACAAGATAAAGTAGGGGAAGACCGTTTAATTTGGACCACTGCTTAAATTGGACCACTGTTATATCTGCTGAAATAATTCTCCTGTACGTCGCCAGGAGTGTGGAGGGCTTAGAATATGTTTAGTTTTACTCGTTAACGAAAACCGAAAGTTATTCGCCAGCAAACAAAGCACCACGAGCTGAAAACGAAAATTTCATCAATCTAATCTAATTTTTACACCTAATTGGACGATTGATAGATTGGACCATAATTTATTGCGGTAAGTTATCTTTAGTAATATCAAATCTGCCATTAAGAAATGCTGTTTTAAAATGAAAGTTAATCACTACCGATACATACCTGCATACTATTAAGCAAAACGTAGAAAGTGAAGGGTTTGCTTAATTTGGACTATGCATGTATGCCGATAATGAACCAGTGTTCCAATTTAAGCAAATTAAAGGATCTGATGAGAATGAATTTTTCTTTTAGGTAGGAATGTCAAAAAAAGAGGAAAGTATGGATTGTGACAGGAGGAGATGATGATGGAAAGGGCTCTCTCAGCATTCAGGAATGGAGATTTCGGGTTGAATGAAGCAGCAAGGATGTATGGAGTTCCAAAGGCCACTTTGAAGAGGCGGTTAGATGACAGAAACAAGAAAGCCTTAGAACACAAGAAGGCGTTTGGAAGAGATCCAGATTTGCCAAAAGAGACAGAAGACGCACTAGTGGATCATGTCCTAAATTTGGAGCGAAAACTTTTTGGAATCAGCCCTATTGAACCACGTTGTTTAGCATATCATCTGGCGGAGGAAAACGGAATCGATCATCGTTTTAATCGAGAGAAAAAAATGGCAGGTGACAAATGGTATTATCGTTTTATGGCGCGCCATCCGGAAATTTCATTGAGGCAGCCAGAGCCTATGTCTGTTGCAAGAGCTCAAGGCTTCAACAAAGAAAGAGTTCAAGCATTTTTCGAAGTGTTAACAAGAAAGAGTTCAAGCTGATACCCTTTGATACTGCAAAATTTGTGATGCCAGTGTCCTGAAGCCAATGTTTGGGCACACCAAAGGTGTGCAAAAGTGTCTACCAAACAAAAAAATTATTGTTGCTAATGGAATTGACACATGAGAACATGATTAAAAATCTGATCTTAGTATTTATTCCCAACCTGTTTAAATGTATATAGAAATTTTGAATAATTCAACTTAATATTATAATATTTATTGGTCTTTTTCTTAATGGCCCAATTTGGACTTTCGCTTACCCTTATATAAAAATTGATAACAAAATTGATATTAGCAATAAAATTAAATGTACACAGCAATTTGGTTCACTATAAATCTGGATATCTTGCAAAAAATTAGGCAGTCAATATCTCAAATAGTTTTCCGGAAATCGCCATCAATGTAAAAGTAGTCCAATATAGGCGGTCTTCCCCTACCTTCTTTTGTTAAAGAAAAGAGACCCTTCTGATCTGGACTGTCGTAAAAGAAAATTACAGAAACTCATTGACATTTTGATTTAGTTTTTCTCTGCAGTATTCCTTAAATGATTTTGTATTCTTCTTAATTATATATCCGCAGGTGGTTCTAAATGAATCGTGAATTTTTATGTAATATATCCTTGAATTTTAACATCCTTATATATAAGGGTAGTTCAGGGTTGACCGACAGTTTTATGTAAAACATCGAGTAATAATAGCATGAGGCTAAATTTATGAGAGGGCGATCAGGGCGTTTGCCCGTCCTGTGTGATCGCGCGGAGGGCAATGCTGTCTTCACACGCAGAGGTCGGGACTTCGGAGGAGGAAGTTAAACTCGAGATGGACCGACGCAAAAAAAAAAATTATTGTGCTGGCTTCATCAATACATCGCCGAAAAACGTTTTAGACAAATTTAGGTTTATTCATCTAATACTATAAAGATTGGTTCATGGTCTGACAACGCCGTTTTGCGTTGGCCGTCTGCTGTTCCGTCAAGTTCAAAACGTTGCCGTTAGCACTGTGGTTACAGCGCTATAGCATTCTTAGTCATAGCGGTAAAACGGTCAACGGGAAAACCGCGCATGCTTTTTCAACTTCCGAAACTTGCATCGAAGAAATAAGCATCGTTCCAATAGATCTATATATGTACGATCTATTTTTTTAAAAAAGAGAATATTTAATTTTTTCTTTTAATTTTTGATCTTTATATTCTTTCGTTCTCGTATCATACAAGCAGAGATACTTTTGAATCGCTTCGAATTGCTTTCCTCCATTTTTGTTTTCAAAGAAGAGAAATGACGTCAAGAGATCGTCAAGTTCTGATTGGTGGGCCGTTGTTCGTTGGCCGTTGAAATAGAGCACAGTTCTATCCCAGCGCAACAGCGGACGGCGGCTCGACAGCCATCGGCATAACGACAAAGCACAACTATGAATCACGGAATAATTAATATATGGAAGCGAAACTCTACCATTGGCGCCGATCTCGGCTCTAGCGGATGGACTGAAGCGCAATTGCTGAAAAGAGCGCATGCGTCGATCTCAGCTCAGGCTGTTACATTTCCTTCCCTATTTAGTATATTTTTGCCTGGCTCTTCTCGGATCCCTTCCGTCATTTTATTTATGGAATTTAATTTTATTTATTTATTTATTCTATTTTTTATTATTTATTTTCATTTAAATTAAAAGAAAAAGGTATAGATTATATTAATATATTAAGTGGAAAAATTATTATAAATAGTGAAAAATAGTAAAGAAAATTCCACAGCCTGGACTCGGAGGTAATGGCGTGAAAAAATCCTCCAAAGACCATTTTCCAATTATTATTATAAAATTATTATTGCTGATTACAATTTCATTATTTTCAAATAAAATTTTTTTACTTACTATTCAATATAATATGCAAATAAAAACAAACTGCTATGTAGCCTTTTCAATTTGAAAGTACACTCCTTCAAACTTGAAATTATAACAATAAAATTCTGATTGTGATAGATAATAAAATAAAACTAATAAATATTCCATTCACTTTTGAAATTATAAAAGTGTTTCACCAAAAGTAGCTATGTATTTTAAATTTTAGAATAGGGTATGCTATTTCAAATTGGAGTATATAATAATAAATTTGCAGTTAATATTTTAAATTGAAACAAACTACTCTTTAAATAACTGAATTTTGTGAAATTCATGAGCAGAAAGCTAATATGGAAAAAATATGCTATAGTTGACTGCTGTATATAAATTTCAAATGTGTGTGAGCATATTTCTCAAATAATCCATAAATGAATAATGCAATTGCTATAAAGTATGCTCCTTCAAATTTGAAGATATAATAATAATAATAAAATCAGGACTGTGTAATATTTAAAATCAAAGCGTGTATAAATAACACCCTCTTTTGAAATTACAAAAGAGTTTCAATGATTAATGCAATAGTTATGTACCTTTTTCAATTTGAAAAGATTCACTTTTGAAAAATAATAATCAAATTCTTTTATATAAATGACTGACTATATTGAATTTCAGGAGCAAAAATATGAAAAACTTTAATATTCTTGGCTGGTGTATGTAAAGTTCAAATGCCTGTGAGCATTATTCTTAACCATGCATGACTATGAAATCTTTACAATTTTATAAATTACACCCTCTTTTATCGGCCTCGGTGGCTCAGTGTGTTGCGTGATCGCCTCTGATGCCCGAGTACGCGGGTTCGATCCCGGCCGAGGACGACGAGGATTTTTCAGGGGGAAATCCTGAGATCACGCACTTCCTTCGGAAGGGAAGTAAAGCCGTTGGTCCCGTGTAGTCGTTTGCCGGCTGCACGTTAAAGAACCCTTGCGAGGCAAAATTTGCGGCCCCTATAACGCCGTCCTGAAATGACCATAGCAGTTGAAAAGGACGTTAATACCAAACAAAACAAACAAACACCCTCTTTTGGAATTGCAAAAGACTTTCAATGATTAATGCAATACTTATGTACCTTTTCAATTCTAAAGTATGCTCCTTCAAATTTGTAGATATAATAATAAAATCAGGACTGTGTAATATTTTAAATCAAAGCTAATATAAATAACACCCTCTTTTGAAATTACAAAAGAGTTGCAATAGTTATGTACCTTTTCAATTTGAAAGGATTCACTTTTGAAAAATAATAAATCAAATTCTTTTAATATTTTCAATAATAACAGAATGTTCATTAAATGACTGACTATATTAAATTAAAACCCTTTTTTGTTTTTGGCTGGTGAATGTAAAGTTCAAATGACTGTGAGCATTATTCTCAAAGGACCATGCATTACTATGAAACCTTTACAATTTTATAAATTACACCCTCTTTTGGAATTACAAAAGAGTTTCAGTGATTAATGCAATACTTATGTAGGCTCTCAAATATGAAGGTATAATAAAATTCGGTCTGTGTAATATTTAAAATATAACTTAATATATATTACACTCTCTTTTGAAATTACAAAAGGGTTTCAATAATTATTGTAATATTATTGTAACAGTTATATACCTTTCCACTAATTTTCAATTATTCTGTGAAAAATTAATTTTGAAAAGAATTCCACCTTTCTTCAAGAAAAAATTTTTAAATTATATATGTAGTTTGAAATTTTTATGATAATTCGATAAAATTGATTAAAAAATTATATAATGATGTGAACAATTATTGCCGAAGTTTGATTTCCTGAAGATATGAAGTCCGTTACAGAGTCCGTTTGATTTCCTGAACGTATGAAGTCCATATTTTGATTATCCTCCATCTTTTTTACTCCTTGAGAAAAACAATTCTTTAACAAAATAATAACTAATCAGTGGTAAAACGCTTCTTTCAACGGGCGAAAGAGTTTCAGTCCATCCGCTAGGGGTTTGGCGATTTTGCGCCATTCAACGGTATATCACTGAAACTAGGAAAGTTTCGCTTCCATGTATTAGTTATTCCGTGTATGAATCTTCTCAACAAACGGAACGGCTTTCGAAAAACCGAAAAATGAGGAGCCAGAAACTGTGGATGGACATCAAACAACAGAAGACAGAGAAACCACTAATCCACATAACGAATTTATTCTGATGAATACGTATTTCGGCAGCCAAGCTGCCTTCTTCAGCATCCAAGGGAAGCTATGATCAGAGAGACAAGGCAGCTTGATCATAGCTTTGATCTTCTCTTTGAATTTTCTCTCTGATCATAGCTTCCCTTGGATGCTGAAGAAGGCAGCTTGGCTGCCGAAATACGTATTCATCAGAATAAATTCTTTATGTGGATTAGTGGTTTCTCTGTCTTCTGTTGTTTGGAACGGCTTTCTTTGGAGCACAGCGCAAACGGTAACGGCTGACTATGAACTAACCTTTATTCTCTTATCCGTCTGTCCGTCCGAGGCTAACAAAGAAAGTTAGAACAAACCGTCCGAAGCTAGGGATTGTTGTGGCAAGACAATACTCCGTCGTTGTTATATAATTAAATAAATAAACTGAAAAAAATAATAATTCTTTTGATCTGTCCAAAGCCAGGCATTGTTGTGGTAAGATAATACTCTTAAGGGCTGTATCTTCTTGAACGGGAATAGGTAGCCAGTTGAAATTTTCACAGAGTATGTGATATTATGGCGGATTGTCTAACAACTGTCGGATTTCTTTATTTTTATTTTTTTTTGTTCTATCGTAAAAACGGTTATACATACAAGCGTCAAACTTGGCATGATTGTAAGTTCAAACTCTAAAGTATTACAACAAATAATGAAAAACTGGTCAAGTGTGAGTTGGACTTGCGCAACGCCAAACATAAAATCTTTTTTTCAGGTGATAATATAATATTTGAAAACTTTTTTGTTCAAAGCGCTTTTGTTGAAATTACAAAGTAAACAATCTAAGAAGCGCGCGAGTTTAATTTATTGTTCAAAGCGCTTATTTTATAAATTTCGACACTAAAATTTAAAAGCCGAAATCGAGAACGCAGTGCCACACACTCAAGAACTTGGCATATTTTGTTAAATATATTATATGCAGACTCGCACTTGCCCAATTTATTTTATATGCAGATGAACAGTAGCCTATATTGTTGCAGAATATAAGTTTTGAAAACCACTGATGCTCCACTTTCATTTCTTTACCCTTCAACCTGTACGATTGACAACCATCATGCGACGGGTGGAATTCTAGTTATTACAGAAAACGTATCTTTTAGGAACTTTCAATGTTCTATTTGCAGAATTAAGAAAAAACAAAAATTTGTTGCAGGGAGATCCGGAAATTTGTAGCAGGGAGATCCGGGCGCTTTCTGTGCCCGAATAATATGAAAGAATCAAATCTTTCCCATGTATTGCTATTTGTCCGGGTGACGGGCCATTACCCGGACGGACAAATGCCCGGACCGTGTGAAAAGGCCTAATACATTATAATGCATCCCACAATCACCTTTTATTCCGTTGACGTATGCACAGCACATGCAACAATATGGCGTCACATGGTGTATCTGTAGCTGTAGAAGGCCGATGTATTATCAAATATCTTGTGAAATAAAAGATGAAACCAGCTGAAAATTTTAATAGATTGCAAGCAACTAAGGCGAACAAACGATGTCACGGGCAGGAGTTTATGAATTTAGTCAGCATTTTGGTGAAGAACGAAAACGGTTGTAAATATCTCCTGGAACATAAAATATGCTGTAATATGAATTTCTTGAAGAAGATTGATAGTTATAATTGACATCAAGTTCTACTCCATGAGCCATTTGCGAGAAAAGACCGGAAAGCTGTCTGAAAAGTCATAATTCACTTGGACATTGTTAGATCTTATACTGGAAAGAAATGTACCACGATCATGACTTGGCCTCAAGTGGTTATAATCTTAACCGAAAAATGAGGAGCCAGAAACTGTGGATGGACATCAAACAACAGAAGATAGAGAAACCACTAATCCACATAACGAATTTATTCTGATGAATACGTATTTCGGCAGCCAAGCTGCCTTCTTCAGCATCCAAAGGAAGCTATGATCAGAGAGAGACTTCTGTCGTTTGGTTATAATCTCTTTAAACCTCTTTAAGATTCAACACAGACAAAGAACTGCAGAATAGTGTCGTGATTTGGCGACGACATCAACCGATTTCTTTCTAAGCCAAAGCAATCATGCCCTTCCCACAACAATGGAAGCAATGCTTCGACTTTCAAGGGAGACACTTAAACAGATATAGTTTGATCAGTGCGATACATCTGTTTTATCTGTTTGCTCCGTTTCTATGTAGTAGAAACTCCGTCCAACATCGCGCTCATCTGTGCTTTGGGGTTGACGGAAGACATTTTGAGCACATCTTTAATTAGATTTTGCTTGGTTAGTAGCCTCAGTATTTTCAATTTTGTTACATGTGAAAAATAAATTTCAATTCTTTGCATCTAGAAATATTTCAGTTTCACTTTTTAGTGATCACATTCATCCGATTATAATAATGATTTTTTTTATTGTGTTCATAACTGAATGCGAAACAAGTTTTTAATTGGAAATTGGTCCCTATCTGTTAAACCTTTCAGTCCTTGGGTCCATTACAATGGGCATATATAATTTTTATGTATATGACTCTCAAATTTTTATATATTTGTATTATTTCTAGGTTTTCTATTTGTTTATTACATTATAAAAATAATTTTTAAAGACACCCATCTCCATTGTTATGGACGTGAGTGGGTGATGTATCGTCGTAAATCGCAATTTTAAATGACTGTGTTTTTATCTTTAGCACATGTTATTTAGCAGTTTTCAATTTTGACATTAAAAGAAAAAAATGGGGTCTGAAAGGGCTACGGTTTATGAAAAAAATTTTGTATATAAAGTAGTTTGCATAATTCACCAACCGATAGCCACCCACGATTTGGCTGCAACAGATTTGGGATATTCCCATTTTCTGCAAAGGTAGGAGAGAGGAACAGACTTTTTAATTACCCTATAGTGGTTTGTAATTTTGACATCTTATATGCTGTATATTCATTATGTTGCTAAATGAATGTTAAGGTTTCTAATGAAAATATTCTAAGTCATAGGCTCGCTAAACTGTTGAATATTCACGTTCTCAAATTCGGAATATATCAAATATTAAATGTCCCCAAGCGATAATAAGCAAAATGCAATAAGCATTGGACCGTTTAATTAAGTATATTATATAAAAAAAAAGAATATCAAATCTAAAAAGACACATTAAAGACTAATAAAAATGATAAATTGCCATCAATGAATCGTTTTCTTGCGAAGTAAATGTCTTAAAAATCTTTACGTTTTAATGATCTTTTTAAGCGGCTGAAAACATATTACAAAATGATATATTTTTGCAAAACATAGATTAGAAAGATCAGTTCTGCTTATGTTCTCGCAAAACGATAACTACAGTGTGTTTTTAATCTATTTTCAAAAAATATCAAAACTGGAACGTTTTAGAAAACCAATATATTTCATTTGGGGACGGTTATCAAGAAAAACAAAAAGAATTTATGCAAAACAATGTCATAAAATTGAAAATCGATCAAAATAGCTGCATGACGGTTCTCAGGGCTCTTCAAAGCGTAAACATATATATAAAAAAAGTTCATTTGATCTTGTGCATTCGCTTGAATAATTGATTTAATACGAACCGCTTGGTTTTATCATCTATAATGAAGTCCTCTCTCACTAGGATGGCAACATTTACTGCGACGTGCGTATGGCTTAAGGGATTGCTCCTGCAGTCCCGTTATCCATTCGCCTGGCGCCTGCGTCCAATGCCCAACAATCTTCTTAGCACTGGAAAAAAAAAAAGATGCCAACGAACAATTTCCACACGGCTGCCTTCCTCTGCCATGAAATCCTTCTCTCTCTATTCAAAGTGATTTTCGGGCCTCTTGTCGCGCTTTTTCTCTTTTATTTTATGACGTTCCTTCAGTTTTTATGTTCGGGAAAAAAACAAACTTTATTCCATCGAGTAAATCTCAAAGAAGCACAATTTATTTCCAAGTAATGATTAGTGGCCGTTCCATCTGTCAAAGTAAAACCGAATATCAGATTCGAAACTTGAAATTGAAGCTTTACCTAAAAAAGTGAATATTTGTTAAGAAGTAAAACAAACTAGTCATCGTGTTTATATAAGATTAGGTTAAGTTAAAAAATTCTTTTCACTTGAGTGATATACGGTTCATTTCTTGTAGTAAAATAATTTATAAAGCTAAAATAAAAATACTGGTAGGAAAGAACAGAGAAAAATACGTATCAGTAAAGGTTATCTGATATCATTATAACATCACCAAGAAGAAAGGCGTTACTGGACATTCAAATAATAATAATAATGCATGAGAAAGGCCTCTCGTTACATTCGGAGAGAGAATAAGATGACATACTACTATATAACACTTACGTACATTGTAATGCCCAGTTTAAACTAATTCTGTTTCTTCAGTGTCGTGATGTGTGCATAATGCAATTGTATACATATAATTGAGCTCCAATTCATATTTGGATTTCGATAGTTTTTAATTTTTATTGCATTTCTCAGTATCATTTATCATACAGGTGAACGCTCTATCTTTGCTTTCAGATAGTCTGCATACATACAACGAAGGAATGGTGAACTATTATTTGTTAACATGTGGCGAGAGATAGGCCATCAGTTCTGAATGATAGAAGATGCAAATGATTGAGCAAGTGAAGATGCATAATTTTTAGAGTTTAAATATACGGCAATCTTTGTAATCTCAAATCATATTTAAGAATGCCTAATATCCTTTGTAAGTTGATAGCTGAATGTTTAAGCTCATCGTCAAGGTCTATTAGGGAATGGTTGCATGCACCTCATGATCTACCTTACAGCAAGCCAAAACTTTCCAATTATATATAATAATATAATCATGAAAAAAAGAAAACTATTATGCAAAATTATCACGGAAAAAATCTCAAAAGCAAAAACCGAGCACTATTAAATGACGCCCAACTTTATGAATTAATTATTACAATACTAGCCGTTAAAAGTGCAACACCATAAAAGAGACATCCGATCAACTCGAAATTTGTACGATGAATAGATTATGAAGCACATATAATAATTAGCAGCGCAGCACATATGCAAACCAAATGCGACGATAGTGCTCTCTGGAAACAGTATAAGAGGAGTGAACGGAGAACCGCTTTTAAGTACTGGAATTGTGTTTAGTCGCCGTTCTTGTGCCCAGAAAGATTCAATATCCTATGTGGAGGAAGACCACAGCCATCCCACCAGGTTTCCGACCTTGATTGCGGGAGAATTGTGGTGTATGGAGACTGCGGATTATCCTTCCGAGAAAATGGTGCTCATATTGGACGAAATGCGTCCACCGTGATGCGAATACGGAATCGATGGATCGAGGAGAAACTAACTGACCGATGCGACGTGAATGATCTCAACGGCCTCGTCATATCACCAAACCAGAGGACAGACGAAGCAACTAGGAATTTATGCAAGGAATCCATTGCTGCGGCATCCTTTGACTGTACATTACTTGCGTCAATGGAGAGACAAATGGTATGACATCATCTTTTCAGACGAATCCTGTTTACTTCAGCACCGTGTCTGGTCACATCGCGGCGACAGACTGATAGAACCTTGCGTTATGCATCACCTGGCATTATGATATGAGATACGATACCATTCATTCAAGTCCCGGTCGCTCCTACTATGCATTCCAGATACACAGCTTTACATCTATGACGTGTTGGAGCTTGTTGTACTCCTTTGGGGGCCTCCCGGGATCCACTTCATAATACGACAAAGCACGAATTCACTGGATAACCACAATATTCCACTTCTTCCTTGGCCCACGCGTTCACCGGATCTTTCGCCTTTCCATTCTGATATGGAATTTTTAATGAGAAAGGGAAACTTTAGAAATCGCTTTTCTCAGTATGAAAAGGTTTGACCTATTTCGGTATCCCGCCATGGTTGCTATTTGAGATACCGATTTCTATACGTTCCGCAAACCGAAATTAATTGTAATCGTTCTACCATTGTATTATAAGGTAGCTTTATAATAAATATGGCTTTGATAACTCTTGTCCTTCCTGTTGTAGCATTTTTAATGGCAATTTTAACACCTTAATACCTTTAATAAAGTTTTTCTCATTGGTTAGAGTCATTCTAAATGTACTAATCGTTTTTCAAATTTGAGAAGGAAATTCGAAAAAGTTCAATGATGTAAGATGAGCAACATAAATGTTTTATAAGTTCCTGTTTCCACTTCATATCGCATCCGTTAGCACCGAGTCAGAATCCCGCTAGAGAATGGCAAAAGTGAAGAGTGGGGGGAAAAAGCGAGTTAGAGAAAGAGAGAATGGAAGACAAATGCCATCTTCAAAGAGCAATTTCCGTGCTGACTCCTTTAACCGTCTGCCAATAGAAGGTTCGGTTTCCTTAATTGCTGGCAATTTAAACGGTGATATATAATGACAGATTAAAAGAGATAATTGCAACCTATTACCATTCGAAGCGTTTCGCTCGCTAGTCATTAAGTCGATTTGCTGCAACATACTTCAAGGAAGAGCTCCTCGATTCCTGGTTGTTGAGTTTTGCACGAAACACTTTGGTGCGCAATCAATGAATTTGCTGCACTTGAAAAAGAAGAGGGGGGGGGGGATATAGATGCCCTATAGAAGCACAAAGATATCGTGCAAGATAATTGGATAGAGAAATAAAATACACAAAAAATAAATGTTTGAATTTGGTTCATAATTCGTTACTTGGTAGATTCTTTTCTTAATTGCGACGGATTTTGATTTTTTTTGTTCCTTCTGGCAATCTTATCATATAAAAAATATAGGCGTTATATTGTAAATGTTAATAAATAATTGCTTGCTTATTTATGAATCAATATTAAAGCTGAATCCACAAAAAATAAACAATATTTAAAGCTGATATCTATAATAATTTTTGACTTTTTGATAGACATTGTATTAATAAGAATGTGCTCTAAAGTTATAAACATTTCAATGCATAAGTTAAAGCTCATTTTATGCTATTACGAAAATAATTGACTGGCGATTTTTTTAACCATTTGTCTTAAGAGAAATTTTAAATGCCTTTTATATTATGTGAATGCTATTTATAAGAAATTGCAATTTAACAAATATTTGATCTTCACTTTTTTACTTAAACATTGTTTAGTTTACACTGTGTACTTCGAGGCCAACGAAGAAGACATGCCCCGACACTGAAAAGTTACCTGATCAAAAGAAGACTAGCAACAATTCAACCTTCATTGTTTCCAACAAACGAAAAACACTGATTGTTGCTACACTGGTGGGCAAAAATTTGGGGTAAGTGTGTTTTCTAAGAAAACAATTATTTAGAGATTTTATTGTTATGGCACCTTTTAAGTTACTATTGAATATATCAAAATTGACAATTGAAAAATTGATCTTTTAATTTGTTTTTAAGTTACATGCAAAGTATGCAAACTGAACTGGTCAAAGGTTTGGGGTAACAGGTAAATAACTGATATTTTTTACAGTAAAGTGCATGAATATTTGTCCATTGATTTTTTGGAATGTGAAGAAGTGTCTTAAGATGATTTCTGATGAGAAACAAAGGAAATTCATGCATTGTATGCTCAACACAAGAACTTCAAGCGAGAAGCTGAAATTGCTGATGTTGGCTACAATACAGTAATCAGGGCAATTAAAAATGAAAACAGGAAGACAGGAAAGAAGATGGGAAACCCATCTGCACTTACAAGACGGACAAAATCTAGCATAAAACGCCATGGGAGAAGAGAAATTGCAGCTGGCCACATTGTAAACAGTACGCGCATCGAAGTAAATCTTGATTTGAAGGCTTCAACCAGAACCATAAGGCGTGAATTGCAGCGTGAGAACTTTCACTATGAAGCTATTGAAAAATCATTGCTATTAACACCAAAAAATAAAATAGCAAGACTGATAACACATCATGAGAAGACTGATTTTGGGTTGGTGGTATTTTCTGATGAAAAACGATTTTTCCATGGATGGACCTGATAACATGTGCAGTTATGTTACAAAACAATGACAAAACCAATTGCTCTGGTCAGAAATAAGCACCAAATGGGAGGAGGAGATGTGATGCCATTAGGTGCCATTTCAAACACGGGTCACCTGAAGATAAAAGTAATTGAGGGCAAATATACGGCAACCAATACTTAGAAGACCTTCAAAGCACATCCATTCTTTTCTACACTACAGACAAAAACAATGGGTATGGCAGCAAGACAATGCATCTATCCACACAGCACGAATTTTTACTGAATGATTTTCCACTAACAAAGTTCGTAAACTAGACTGGCCGGCAAGGAGTCCCGACCTCAACATTATAGAAAATGTTTGGCATCTTATGAGCCAGGATATTTATGCTGACAAACAGTATTCAACTCGTATGCAGCTAATCAATGCAATTGAGGCCTCCGCTGTTAAAATAGCACCAAACACCATCAAGAAGTTATTTTCATCAATGACAAATCGTCTTCTTCAAGTTATAAAGTCAAATAGCGGTCAGATTTCATATTAATTTCCTTTACTTTTGATATCTTGATGATTATTTACCTGTTACCCCAAACTTTTGACCAGTGTAATTTGCATTATTTGGATGCAACTTAAAAACAAATTAAAAGATCAATTATTCAATTGTCAATTTTGATATATTCAATAGTAAGTAAAAAGGTGTCATAACAATAAAATCTCTAAATAATTGTTTTCTTAGAAAACACACTTACCCCAAACTTTTGTCCACCAGTGTAGATCTATTTTGATCAGGTGACTATAGTGCTGGGGCCAGTCTTTTTTCATAGAATACGGAGTACTTTTATTGTTTTATAGGCTGATTTGATACTATAAACTTTTACTTTATTCCGCCTGTCCTAAATTAGATTTATCCTTAATACTTGATTTGATTGAAATGTTATGCAATAAGAAAAATTGACATCCTATTTTCTACCCGAACACTATTAAGTAGCGGAAAAATGGAGCACTTATTGGTTTCGCAATGTCCGTCTGTTCGCCCGCTTCTTAATTGCTACATTTTTTTACGTAGAAGCTTGAAGTTCGGAATATAGCTTAATATAGGCATGTTGTACTTCACTATTTAGTTTGGTTTTGATTGCTGCACTGGGGTCGTAGTTACGGGGGTAGGATTTAGAGGGGACAAAAGATCACGTGGTATTTAGGTATCTAAGGGAGTGAATTCGGTGAGCAGATTCTTCTAGGCAAATCTACATAAGTATAAAGTTTGTGGCAAATTGTTCTAGTGGGGTCAGAATTGTCGGAGTGACAGTCACATGGTCTTTAAAACTATGGCAACATACTTGTATGTCAAGTGATATGTCATTCGATCGGAAATGATGAGAAATGAAAGAAGATAGAGCATTTTTACATTTTCTAAATACTACGTTCGTGAAAATCAATATTTTGATTAAAAAATTGGGGGGAGGGGATTGAAAAGTGCAGATAAGGAGGGAAAAACAGATGACTTCAGGGGTTCCGCTACTTTCTTATACTCTCCTCGAGGAGATTAATTTCTTGATAAAATATAAACAACGTTTGAATTTGTTACTATATTAAAATCTGCACGACATATTTTTTCATTTTAAAGTTTTAAAAAAAGTTGAATATCTATCCCATATGAATTTTGCGTTTCCTCAATTTATGTTAGGAATGAACGCAGGATGCAATCTTCTTCAATAAAGAATATTTTTTTTTTTACAATTTACTACATAAGAATTGACTCTTAAAAAGTCACCAAAATAAAGAAAAAAAGTTATTGTTACAAAATCCTTTCAAAAGTTGGAGTATTTTTAAAAAATTCAGCATTATTTCGTTAAATAAGCTCACAGAATTAGTTTACTTTATAAATTGAATATTTTTTAAAAGTTGAATTATCAAATATGTATCATTGGCTTTTTTATCCTCTTTCTCTCAATAAAAATGCATACTATAAAAAATGCGATATTCCTGAGAGATATGCGATTTTATGAATATTTTCTTGGAATGTAAATATTAAAAATCTGTCCTAGAATTATTATAAGTTATAAATTGTATGCCTAATTAAGAATTTAAAAAATGTTTAAAGTTTCACGAATTTTTCCTCCGTTCCTAAAACTGGTAAATTAATTTTAAGCCATCAAACGGAATACAAATTGTATAATGCCAAGAACTGCGCACAAAATGTAGAATCAAACAAAATGAGGACAGAAACCACAATTCCACAAATGAGTAAATGAAATTTGTGGAATTGTGGTTTCTGTCCTTATTTTGTTTGATACCATTAAATGTAATTATGAATAAAATGAAAAACTATCGTACAAGGATATTTCATTTATACGTCTATTTCAATCTATCCTTCTTTAAAATTCTTGCTAAATGAAATTATAGTAATGAATGCTTGCAAAGACCAGCTTTCTCTGTGGTTGATGAATTAATTTTAATTATTATATGCGTTGAATTTGTATGTGTTTAATAAATTGTGTTTAATTTTGTATTGCGCCTCTCGACTGGCTTTTAAATATTGTATGTAATCAAGTTATTTAAGTGGGTTAAGAAATGTACAAAAATTCTCAAACCTTTAAATTACTTTTAACCTTTTGTCTATTTTATTTATTGCATATTTCCTTTTCCTTATTTTGTATTTCCGTCTCATTCTTTGCACGGTATCTTTTTTCTGCGGCAGATTTTTTTAGAGGGAAAAACGGAGGGAAAGATATTGTAAAAGAAGAAGCCACAGGATAAATCGAGCGAAACTCCCTCGTGAGAAATGGTTTGAATTTCTAAGCCTTAGACAGCGATGGAAAGAGGCACAGAACGGAATGAATGATCTCTCCCTTCCGCCATTAGTTTCACTGACTAAATCCCTTCCCCTTTCATTCTATTCCCACCAATCCCCATACCAGTCTCTCGTCTTCTACTCTTCAAAATCAAAATCGCAACCATCATTTAAAGTCTTGAATCATAAAAAATAAAAAAAATATATATATGATGTCCCTAAAATGGATTTTACATTTCGCTAGTGTGTAGAAATGTAATCAAGAAATGAAAGAAATTTATATTTGATAAGTTTTACTAATGATGGGTTTCGTGTTCTTATCAAAGATAAAATGTACGGCGCTTACTTATTCCAGGCGAATGCTATTGCTGATAAGGAATATCAGGTTATGCTTGCTCATTCCACAATTACAGCAAGATGGCCACGAAGGACGCCTCCATTTGCAGCAAGATAATTCAGACCTCATTAACTCATAGAAGTTCAGGATTACTTTGATGCCAATTTTCCTAATCAGTAGAATTGTCAGCATGTCCAGTAGCTTGGCCACTTCGGTCACCTGATCGAACCCCCTGGTTCATTAAAGAACAGGTGTTTTCTTATCTGCCAATCTCGTTACTACGCATTTGGAAAGAAACTGACTTAAGGTGGGTTGTCTGTCGTACCACCAATAACAATCACGTCATACCAAAATGACCGTTTGGGTTAAAAGCTTTGTGTGTTTTTCTATGTCATGATTGGTTTGATTTGTTTGGTGTTAACATCCTTTTAAACTGCTATGGTCATTTCAGGAGGCGTTGTAGGGGCCGCAAATTTTGCCTCGCAAGGGTTCTTTAACGTGCGGCCGGCAAACGACTACACGGGTCTATGTAATGAACATTAAACAATTATATACAGAGTGTCCCGTAAGTCGTGGTCGTAAAGTTAATGGTATGTATATTGAATAGCAAGGAACAAAAAACTCCCTATTAACATAGGTCGAACAACACCGTTTCCGAGAAAGAATGACTTTATTGACAAATGGAGCAACAACCCGTACAGGTGTTCCTTTGGTAGTGTCTTGTGTACCTTGACCATTTTTGTGCAAAATTCTCCAAGCAGTGTTCCGACTTACACCCTCTGCGATGGCGATCCATCTTGTGCTGGTGATTGGATCCTCTTCCACACGTTGCAGTATGGCCTGTTCCCGTAGAGCAGCCCCAACGTTTCGCGGACGTCCTTCGCGGGGGATGATGTTAAATGTACCAGTGGCACGTAAACGCTGGTGAAGACGGATGAACATGCGACGATCAGGGTGTCGTCGGTTTGGGTATGTCTCTGTAAAGACGCGCCGCGTCTGCTGCCTCAATTCCTTCCATTTACATGAACAGGGCATTACATTTACATGGCAAGGGGAAGAGGTTTAGTTTCTTTACTATCATCATCATCATCATTTCTCGGAAACGGTGCGTTGTTCCACCTATGTTCATACGGAATTTTTTTGTTCCTTGCTATTGAGTATGCATACCATTAAATTTACGACCACGACTTACCGGACACCCTGTATATCGGGAGAATTTTCTACCGTGCAAATTCTTTCTGAGACACACGGTATTAAATAAAAATAACTTTAAGGAGAAGACTTAACCTTTTGTCATGAAACATCAAAAATCAGGGGACGTAAAAGTGATTTTGCAAAAAATAATGTCTCGATTTTCTGTGCTTTCTTGCAAAAAACAGCTTAGTAACTTAAATTCTCGATCCCCAACAATCGTACAAGTTAAAAATGATAATTCTAAAATATTATAATTCTAATTTATTATATTATAGTTTAAAAATATTTAATCTTGTTGTGGGGTATTCGAATAGCCGAACCCCCTTAGTAATCCTTCCTGGCACTCTCACAGCAGAACTGGATGTTAACGACCGTGCTGCCGTTTTCTTTACAGCATCTTGGGTTTCTTTTCCACAAGATAATGTCAACACGGCTCGCCTTTCTATGGAATGTTTCTCTTTTTGCCATGGCCAGCCAGTTCGCTAGATCTCTCTCCTATTGAAAGCATTTCAAATGTAATGGAACATGGCTTCTACCAACCCAGAATGTTGACGAATTAGCCAATTGTTACGAAAGTCTATTTATTGTTCTATGCCTGTATATCTCATGTATCAACTTGCGAGTGAACTGAATCGACATTTTTTGTCAAGATTGAATTATGAATTCAGACAACAATATTCTTCATCATATTTCCAATATACGAGGGTTGGGGCATAAGTCATGGCAACTATTTTTTTTCTTGTAGATATGTGAACGGATCACAAACGTATATGTGTCGCGTGGAAGTTCTGCAGGCATAGTGTGTATGCAGAATAACAGATGGCTCTGTGATAGCTGGTAGTAGCGCAGCGAGGGCTGTGAAAACAGGCAGTTGGTGAGTGTCGTGCGAGATGGAAGTAACCCGTGTTGAGCAGCGCGCTTACATCAAAATAGTTGTTCTCCGAGGGAGAAATGCGATGGAATGTCACAGTGAATTAGTGGAAGCCCTTGGGAATAATGCCATACCATACCGTACAGTAGCACGGTGGGTAGGAAAGTTTCAGCAAGGACGTGTGTCAACCAGTGATGAGGCTGACCCGATTCATATATGTGCGGCAAATGCTAAGGCTGATGGTATTCAGCGCCTCCCACATCGTTGGCAGCGTGTGGTGACAGTAGCAGGGGATTACTTTGAGAGTCTTTAGGCCCAGGTTTGTCATGTCAACTTTATGTGTACTGTGTTGTCCTTCTTTTGCACTGTGAAGGCCATATTGCCCTGTATACTACCGTAATAAATTAGTGTGTTACGATATTTTAGTGCTATTCATTGTCCACACATGTAGTTAACACCTTGTCCTTTCGTCTGTATATGTCACATTTTCCAACCGGACTGGTATCTTCAAGAAAAAAAATAGTTGCCAAGACTTTTGCCCCAACCCTCGTATATAAAGTTACCATTTTGCAATTCCCTCTGAAGAAGTTTCATTTCAAGATCTAGTTCTACGTGCAATTTAGAGTACATTGCATTCATTGTGCAGTTTTATTTTCTCAGAAGACTTCTGAGTTTCAAGATTTACTATACGACGTAATGCATACAATAAAATACGAGTATATACAACGCCAATTTTATATTGATATTTTTCTTTGTTCAAAAGTTATAAAGGAAATATGGGCTGCAGGACTTTCGAATCAGCCTATAGTAATATCTTTTTAAATGAAAAATGATACAGCAAAACTTGGGAGGAACACAAATTATACGATGATTCCGTCAGAAAATAGCATTTATAGTTATAAGTTAATTCGGCAAACGCGAAATAAAAACGATAGAGATTATCTTACGTTTCATAACTTTTCGGAAATTGATGCATAATGAGAAACACTTTGCCATGAAGCATCTAATCATGACACATCAGAAGTCCTACAAGAACCCATGATTACTGTTAACCGAAAATAGAGTTGATGCGCACTTTCGTTACTGTTTACATTTCAATGACGATACAAAGTGCCCTTCGAGCAGAGCAGGAACTTCCGGGAATTTTGCGGTGATAGGCAGCGAAGCCGATGACACTGACTGATAAGATGGTCTGATCTTTTTAATGGGCAGCGAAATTTTTCGTTGTTACTCAAGCGCTGATGCAAATAGCATAGTGTCCGACGTGAAATAATATTTGAGTAAGTTTTTTTAAATACTGTCAGCTCCAGGGGAAAGTCTTTTCGTTTTTGCAAATATTACAACTGGCGCTCAGATTAATGCATAAATGGATTTTTTATTCATCGAAATAATCTCCATCATTATCAACAACCTTCTCCCAACGAGATGCTAAATCAGACGTGGGCAAATGCTGCTCTTCGTTGAGTTAAGTGCGGCTCCCATTGAAAATTTAAACCTTTTTTTTCAGAAACTTTTTCAGTGAATCTTATTAAATTGACTAAGTAACTAATATTTTGCTATTTGAGATGGTGTATTTAATACTATGTAACTATAATGTGACTCTTTATAATATATGAAAATCCGGAATGCGACTCTCATTGACCTCAAGCGTGCCCACCCCTGTACTAAATCATAAATTCCTTTTATAAAAGTCACGAGTTTTACAGCTGAAAAACACACCCAGTTCGTGTTTTAGGTCTTCTTCTATCTTGAAGCACTTGTTTCTCAAATGGTTATCGAGAGATCGGAATGGTACTCTGTTGGAGAGATATCCGGATAGTACGGTGGATGAGATAACACTTCCCAGGCACATTTGTTTATTGCCTGACGGGTCAACTCTAACGTATGCAGACGTGCGTTGTCATGAAGAAAAACAACACCCTTACGGTTAGCAAAAGCTGGCTATTTTTGCTTGATTTTTTCATGTGTACGTTGAAGCTGACCAACATACACGTTTGCTGTGATTGTTTGTCCTGGATTTTGAAGCTGATAATGGACTACACCAGCTGTTGTCCACCAAATACTCAAGAGAATCTTCAAGACGCTCATCACCAGTTCTAAATTTTTTGTACCAATTCTGTGCCGTCCGGTCGGTGACAGAATCATCACCGAATGCTGTACAAATGTTATGGCCAAGTTTAAATTCATACAATAGGCAGGCTCGAATTACACTGGCCAACAAAATTTAAGATTTTTCTTGTGACAAAATGAAAGTGGGTGATTTTTGGTAGTATTTCTTCTGCTAATTACGAATATAATTTTAAAATTTCTCTAGCACGCACAGCTTTCTTGTTTTACAATGAAACATTTTTAAATCATTCAGTGTTTGGGGCCTGGTAAATTTCCTTGCGGCCCCAAAATATGGATACTTTAACAATGCAGCCGCCTCTCTTCACTCCCATTACTTTAACATAGAAGTCTCGATGTGCATAACTTGGAAACGTGACGTGATAAAAAAAAATCTAAAAGCAGATTCGGATTCTACATACAAATTACTACTAAGAACACGATGTGTGGTCTTAGTCACAAAATGCGTGTTGACTAGTGTTATTGGTGATGTAGGTGCTATTTCAGACGTTTTTTTAAAATAAAATTGAATGTTTTCTCTTAGACACATAAGTGCAAAAGAATGACCAATCATTTCTCTTTAATGTATAAAAAATTTGCATTATTCAAATCATCCGACGAGAGGATTGTAACCATTCAAAAAGTAAGGGTGAAGAAACGAAAAAACTTTCCCCTGGACCTGATCGAAGCTAGCAATATATTCAAACAAATTCTGTAACGACGGTACTATACGGGGATAACAAATTACAATAAATTTATTCTTAACGAATTGATTATGTTGTATACAGAATGTTGAAAATGATTTTGGAAAAATATTAAAAAATAACCCTGAAAGCAGTTTATCTATCCATTTCTTCATAAGACATTGAAAATAGTTAACCTGTTCTCAACATGGCTTTTATGATGCCAAAATATTGTCAATGCTAGATTTGGAATGAAATCATATGAAAAGTAAAATATTTCAGAGGAGCAATATAAAATAATATAATATAATATAATATAATATAATATAATATAATATAACATAATATATACTTTAACTTTGGTTAGCAATTAACATGTTTTGCCAAAATTTTAACAAAAAATGAATAAGAATACAAAATTTGACTATCTTAAAAGGTCAAATTTGACTTTTTGAAGTCAATTCTTAAATATGCAAAAAAAATCAAGAAAAAAATTAATTATATTGTCAATTTGCCGTAATTAATTTAAATTCATTGAATTAATTAATTTAAACAGCATTTTAGGTTTCAAATTGTACTAACACTTCAATAGCTCTTGCACAGATGAAAACTGACGGCTATTTGTGTATACTTTTCGGGCCATAATGCCGCAAAGATTTTAAGTCTGATTTTTGGCTGGCCACTTGCAAACATTAAAATTTTTATCTTTAAACCATTGTGTTGTTGATGCAGCATTATGAATAGAGGCCTTATCTTCCTGAAAAATGAAATTCGGACTACCCAGTTGCAAACAAACACGTAAAAGAGAATTAGTAAGGGTCTGTTGATAGCTTAGCGCTGTTTGCCTACTATTCAGAAAGGCAATGTTTTTTTGTACCACTGAACCCCAAACATCCCCCAAACTATCACCGAACCACCTCCTTTCTCTCTGTTGAAAAAAACTTAGGTTCCTTCCGTAAGTCATGACAAACCATCAGATCCACGTCTATCTCTTTATTATCACTAAATACAGTTACCCATTCATCCTTCCAGTTCCTTAGTTTCCGGGTCCTTGTTAATCTCTCTTTAGCAACTGATGGTTAGTTTTTGATCTGAGGTTACGGGTAGTTTTTGATCTTTTTTTTCGAACGCAACATTACCACTATTCACGAGTGCCTGTGTATAGTATCCTTAGATGGTTTTATACACGGCCTTCTAGAAACTACCAGGCTTGAACATGACGTCAATAATATATTGTTGAAGCACTAAGATTGTGATGTTTAACTTACTTCTGTAATAGCACCACCCAAAGCCAGCTAGACAAACAGGTCCTGACAACGGCCTTCTAGAAATACCAGGTCTGAACATAGAAAAGATAAAACATCGTTACGTCGTTCTGGTGGTGCTCAAAGCCAGTTAAATATCTTTTATATTTTCTATGTTCAGGCCTGGTAGTTTCTAGAAAACCGTGCTTTATGCCGGAAAAGTTTTTTTATTTCACGAATTGAAAGATTCTGTGAACGAGCAAAGCGAAGAAGTCGCCTGTATCATGACTGGCGATAGCTTTTAGGGCCCCTGATCGGGGTAAATTGGCGCATGACTTGGACTTTTTTTGACTTAATAATCCCATCAATTGACTTTCCCTGTGCTTTCAATTTCCAAATTTCAATACTTTCTCGTGATTGACTGAATAGCTGTGCAAGAAGATTGTGTTTTGTTGAGTTGATTGTGTTTATGCAAATTTTGTGTTGCAGGAACTTTTAAAATTAAAGCTCTCTCCCCTGCATATTAAGAATGAGCAATCTTGAGTGATTTTTTCGAAGAAAATCTTTAAACTTTTGAGACAGCCAAATTTTGAATTCACTTAATTTTATGTAATTTTATCATTCATTTTTGTTTAAATTTTAGCAAAACATATCAAATACTGGCTAAAATTAAAATGTATATTTTAAATTTTTTTATAATTTTTTATGCACAATTTTCGCTTAAAAAACATGAGTCTTTAAACTTTTGAGACGCACCTTATTTCATGAAGATCATTTCTTGTTTCGTCATTCACAACTTAGAATGAGGAAATTCCCCAGTCTACTCTACTCTCTCATTTCGGCGATCCCACGTGCTCATTTGTGAAAATGAACGAATCCCCCCCTTCATTTCCCATGTCACCATCCCCCACCCCTTCCCCAAGTACCCAATATCTAACTTCCGGGCAAAGAGGGGAGGATCAATTTTGTCAAATTGCGTAATGGCGCGAATTGATCGGAGGAAACTGGTTCGTTTTCGCGTGTGCGTGCCTTTACTTTCATTAGCGCACGACATGATTCGAGAGAAGGGCAACCGAACACACCCAAAATCATACGGCTCAGAAACAGAAATTAAAAAAGAAAAACTACAGAGTGCATTTGGAAAAGGAAAAAAATTCATTATCCTTTATGTATGTGCGGTAGAATTCAAAAGAGTGAACATGCAACCGCTATTTGGTGTTCCCTTCGAAAATAGAAGAGTTGTTTTCCCTCCGATGAAGAAGAGCTGTTGCAATGGCTAGCCATAAATATTGACATTTCCTCTTCGAAACGGCTTAGGAAGTTTTGTGTTGTTACAGCCCTTCCCTGTCTGAAGTTATACATTCGATTCAACTAAACTATTACAAAACATTGGAACTGAACAGCTTTTCCCATTCGCTATTGATTAACTTCACTGTTTAGTGTTTCGAATCGATCTCTCTAATTGCTTCCCTTTGGCCAACTTCCTTTGGATACAATGTTACCGCTGTTTAAGTTGATTTAAAGCTGATATTTAGGTTTAAAATACTAATTAGCCAACTTCTTAAAATATAATTCATAAGAATGAAAAATGAAATTATTTAAATTTAAAAATAAACTTTCCTTTTAAAACTTTCCAAATCGTGTTATAGACAACGGAGGAGCCATTAGAGGACTTGTTCAGGCGCATTATTATATAGGATGTAAATTAAATGTTATGCGTTACTTGGAGGAGACGTTTCTTAAGGACAAAATAAGATGAATATAATCTTGGAAACTTTTTAATAGAAGACATACGTTTCAAAAAAAATGACTTTGAAATGTGATCACGACAAGTTTTGTTGGCAACAAATGGGCTAATGGCTTGGCTTCTATGACAGCTATCTCCACAAAAACAGGACGGCTTACGGGGAGTACAAAGCTGTTAATCGCTATAATTGACCGCACTGCCGGATATAAATTAAGTCCCGCATCCGAAACTAATTGGCTGTGTACTCCCCATAGGTCGTCCAATTTTCATGTAGATAACTAGCATATAAACCGAGTTATAAGCCCATGTGTTGCGAACAAAACTTAACGTCATCACATTTCAACGTCATTTTTCTCGAAACGTATGCCGTCTATTAAAAAACTTCAAAGAACATTTTCATCTTATTTTGTTCTTAGGAAACGATCCTCTAAGTAGCGCCCAACATTTAAATTTATATGCTGTATAATGTATGTATTTTATGAATGTTATATTAAACTTTCTACAGTTGTTTATTTTTCTAACTTTTGTTTGGTTCATTCATTAATTAAACAACGTAATATTATCGAAAATTTTCGGAAGTTCTGTCAAGAGGGAGTTTGCAATAGGTAGTATTTCTAAGGAAATCTACCTAACAGAGTGGCATTGAATATACCATTGAATCCCGGTTTTACGTTTCCCGCTTCATACGTAATTATTGCCTGGTCCCCACTCCTAAGGTATATCAATAATGTTAAAAATTCTCAGATTTTACGTAATGCAAACCCAAATTTTCCCGCATCCTAAGTTTTTATAGCAGTGTTCCAAATGATATTTTCCTCATATACATGTACACTTTCTTGATTGCAGCACTTTTCTGTCTTCCATCAGTATTCCTGATATATTCAATAGGATACAGTGTCACAGAGCTGCATAACTCATTGTTTTCTGAAAGCTAGAAATGCAACACTTGTTGCAGAAGGGTATGAAAATTTAGTAAGTAATGATTTGGCTGAGAGAGCAGTTTTGATTTGATCTTAGCGAATACTTGACTGTGACAAGAACGTCATGACGTCAGAAATAATTGACATTTCCGATTTGTTTTCAGATGATACAGCTAGTGATGAAGTGGACGACGACAAAACTGAGTCTGTAGAGAGAGAGTGCCTTTCGCAAGAATCAAATAAATCTACAAATGTATTAAACACTGTTAAAATCTTTTTCGAAGAAAATCAACAATTACATCTGCACTATCTTTCGATTCTTGAAACCCAATGTGTGAAATTTCTGATTAAAACAAAAACAAATGAAAATAAAATGGAATGGCGGAATGGAACATTCACACAGGGCTACCACGAGTTGATGATACTGATGCCACGCTTAAATCGTGAATGTCATGATAAGTGTTGATCACGAAAACTTTAATAACGTGAAAACTACTAATGATAGAAAAGTGAACGAAATTGCATTAGATAGAGTATAAAACAAAACATGTTTTAGACCCTGACTGACTTTCTGCTGACGTCATTGGCTGATGCAATCGCAGTGCAAAGTTGAGTCAGAATCTGCTCTGTGGACATTAATTTAGTCTAGCTTCAACGTCCGTTGTGCTAGAGATTTTATTTATTTTACCTTTTTGTACTTTATAAAATACGTAGCTTAAAATTAACCCTTTGAGTCATGAATTTTTTTTAAAAAATTTCGAAATTATTTATATAATTTTCGTTATTTATGATGCATAAGAGCATAAAAACAAATTTTTATAAAATACACTTATTATTTTGGAAATTTATTTATTTATTTTATATTAAGCACAAAAATTACCTAGCCGGAGCCTGTATTAGTAAACGAGTTAGGTCTCCGGTAGGTAAAGTACAAAAACACAGAAGTACATAGTATAAGTAAAAATTAGAAAACCACAATAATAATATTAATAATAATAATAATAATAATAATAATAATAATAATAATAAACAAACATGCCAATAAAAAAATAAAAACTGGACAAAGATCATAAACAACCAAAAACCAAAATTAGGATTACAAAAAATAAATTAACATTAAAAAAAAAAAATAAAAAAAGCAACAAAAAAAGAGGAAAAAAAATTAGCAAGGCATAGTAAAAGAACAAGTACAATGATTTAACATGCCTTTTAAAAGGGGCGGGAGTCGGGGAAGCACGGAAAGCGACAGTTATAGATGACCACCAATTTTTGCCAGCATAAGAAAATTCCTTCGAGCCAATGGAAGGTGGATCAAGTTTGCCGACCGAGTAGCATAGGAATGTAAATCCAAATTATACCGGATCGAAAAAGGCGTCGAGAGCTTCAAATGACCATTAATTACCTTATAAATGAACGTTACTAATTGTAAAATATAAATTTGATAAATGGTCAAGACCCTAAGAGAAGAAAAATAGTGCGAAACAGACGCAGATTTACGGAGTTTTAGTAAAAGTCTAAGAAACCATTTTTGGATTCGGTAAAGCCGAGATAGACTGAAGTTAGAGGTTGAACCCCAAAATTGAATGCCATAGCAAAGCATTGAATGAATCAGCGCATGGTACAATAATAATGGAATCGTGGGAGGAAGGTAGTGAAGACGCGAGATTAAACCTAATCTTCTAGAAAGAGACTTAACTAGCTCATTAGTATGCGTATTCCAAGATAAGTCAGGGGATAAATAAATACCTAAATACTTAAAGGAGCTAGTAGGATAGAGAGGCATAGAATTATAAAAAATAGATAATTCAATAGGAACATACCGCTTGTTACGTTGATGAAAGACCATGTACTTGGTTTTATTGAGATTTAACAGTAAGTGATTAGCGGAATTCCATTTATTAGAAAAGAGAGAGAATGGTTAATAGCAGTTTGCAAATTCAAGACAGAAACATCAGCAAAAGCAAGAGTAACATCATCAGCATAAAATATCGCGAAGGTGGGAGAAAGAGCATCAGATAAATCGTTAATAAAAAGATTGAAAAGAAGTGGAAATAAAACGGAACCCTGGGGAACCCTAACCTAACCTAACCTAACTCCACGACTACGTGTAAGAGGCAAAGAAGATTTATTAAATATAGATAAAATATAAAGACGATCAGATAAAAGATCAGTTAACCATTTTAACGGGGGCCCACGAATGTTATAAAAATGAGAAAGCGTATATATCAAGAGATGAATAGAAATAGAATCAAAGGCCTTAGAATAGTCAAGAAATAAAGAAACAACAAGATTATTGTTAGACATGTTAGACGAAACATATTTTATCAATTCGTAACAAACGGTGTCAATTCCGCCGCCATTTCCATAGAGGAAATCAGATATTACTAAATACGTAATGAGATAAGCGCAAATAAAAAAGCTTTTCAAAAATTTTGGTAAAAAGAGGTACAATGGAAATGGACCGATAATTACCAAAATCTTTAGAATCACCATTTATAAAGATAGGTATAATTTTAGCCTGACGGAGACACTTAAGAAAGGTGCCTTGGGAAATGGAAGCATTAAAAATATGAGTAAAAGGAAAGGTTAGGCTAGATGAAATGGAAATAATAATATCGGCACGTAGGCCAAGAGGGTCAGGAGAAGACGAGGATTTTAACTGATGAATGAAAAGGAATTAGAAGGGACCTCAAAAGGATAAGTCTGAGAAAGGACAGAACCATCAGAAGATGAAGGTAACAATGTCTCTAGGAACTCGGACAGGAGAGAAGAATTGAAATTATGATGATCCGCAAAAGGGGATGTAACAGAGGAAGAGCCGTTAATCAAATTATATTAATTGAACGCCATTTAGCTCTATTATTAGAGATGTTTTAAAAGAATTGGGCGTAATAAGAGTGTTTAGTGGACTTATTAATACTACGGGCAAAATTGGAGAAGGATTGGAATTTGGTTTTGGTGCGCTGACAGGGGTTACGACGGAATTTCAAATACAAAGCATTCTTATGAGAAATTAAATTCAAAATGTGTGTAGTCATTCAGGGCTTTCTGAAGGGACGACTAATGGAGAAGGTAATATAAAAGGAAAATAACGTTACAAGGAAAATTATTATATGTACATTATATTATACATCATGATGAAATGATTGTCAAATGTGTATACTGTCATACTAAACTGTAGGAAAAATGATCATTCAGAAAGCAGTTTGTTTCCTTATTTAGGCAAAGAGATATCTTGGATTTTGTACAGAATACATATGTAAATGCATTTTTGCACCCTTCATATTTACATCTTTGCCTTTTTTTTTCTATCCATTACTACACCGTGAAATCGGACATCAGCGCCGCAGTAGAATTGAAATTTTTTGAATACATTCAAGAGAAGATTTGATCATAACTTGATCACCGCTTCAGCAAGTTGTAGTCTAAACTAAAATAGGGTCATTTGTTATTTGGAGTACAAGTACAATCCCTTGATGTAGTAACAGAAAGGCCCACAAAATCCATTTTTTTGACTTTATATCTAGTCTATATAAAGCTAAAAGAAAGTCGAGTTTGTCCACCTCTCACATATTTTTTCTGATAAATTTTCAATGAATTCCTTCGTTATGAATGTACTGAAGTAATCATATAAAGACAGTGGCTCAGATGTGAAGTTCTACAGCCACTGTCTGAAATTCTCCTGAAATTCTCCTCAGGTGCTAGAGGTGTGAAGTCTCTTTTTACCCAAAGAATATTTTTGTTTGTTGCATGGCGTCTTTTTCGATTTGAAGAACATGCTCTTTCCTTATCTTCTTCGCTTGTATCATTTTCTTCAATATCTTCTTTATCTGCTTCATCAGTGTTCATTTCTATAAATCAATGTGGAGATATATCAATAATGTCTGTTATAACATCATCCTCATCTGATAACCAGTCTATGGCGAAATCATCACCAAAGGTGTTATTTTCAATAAAAGCCATAATGATCCACAATAAATTTAAAAAAAAGAAAATTATAAATATTTACATTCAACATAGATAACATGTTAGTTTGAATTTACATGAATCAAAAATATCCAATCAATACATTTTTTCCTTAAGTAATACATCCATATGATCACAGCGTATCATATCAGATACAGTCTCAAAAATTGTTCTTCGAAAGCATAAACTGTATAAATAAATATTCCATTAGTTTTTTGTTTTATCCCTAATAAACTAGCAAGCAATATCCTATACATTAAAACTTAGTCTTCACATAATTTTATAAAAAAAAATAAAAATAAAACAGCAATCTACAATGCGTCAGCTTACAGCAAAACTGAAATTGAATGTGAGGCGCATTGACACAAATGGTTGATCAGGTAAACTCTCTGTGATTCTGATTGGCTAACAGATATGCTACATGCTGAAGAATTCGTTGTAAAGTCTTTTCTAGCAAAGTTAGAGCAGTTTAAAAAACGTATCATATATGATACAGGATGACTCAAAGGGTTAAATCTCAATTTTAATAGTGTCTAAGATACAGGCCTTTGAAATGCGGAAATTTTTCAAAAATTGCAGTGTTTCCAAAATTATATATAATAAACACTAGAAAAATTATAAAAACCATCACGCGAAAACAGATCGAGAGATGAGGAATCCACGAAGACCCGGATGTCCGATGTTGAGCGTCAACGGGTTCGGCAGGAACGCCTCAAAGGAACGCCAATTACTGTGCCCGCGCCACGAGAAGGCGGCTGCGTTTCCAAAATCTCTCACATAGCGCGCTAGCTGCCTTGGCCAATCCAGTTTGCTAACGGGTAGGAGTAGTATACTGCAAAGTTACTCAGGGCTTGGAAAAAGTTATTTTTGTATATGGAAATTCGTGCAAAAATGGTAAAAGGGAAAACGTTACATTCTGAAGGAAGGAAGGTTGCTTTGAACGTCATTTCATATTTTGATGATGTTGCGAAAAAGAAATTAGAAGCCATCCCTGTTACTAAATCGTCGAAACGAGCTGCAGTTACGCTTGGAATCAGCGAAAGGACAGTTGAACGAATTAGAAAAGAAGGAAGATCAAAAGGAGAAATAACATCTCCAGGTAAAAGAAGACCACGGCCTGCTTGGAGAAATATTTTGGATTCTACTGACGACTTTGATATTGATGTGATTCGTCAAACAATTAATGCGATGATTGTTTCGCAAAGAAAATTTCCAACAATTCCAAAATTGCTTCCAATTCTGAAAGAGAAAATTAATTTTCGTTGGAACGAGTCATCATTGCGAAAAATACTTCATAGGTTCGGATATCGATGGAGAAAATGCAAAAACAAACGAGCAGTTCTAATGGAAAGATCTGACATTATTGCATTGCGTGGAAAATATCTCAGAAAAATGAGATGCTATCGAGAAGAAAAAAGACCAATAGTCTACATTGACGAGACATGGGTTGATTCAAACTTGACGTTCGAAAAGTGTTGGCAGAACAGCGAAACGAATGTTATTGTAGAAGTTAATTCAGCAAGACGTATAATAGTTGTGCATGCAGGTGGAGTTGATGGTTTTATCACTAACGCTGAATTGTTGTACAAAGCATCCGCAAGCACTGGAGATTACCATGGACAAATGAATCAAATAAATTTTGAAAAGTGGATTGTTGATAAATTGATTCCAAATCTGAAGCCGAATTCTGTTGTGGTAGCCGACAATGCACCATACCATACAGTTCAAGTAGAAAAGGTACCAACCCAAAATTCATTAAAATCGGTTATGCAAGATTGGTTAAGGCGCAGACAAGTCGCGTTCAATCAAGAGTCACGAAAATTTGAACTTTTAGAATTAATTAACAAGCACAAGCCAGTTGAAAAAACGTATTCTCTTGGGAAAATCTTGGAACAAAATGGACATACCCTTATCAGGTTACCACCGTATCATTGTGACTTGAATGCAATAGAATTCGTATGGGCCGACATGAAAAATTATATTCGCCATAACAATACATTGTCCAATTTGTCATTCAACGATCTCTTTCAACTGAGTAAAACCGCATTAAAGCAAGTTACTGAAGCCAAATGGAAGTCAGCATGTGACCATGTGAAAAAAGTGGAAAAAATGTACTGGAACAACGATGGCATCACAGAAGAGGTAGAAAATTTACTTATTTAAGTTTCTGAAGACGAAGACGAGACCGATGAAGAAACTGGCATTCAAGTTTCTGAAGACGAAGACGAGACTGATGAAGAAACTGGCATTCAAATTTCTGAAGACGAAGACGAGACCGCTGAAGAAACTGGCATTCCAGTTTCTGAAGGCGAAGACGAGACCGATGAAGAAACTGACAATGAAATGAAGGGGGCGCTGTCTTCAAAAATATGAAGAATTAATTCTTCTACATAACGATGGGATATTAATAACACGAGCCAAAAAGGTGTAATACTCTATTGAATAAATGATGTGTTGTTTTATTATTTCATTGAGTTAATTAAATTGTTTTCGATTAGGCATTTAAATACGTGAATATTTCTAGGGATGGTTTTCCCTTAATTTTGAAATAACTACTGAAAATATGAAACTCTGCACTGAAAAGTTAATTTAAAATAACGAACAAAAATTGATGTTCTGTAGGGAAGCATTTGTTTCTTTCTCTAGCATAACTACCCTATAGAAAAATGGATTGGCCAAAGCACCTAGCGCGCCATGTGCGAGATTTTGGAAACGCAACCGCCTTCTCGTGGCGCGGGTACAGTAGTGACAGTATGGAGGTGAATACTGATGTGCCAATTATGATAGTTGGCGGTTTCAATATAGAAGCTAAATTAAATTTATACACTCTTAGCTTTATGAAAAAACATTTCAATTAAGATTACATACCCATCGAAACACCTACTATCAGGTTGTCCGGAAAGTTTCTTCCGGATGCTTGACGCGTGCGCAAACAATTTTGTATCTCGAGTATTTGTTCAACAATCCATCAAGACCAATCACCGATGAGAGTTCAGAAGAAAGCCGGTTCTGTTCCATCAAGACAACGCTCGCCCGCACACTAGCACCGCCACCTCCTGGACTTTGCAAGAGCTCGAATGGGATATCATGGCTCACCCCCCATATAGCCCTGACCTAGTACCCTCCGACTACTACCTTTTCTGCCACCTCCAACTCCATCTTCGGGGAGAAATTTTTAAAAGTGCAGAAGAGTGAAAAAAAAGAGAGCGATTTGTTCCTAGTGTTCAGGGACCTGGGGTTCTTCGCGGAGGAATCGAAAAGGTCCCAAAACGTTGGGAGAAGATCATCGAGTAGGATGGGGAGTACTATCCTCATTAACTCAATCATTTTGAACATATTTTTTGCTTTGGAAATAAAAATTCAAATCCGGAAGAAACTTTCCGGACAACCTGATACATTGAGTGGCAATACTATAGATTTGACGTTTGCGCGAAATACTGATTTTAGTCTCTTGCCATTTAATAACATTCTCTTATCATAGACTAGTGGTTTATATGTTGAGAATGACTTGTAATTAATTCATTTCAGGTTTAGTTAGAAATAACTGTCTGGTTAAAATATTATGATATATTGCAAGTGTTAGCTTTTGAATATTTTATGTCAGAAATTAAATGCCTTAAACTGTATTGTGCAAAATTATTTCTTATTCGCCATGTGGGCACACGGCGTATTCTGCGACTTAACTGGCGACTTAACTTGACACAACCTCGTACAATTTTTTTTTCAATGTTAGTTGCTAATGAGGTTTTTTATAGTAGAAAAATAATGCAGTAAATACGTTTTTTTCCCTTTCACGTTTTAAATGTTTTTTTTATTCTGTGGTTGCTTGAAATGCAGTACTTTATTGATTTCATATTGACCCCCGATTTTACGTTTTGCCAGTCCGATGAAAAACATAAAATACAATTTTTCTATAACTTCTTAATTTATATTACACAGCACCTAAATCTTTTTCTTATCCATAATTCATTCAGAACTTTCGAACTATCTATTACGCAGTGTTGTTTTCGCGACAGTAATTTTGAGAAGAAACGGAGGGGCGATTAACAAGGGAAGAGTCCGAAAAATGCTGCTCTTTTTTCTCAACGGTTTTCGGACTCTATCCTTTCATTCACTCTGCCGTTTATTCTCAAATCCTTCTTTAATAGCGAAATCAAAATGAGCGCCATCTGCAGGCTATTTTGCGAATCCGTAATAGTTTTAAAAATATTAATGTAATAACAGATATTTCAGAACATGAACAGAAAGTTCTTCTATTAAAACTCAAAAACGAGGTTTTAATTCAATGCTCATTAAATATTTCAATTCATCGTTATGCAGCTAAATGGCTCGAATTTCCTGTTTTATGATTATTACAAAAATTTAATTGCACCTCTATATCCATGCTCCCGCTTTACCCTCGAATTTATAGGCATATTCCAAAGAATGAGCTACGAAAGGCAACGCAGGTCGTTTGGAGGTCATAGGCTGTAAATCGCACTCAACCATCGGATCTCTGCCGAACAACGTATACTCTTCATCCTGTTAATTAATGCTAGACAAGCAATTACGCTACATTTACTATGTCGACGTTTAAAGCTGCATATGGCCGGTCTTATAGATACCTTCTTATAGTGAGGAACGTTATTTACGCTTTTGGAAGATGAAAGCGTCAATTCCAACGCATGTGCCGCTTGAAATTTCCTTTCTGATTTACCTTAAGATCGGAACAATGGCAGCGCCCCTTTAAGAACGATTTTCTGCTTCCACTTGACTTTTAAATCTTAAAGACAGGAAAGGTTTGTTTTGTTTGTTTTTCCCTTCATCGACCATTAGCTGTCGTCGGCTATGTTACTTCATTTCAAAGTTGGAAGTACCATCAAGCCTTATGGCGCCGCCAATTAAGAGAGGAAAAAAACATTTTTCTTTTAAATCTCCATTTATTTCCTAAAACCCTCTCCATCTACTTTTCATTTCAATACGAAAGTTTGGTAATAAAAGGTAGTACGGGGTTTAAATGAAAGAACCGAGCCTAGACGGCGCCGTCTGCAAAGTAATGTTTAGTCCTGGTCTGGATGATAACCGAAAAGGGAAGAGCACACGGAAGGAGGGAAGGAAAAAGTGAGTTAATTACATGGTTAATTACAGGAATTGGTAGGAAGAGGAAATGAAAAGGTTGTGGACGGATAGATGACATTTCATATTCTTTTTCCTACTATTTTTTTTTCTACGCGCGAACACTTTTCAAAGAGATGATGTAATAGGCGAAAGTTGACAAACGTGTTTGCTCTTCAGATAACGGACGAAAAGAGTTTTCCGCTTTACTTTGAAGGGCGAATGAAAATAAATAAATGGCTCGTCAAAATGTTCAAATAAACCAATCTAACTTGTCAAGAATATCTAACCAAAAATCTCAGGGTGGAGCACTACTGTCGTCATTCCACCATCCGTTCATTAAAAGTTACAATGAAATAAAAAGCAGGCTTCAAAAAACCCCTCCCTTTTTTTTTTTTTAATTAAAAGACTTTAAATAAAACCTTAGTCGCACATAAATATTGTTAATATTTTAGGGAAATTTACATCACTCTTTGGACGCGTATAATTTAGTTTTTTTTAAAAATTGACTAATTGCTCTTATAAGTTTTAAATTATTCATAGGGTCATTAAAAATGTCTACATCTTTATGAGAAAGGATTTTATTATACAAAGTAACAAGTTTATACGAAGGAGTAATCTCACCAATATTTGTCCTCGTACTAGGAGTTATTAAAGATCATTTTTTAATTAACATGATGCACTTTGTAATTTATTTTGCCTTTATTTGTGAAAAAGGGATTAAAGGCTTTAATTAAATCTGGGTCCATTAAAGCATACACGGCAATACAATACATTAGAGAAAATGAATTATTTGAAAGCTTTAATGTATTAAAATCCTCTTTATAACGCGATATATCATTGCAAAACTAGAGAAGTGAATTTTCTAAAGCATTACAAAGGTAAAAAGTTTTCACTTAACCTTGATTAAGAAAAAAGCATTTGGTTACCTTTGATGGAAAAAGAAAATGTCTGTTTCAAATTCACACATGTTCCATTTCCCCATTAATAATGTATACGAAAATAAATTTGGATGAATGTTAGAATTTTTACATGTGCGAAGGCATATTCTAAAATAAGAAATTGCAGTTTTACAAAAGAACGGGATTAGCTTCTTGAATTCAGCGAATGCAAATTTAAAATTTACGACTCCTAAATGAAGTGAAGTGAACTGAAACATCGCTGTCATATATTTAAAATCGCCCCGATGAAATGAAACGCAATAAAATCAAATCCCATAGTTTTTTTCCTCATTCAAGCAGAAGAAACTGGAAGTTGGCTAGGGGATCATAATTTCTTTTCCCCTTAAGCTACGAAAGTGTCTTTCGTCTATGTTACCAATGAAATGTTTTCCTTTTCATAAACCACATCGATCGCATAAATGAAAGAAGTAAATGTAACCATTTCTATGCAAAAGAACATAAAAAACTCAATTAGGAAATTTAATTAAAGCAAAAGAGCAGTGATTAAAAGACAGATGGCTTTTGGAATAGTTATCTTAAATTGCTGGACTAGAATTGATTTTCAAACGTGTAGATTTGCTCAATTTAGAAATTTTCTTGATTTTTAATATAACATGAAAAAAAGATAATAAATAATACAATCGATTACGGATAGATTACTTGAAAGAAAATTTTATAATGAAATACATTATATTAAAATTTTCCTTAAGAATTGCACTTCCATCTTCATTTAGAAATAAAAGAATAAAGATCGTTATTAAAATGTTCTTCCAAAGGAAATAAAAAGAAATTTAAGAAAATATATTTCTTGAATTTTTTTTTAAAAGACTTATACATCTATCCTCGTTTATCTCGGGGGTTTGGTTCCAAAAAAAAAGCTTCGTGATAAGCAAAACCGTGATAAATGAATAATAGAACCAATGGGAAAAATAGGGTTTCGCCCAAGGACCCCCAAGCTGCCTTCCAACTTACACATTATTATTGCTAAATAAATTTAAACACAAGTAATGATATTTAATTTTACTTGTTTAATAGGTATATTTAATAATTTAATATTTCAGTAAAATTTTATACGAAATATGTGTATGAAATGATCAATAAATAATAAAAAAAAAATGTTGTGAAAAGTACGCTGTGACGTAGCGAGGCTAATAAATGCGATTCCGTTTACTGCACCACTTTCGGGCTTGCTTAACCAGCTCCTGCTCACGGGCCTAACTTCTGGGGCTTCGTCTCCGTCCTGCTTCCTTCTGTCAGATTTTTGTCACGGTCATTAAGTATCGCTAGCTGTGCTGCCATTTTCTGCGGCCCGCTCTTAATATCGCGACCGTTCGCCGACCCGTGTTATCTGTGAAAAGCATGACAAGGGTCATAATCCAAGGTACCGTGATAACCCGGATCAGCGAAAAACGATGCCATGATAAATGAGGATAGATATATTATATCATTCAAAACTGCTTGAAATTACATTTCCAGTCATTGCTATAGTTTTAATAAACTAAACGTATTTTGAAATCATCTTCCGTCTCCGCATAGATCTCGGGCAAAAATAATGCACGCAAGATGTTGAAGATTAGGTTAAAATGAGTTAAAAAACATAAGAACAGGAGCTTACATACAAGATTAAACAAAGTACGGTTTCCAGTGAGATGGCAACACAAAACATATATACAGGGCGAGTTAAAAGTCTGTTACCCCCTTCCTATCTTAGATACTAATGTAGTTACGCAAATTCCAACACAGGGAACGAATAGGAACTTGAGGGTGCTCTATATGATGGAGCACCTTTCATCATCTCAAATATGCAAATTAGGACACATCCAAATTCTATCTCGAAAATCGTAAGAGATGCGCAAAAAAGTCCAATTGCACATTTGTTCAACAGCAAATTCCAAACAAAACAAAAAAAAAAGTTCACCAAAATCCGATGAGCGGATCACCCACAATCCTCACTGCAAGCTCTGCAACATTAAAACCTTGATTCCTGTCAAGATTCAGGCAAGGGATGAGTGGCCATAGGAGGAAACAAGAGCAACAGAATCCAAAGATGTAACTACCGAGTGGTTCAAGTCTCGGATGTAACTACCGAGTGTTTTTTTTCTGAATACCATTTGCCAAGCATGCAAATTATTTCATGCACCATCCTCATTCTGTTCTGGAAAGTTCCACAATTTACCATAAATTCACCAGTTTCCTGTGCAATTGGTATAAAAAGGCATGTTGAAGCTGGGAAAAAATCAGACCAAAGCAAGATGGCACAGTATAGTAACCAGGAAATGATCAACATCGTTCTCTGCTTTGGTGAAGCGAGGTAAAATTATCATGCAACAACCAGGCATAGTTGAAATGTCGTGCGGAATTATGCTATGGTGCAAGTGGACATCGTATGGTACGATTAGGGCACGTGCTACTTAACCATTTCCCACTATCATTATTTAGTCGTTATATTCAATCATGACACGTCGTTACGAGTTGTTTGATATATTACATGCCCTATATTAGCTGTTTGTAAGCAACAAACATTACAAGAGCCAATTGTCCTGTTGCAGAGCTTTCAATGAGAACTGTGGGTGATCCGCTCATCGGATTTTGGTGAACTTTTTTTTGTTTTGTTTGGAATTTGCTGTTGAACAAATGTGCAATTGGAATTTTTTGTGTATCTCTTACGGTTTTCGAGATAGAACTTGGATGTGTCCTAATTTACATATTTGAGATGCTGAAAGGTGCTCTATCAGATAGAGCATCCTCAAGTTCCTATTCATTCCCTGTATTGGAATTTGCATAACTACACTGGTATCCAAGATAGAAAGCGGGTAACAGACTTTAGACTCACCCTGTATAAACTGAGAAGCACATAAAGTGGAATATAATTGATACCATTATGAAAGTCTCTGTAGAAAACCAGACAAAAAAAATTAAGACGGCGGAGCCGGGATTGGCCAATACCTCCTAGAGAGAAGGTACACGTCATATATACTCACTCACCAAAAGTCATGCACACCTGCCTAACAAAGTGTTAGGCCCCCTCTGGCCCGGATCACGGCGGCCATCCGTCGTGGAAGAGAGTCTACCAGTCCCCGGAAGATCCACAGGCACTGCAAGCCATGCCGCCTCCACTGCACTTTATATACGATACTGCATTTACCAGTTGTGTTGGTGACGACCTGACAGATCGTTCGATGACGTCCCACAATGTTCAATGGGATTGCAATCTGGGAAAAGGAGGATGAATCATTGTCGTGAAGTCGGTAGTATATTCCTCCAGCCACTGCCTGACACAAGGGTCGTGTGTGGAGGCGCATTATCTTGCTAGAAGATGCCGTCGCCCGCGGGGTAAAAACAGTTCATGAGGGGGTGCAGGTGATCCCCAAACAGATCGAGTAGGAAGTAGCACGCAGAGTGGATGACAGATGCACCAATAGACCTATTGCATGCCACGAAAAAACACCCCAGACCTGTATGGAGCCTCCACCTACCTGAGTGGTCCCCACCTGACAAGCGAGGTTCATGGCTTCGTGTGGCCTGCGCCAGACACGGACACGACCATCGGCCCGATACAGCTGAAACCGTGACTCGTCGGAGCAGGCAACCCTTCGCTAGTCCTCAGCTGTCCAATGTCAATGTTAGTTGGCCCAGGCTAGGCGTTGCTGACGATGTGCAGTTGTCAAGAGTGGCACCCGTCGTGACATCCTGCTCCCAAAGCCTGCAGCTGCCAAGGTTCGCCGAATTGTCGTCACGGATACAGTTGTGGAACGTCCCTGATTGTACCCGGGGCCCCTCGGTCAGCAGTTGCAAGCCGGGTGACCCGGCAAAAACTTCTGTCATCAACGACTCGTGGGGGGGCCCGTCCGCTGTCCTACATTGATTGTAACCCCTAGTTGGGTGCACTCTCGATAGACCCTTGCAACGGTTGTGCGGGAAAATTGCAAGGTGTTAGCTACATCTGATATTGAGGCACCCATCCGTCTGGCACCAACAATCATCTCCCGTTCAGATGCGGATAGCTCTCGGCGTGCTGCCATTTCTGCAGCTAGTTGCTTACAATGATTGTGATATCAAGGAGTCCTGTGCACCTGCATTCCGAGAATGGAAGCAGCGGGATCTGTCTCATTACGGACAGAGAACCTGATTGGAGGGGTGTGCCATGACTTTTGGTGAGTGAATGTATTGTTACGTCATCACAAAGTCATAATTTCGGGTTTATTATTGATAGAAATACGATTAACCAAGCCTTTTTATGTTGATGTAACAATGTGTGATGTTTTTGTGCGCAAGCCTTCTTTCTAGGAGGTGTTGGATTGGCTCACAACAGCATGCAGCATTGTAACTCCTTTTATAATAAAATCGCATTAGGAGTCGAACACAAATACAAAACGTATCCGGCGTTATCGTATCTCAGATATTTTTTGTAGTAAGAAGGTTTTAACTTTCATATGCAAAGATTAACAATATTGCAATAGAGAAAAAAGAGGTTTTAAATGATTTTGGTATACAAGTTTTATTTCCATTTTATCCACTTGTAAATTAAAAAAAAAAAACATCATTAAGATTTGTTCGTGACTTTGTCCCAATGCACAAACCAATCAGTGACAATCGCCGCTTGTTCCCATGTGTCAAGTCCCAAGATAAAAGAAAATAGATTCTACGATTCTAAAGATTGTTCTAGAATTGCGTGACGTTGTTTGACAAATAAATAAGCAATATAGGTGACAAGAAAGGAAGATGAAATATTTCTAGAAATCTTCAAACTTGTATTGAATGCTTAGTCATCTCTTTTTGAAATTACATTAGATCTAAATACTTGAAATTTTTACTCTGATTTTAAAAATGAAAGAAAAAATGCTGAATCATATCACTGCGGCTGACAAAGAACAAATGTAGATGCGAAAAATATATTTAAAAAATATGGATGTAAATATCGAACAATATACGTAGAATAAGAAGAAAACGTGAACATGTTTTTTTTAATATATTGTAAAATTAATTTTTGAATGATATGCCAGAAATTTAGACCGAAGTATTGGCGATTATGAAGAGCAAAAAACATATTCGTCAACTGGAAATGCGGTTTTCAAAGTTTCTTCCAACGATGTGATTTACATATTTATACAGTTATGATTGTAATTTATAAGTGATCTCTGAATGTTGTTCGTATAGTTTTTAGCTGTTAGCCTTGTCGCCATAAGGCAAACTGCTATATAAAAATTACTGTTTTCGTAAGTAATTTACTTCTATTTAAGTGAAAACGCAGAGCCAAATTCGCAGACGGCTGCGCAATATATACAATTTAAGAAAAAAAAAATTATATTTGAATTCTATTTAACAATTTCCCAAAATATTTATAGTTGAATTTTCAGTAGAATTATCGATACTGCACGAGCTCAAAAATTCGCTTCACATAAGAAATTAAGCAAATGTAAAATTTAAATTACATTCAATCCTGAGTGATAGCTAAAAAGACTGTTAATTATGAATAGAATTTTTTTTTGCTAATAAGCCAAAACCAGCACGAGCACTTTGATAGTCATTTGATAACTTATTCAAGCAATTCAGAATTTGGGCATGCTGTTCTTAAATCATTTAAAGTGTAGAAAATATGAAACTCTATAATTCTTAAATGCTGAATACATGAATTTTGACATTTTACCATTTTCAAGAGTATTTATATGTTAAATACGAGAGGCATATATTTACAAAAACGTTATTTTCAAAATCTAAGAGATTAAAACCCTATGTACACTGTTTAATTTATAATTATTAGAAACAGTGACGCTCATTTAATGCTAAAAACTACTGTATACGTTTCGCTTTTTTTTTAATATTTTTTAGGGTTATATCAAGAACAACAGAAAAATTAGATCATTAAAAAAAAAAACCGCTAACAAAATTTTCCCTCATGATAATCTTGTCAAGATGAAGATAAATAAAATTGGCCTGAAAACAACACCAAAGTAATATGTTTACCCTTCGTTAAATTAAATTAATTAACTTTCATTAAATTATCCATTGTCTAGAAAGACCTTCATCAGAGAACGGATCAGAGTTCGCTCAAAAGACATAAATGAAGACAAATTTCACACAAGATTATGACACCAACTAAAATAGGGTATATATAAATGGGAAATAATAAACACAAAGAAACTCATAGATTTTATTAAAACTTACTCCTACGAATATTAAAATTTTCTGTTTTATACATAAGTTTATGTTTAAAGCAGATGCAATTTTTATATGCATAACCTATTCATTCATATTTTGCAATCCTGCTTGTAATCTCTGAAAAGGAAAGATTGAAACTCCACCATTACAAGAATGTAATGAATTTTTTCACTGAGTGATGTTCATAAAAAAGCTGGGGTTTAATGAGTTTTTGGAGCCATCGAAAGGTCAACCAATATTTTTGTTATCCAAAACAGACCGTATCGTTGCTTTCTGAACAGAAAACGAAGTTTGCATATTATCGTGACTTTGTAGACTTGCTATAGCAATTTCTTTTAAAAATTTACTTGGATTAGTTCAATAAAATAGAAAAGAATGGTTTTAGCGCCTTCAAATTACTTTAATGCCCTATATCTTCGCGTTTTCAGGATCTTTGTTTAAATATAAAAGAAAATTTTTAGATGATTCTAAATCATATGTTTCGTATGATATTGGATAAAAAGTCTGTTTTTAAATCTATAAAGAAAAGAAGCTAACACTAAATTAATTAATGGAAAGGAATATGGACTTGGTAATACAGTATGCTGATGGTATATATTGTTAATGATTGAATATGACAATTCTTTTGACTATCGCCATGTCACTATAAAACATTTCTAGTTATCATGAAGATGAAGAGTTAAGGGCCAGTTCATTATCCGTTTTCTCAGCTGAGATTTCTCAACTGAGTGTTCAGCAACAATACACTGACATTGTTGTAACCAAGTTTTTCTCATTTCAACAATACACTGACATTGTTGTAACCAAGTTTTTCTCATTTCAACAATACAACTCCATTGTTGCTAAAGACTCAATTGAGAAGACTCACATGAAAAAGTACTAGTTCGAACTGACATTAGTTTATTCCTACCTCCATGGTTCAAACAGATCAGAAGAGGTGAAGCGTAGGTATTATGGCCCTCGAGTAAAGATATGGTAAAATAATGTTACTAAACTCAAGAATAAAATCAACATTCAATATTCAAAACATTGAAATTAGTAATTAATAAACCATTAAGGAATGAGATAAACAAACTAACGAAAGGCTAAACTACAATTTTTAAACCAGTCGCGGAAGCATATTTATCAATTTTCGAAAACAGTAATTAATCATGCACGTCCCCACACAGTTCGGACGTATCTTTGAACCAATTTGGATTATTAATTGTACCTTATGCATATTCATGACACAAAATTCCAAGTTGTTTGATATATCGCTTGCCCTATTTTAACATTGAAAGTTTCCAATAGACCATAATGATACCATTAAGCGACGTACATTTGAACCAATTTGGATTATCAATAATTTTACGTTATATTTATTCATAACACATGATTCCAAGTTGTTTGATATACAGGGTGAATACAAAAGTCTGAACCCCCTTTTATTTTTTGAACCGAAGCAGATATGTCAATTTTGAAGAATCCAATGAATAGGAAGTTGTGGGGGCCTATCCCATGGTGCACTTTTCATCATCCCAAATATGCAAATTAGGACACATTCAAAATTTATCTCAAAAACCCAACTGCAAACTTGTTCAGCATAAAAAAACAAACAAAACAAAAAAAAATCATCCAAATCGGACCAACCAATCACCCACAATCACGTGGTGAACTGTTTGTAGCTTACAAACAGTCACAGTGCACAAACAAGTTACTTCAAACAGTTTAAAAAAAAAGTTAATCAACAAAATGCTCGATGTGACGACCGTGGGCACCATAACACAATTGGGCACGGAACCTAACTGACGCCAAAACATCGGCAAGCATGGCTGGTGTCACTCCTCAGCACGCTTCCTGGATTCGTTGAACCAATCCTCCAGTGAGGCGGGCTGCGTAGCATAAACCTTGTCATTCAGGTATCCCCACAAGAAAATGTCAAGTGGTGTAAAATCACGGGAGCGGGGTGGCCAACGCACTGGTCCTCCTCGGCCAATCCATTGTTGTCCAAACATCTCAATTAGACGCTCGCGAACGACCAACCCGTAATGTGGAGAAGCTCCATCATGGTGAAACCACGTGCGCTGATACGAGGCCAATGGCAAATTGTCAATGAAGTCTGTGACTACCACGTTGAGAATTTCAGCCCGGTAGCGTTCTGCAGTCAGTGTTCCATCGTAAAAATACGGTCCAACCGCAGTGTCATTGTACAATCCAAACAGTTCACCACGTGATTGCGGGTGATTGGTTGGTCCGATTTGGATGATTTTTTTTTTGTTTGTTTTTTTATGCTGAACAAGTTTGCAGTTGGGTTTTTGAGATAAATTTTGAATGTGTCCTAATTTGCATATTTGAGATGATGAAAAGTGCACCATGGGATAGGCCACCCACAACTTCCTATTCATTGGATTCATCAAAATTGACATATCTGCTTCGGTTCAAAAATTGACTTTTGTATTCACCCTGTATTACGTGCCATATCTTAGTATTGAAAGTTCCAATTAGCCATAATGCTTCCACTGAACCAGGTGGCTTTGAACCAATTTCAACTATCATCAATTTTACGCTATATTCATTCATGACACGTGATTCCAAGTTGTTTGATATATCACTTGTCCTATTTTAACATTGAAAATTTCCAATGGACCATAATGATACCATTAAACCACGTACTTTGAACCAATTTGGATTATCATTAATTTTACATTATATTTATTCAAGATACATCATTCCAAGATGTTTGATATATTACTGATATATTACATGCCATATCTTAGCATTGAAAATTCCAATGAACAATAATGGTTCCACGAAACCAGGTGCTATTGAACCAATTTCGACTATCATTAATTTTACGTTATATTCATTCATGATACGTCATTCCAAGTGGTTTGATATATTAAATGCCATATCTTACCATTCTCACCTTTGGCAATTGTCATAAGGGTACCATTAGAGCACGTGCCATTGTATCCATTATGCCAATCTTCATAACAGTTCATTTGCGGAACCATATTTATCAATAGACGAAAACAGTAATTAATAATCACTTATTAATCAATCTTAATAATAACATCACTTAATAATCACATAAACGTCGTTACAATTTGTTTGATGTATTACTCATTATATCTTTCCATTGAAAATTGCTAGGTGGGAAAATAGAGGTACCATTTGTGCAAGTGCCAATGAACCGATTTAGATAATATTTGTGGCTGTTTCGTGTCATGAACCATATCAATCGACTGACGAAAACAGATTTTGAAAATCTTTCATAGCCTCGGAGGAGTTAGACTTACAGATAGACAGACAGACACGTTTCCCCACACTGATAGCGTAAAGCACCTTTCGGTACTTAATAATAAGTATTATAATCTAATAATTAAAACTTACAGGAATTTTCTCTGAACTAAAATAAACACAATACTATTTATGCTATAAAAAACTAAAAATTACCAAATCAAAATAATAAATGTTTAATTTTTGCAGAAGGACTCTCCGCGTTTGCATTATTTTATTTAACAGCAGAATTCACACACTTCATAATATCCTATCACTATGAGCTCACATTTGTCACCTTTGGAACTGTCTGTAACCATTCTTAAATCCGACTATCGTTATCTGTTGTACCATCGCAGTAGATGCAATTGGCGTGTATGTTTTCATGTATTCTATTCAGTTTAAGGGCATCTTCCGATTCGGAATCATTTTCTGTAATTTGCTACTTTTCTTCCGTTTTCTTTCCTTTTTCTCTGGGTTCTGGTTTGATTGCTTCTCCCTCGTACACTGCATCTAGCACGACCTCGGTTACGGCTACGACCTCATTCACCATCAAATAAGATGAAACCAAAATGCTGATTACAACCCCGGGAGCTATATTACGAACAATAACATTGGGGTCGAATTAAATAAAAGCACTGGGTTTGACAAACAACAGAAAAAGAATCTAATGAAAACAGGTAAGGTGCGTCTCAAAAGTTTAAAGAAACATGTTTTTGTTCTAAAGAAAAAAGACTACTGAAGGTACATACACGTGCTTTAATTACTAGCTGTACAAAGCACTTAAAAGAAACTCTTGAAAATATTATTCAGGAAAACATAATAGAAATAAAAATATTTAACAAAATGGAATTTTGCGTGTCTCAAAAGTTTAAAGAACGACAGAAAAAACATTGCATGAAATATACAATGGTTTAAATTGAACGACCATTTGCCTTGATTGTTTCAAATACTCTGTTCGGCATTCAGTTTAAGCGGTTGAACAATGCTTCTGGTCTTACATTGTACCATGCATCTTCAAATGCTCTTTTCAATCCTTCAGTCGAAGAAAATTGACGTCCGCCGGGACAAACTGCACGAGACATGATTCCCTATATATACTCTATGGGGTTCAAGTCTGGGCTTCTTGGGGGCCACGTCATAACGTGAATATTTTTTTTTCTGAACCACTCCATTGTTGATCGTGAAGTATGGATGCTGGCGTTATCCTGCTGGAACACGAATTCCGGGCCACACAAATAATGTGTAAGGGTATCTTGGTATGTCAGCGAATTTTCTCTTCCATTGATGAAAGCCAAATTGGTGGTGCCATTGAATGCAAAGCCACCCCAAGCCATGACAGAACCACCTCCTTGTTGTCTTGAGTAAAAGGTCTTCGGTTCCTGTCGTAGGTCGTGCTAGTATGACACTCACCCATCAGAACCATCCAAGTTTCACTTCTTTTCATCACTGAAAAACACCGACATCCATTCGTCTTTCCAAGACATGTGCTCTTGTGCCCAACATAGGCAGTCAGAGGCGGTTTCTTCACCATTTTTTTGTAGATAACATGCCCACTCGCAATTATTCGCCGGTGTACAGTGTCTTTCGAAATGTTTAACCCAGTCATGTTTTGTATCTGGCGAATAGAAAGATTTTGTGTAGCTGCCAGTCGTACAATGCGTCTGTCATCGCGAGTTGAGGTAACTTTGGGACGACCGGATCGTGGTTTCTGGTGGAACGATGAACTCTTCTTCAAGATATTATAAACCCCCTGCTGTGGATTTTCCAGTAATTGTGATAATATCAGCAACAGATAGTCTGTTGGCTTTCAATCGCCAGATTTCAGCCACTTCATCGGTTGTGAATTGAGATTGCCGAGGCATTGTCGTAGGTCAATTGTGAGTGGAAGAAAAGCTTTCTTTGAAAAAAAAATGACTAACTGTGCAACAGATTAATACCCTGTCACTCGCAAATTTACATATTGGAGGTCTCCATTTAGCATCTGAGGGTAGTTCTTTAAACTTTTGAGACACGCAAAATTCCATTTTGTTGAATATTTTTATTTCTATTATGTTTTCGTGAATAATATTTTCAGGAGTTTCTTTTAAGTACAGGTATTGGACATTGAAACTGAAACACCTGGTAGAAATCCAAAATCTTTATTTAATAAGGTGTTGGGGCACCGTGGGCAGCCAGCACAGCAGTAACACGTCTTGGGAAGGATCGGTAGAGGTCCTGCACAGTTTGCACCCCAAACCATTACTGATCCACCCATTACTGATCCACCTCCGTGTTTGACTGTGGGTGCCAAGCAGTCTGGGTTGTAGGCATCAGAGGGGCTCCTCCAGACGAATACCCTCCCTGTTGTTTGGAAGACAGTGTAGCTGGACTCGTCCGAGAATATGACGCGTTTGAGGTCATCCAACGTCCAGGTTTTATGCGTCCGGCACCACTGAAACCGCTTGGAGGCATTTGTACTACTGATGAAAGGCTTCGGTATAGCAACCCTGCCATGGATGTTGGATTTATGCAGGTAACGACGGATTGTCTTCGTGCACACAGGTTCCTGGAGGTGTGTATTCATTTCTGTGGTGATTTCTGCTGCGGTGGTTTTCTGCTTTCGTGCAACAATCCTGGTCAATGTCCTGACGTCTCTTTCCGACAACTTCCGTTTTCCCCTGCAGTTGCTCCTCCTGGACGTGGTTCGTCCTTCCTGTTCATATGCACACATCACCCTGGATACTGTAGCACGTGAGACATCACAAAGTGTGGCAGTTTTGGACACAGATGCACCTGCTAGACGCGCCCCAACAATCTGCCCTCTTTTGAAGTCGGATATGTCTCCCATTATAGCGCTCGGCACAGACAATTTGAAGCTTACTATCGAACTTTTCTACTGGAGTGACTACCAAGAACTCTGACACGTGATTCATTGATATGCATACGATTAATTACCTAGCAGAAGGTTCTATTCAGCCCTGGGGGTATCCAGTGCTATTTGCGAAGGTGTTTCAGTTTCAATGTCCAATACCTGTACTTTGTACAGCTAGTAATTAAAGCATTTGTATGTACCTTCAATAGTCTCTTTTCTTTTGAACAAAAACATGTCTCTTTAAACTTTTGAGACGCACCTTAACGTGAGTTTACTTTCAGTAAGTCAAAGACGGAACATTTTCACTTATATATTACAGGCACAATCTCTTTTGCACATTTCTATAATAATTAAAACGATAAATTCGACAATAAAAACTCTGTCACTACCGTGCATTGATAGTGCTGCTTTACCGTCAAATAAATCAACAGAAAGCGATAGCTATACTTTAAATTTTGCAACTTATTATTGCTTTATTGGATATTCTATCCATTTCCTAGATGGCATTAATAGTCGAGTTATTAGGCTGGAGGGGAGGAGGAAGCCATTTACCCGCAGGAGGACACATTATCACATTTTCCTCTATATCTTTTAAATTTTTATACTTCGGAAAATTTTGATTGTTATCACCAACCAAAATAACATCTAAATTGTTGATTCGTTATTTAACTCTTCATCTTCATAGTAACTAGAAATGTTCTATGGTGATAATGGCGACAGCCGAAACAATTATCATATTGTATCATTAAAAAAAATATACTAGAAACATACTGTATTACTAAGTCCATTTCCCTTTCAATTATTTATAATAACGTAATACAAGACCAATATTAAATATCTTACTTGTAAAATTAACTGTTGCTACCTTAAATTCTAAAATTGTGAAGTAAGCACATTTCGTCCAAAATTACGTGATTTTAAACGAATGGTAAAGAATTTTTTTTTTTCGTGTAAGGCTTAATCCATGTATTTTTTTCACAATTGCCTTCGCCTCTAAGGACTATAGTTTATCATTAAAAGAGTCTCTAGGGAACTCGTTTTTTTCTTTTTTACTATTAGAGTTTAGCCCGAGTATCCCGCTGAGCGAATGCATTTGACGCCACCGAGTCAACACGGAGGGAGGGAAGAGTTGGTAAAAAAAAAACTCATTGTTTTCTTAAGAACGAAAAACTTTAAAGTTCTTTTTATTTACGATGAAAAAAAGTATATTTTTCAGACTTATACTTTTTGGTAGGGCTTTGTTCTCTCTCGAACTCTCGTTTTCTCTCTCTCTTTTTTCTTTTCTTTTTTTTTTCCATTTATGCTGTTGACACCCGACCGAAGAAAGAAATAATTGCTTTGGTCGGTGGCTTAACATTTTTCGCCAAATAGAAAAAAATGAAAGCAATGGAAACTGGAGAAAAACATACGTGCTTATTTTTACCAAAATGGCATCGTAAATTAAACGATAGTTGCAATCCTTTTCTCCTTTTTTAATGAAACTAACAAAGAAAGATAAATAAAACGTAAGAATGAGTTTCGTATTTTGAACAGAATCGCTTTAATTCCTGCAAAGCTTATAAGAAGAGATTAATTTATTACAAAAAAATATTTTTAACAATATTTCCCTTTCCTTTTAATTATTTGTCTTTTAATTAAAGGTGGAATGTCACTTCTAGTGCTCTAATCAAGAAAGTAATGGTTTCCTCCCCCCCCCCCCTAAGCTTTCCTTCTTAATTATGTCATTGAAATGAGAAATGTCTTTCTTTTTTCATTTAATAATTTGTCATTCTATCGGTTCAGTGAAGGATTTATTTCCTTTCAATTATAGTTTTTTTGGGGCGCGGTGTGGTGACTCAATGTGGATAAAAAATGAAAAAAGGCAGTTTCCTTTCTTGCTTCACCAACAAACTTCAATCGACTTGTTTTCTTGGTGCCATTAGATAGGAAATTTTTAATTACATTCTTTAATAAGAGTCAAATTAGGTTGTTCCGTAGACATTGTCGACCTGGCGCAAAAAAAAAAAAAAAAGAGACGTTCCCGAAGGGTTAAAAGAGAGGATTAAGGCATTGACGGTTTTAAAAAATCATAAATTTTTTCTTAAAAAAGGAAAAAAAAAATAATAGCTTCATAAAAAAAGACAAAGAATATTTTCACGCGCCCTCTGTATTAAAATACAGAAATTTGTTTTGTTTTCTTCAAACTGCTGAGGTAAGAATAAGTAAGTGTGTGTCAGATTAAGTAATGATCAATGGATGTGGGTTCTCAAATTCCATTTTTTTAAGGATAAAGTCCCCCCCCCCACCTTCTCCTATTAATAAAAAGGCGGTAATTTCTGGACGGAAACTTCATGATTAATTATTCCCCTTCGAGCTTCCTTCCCCTCCGTTTTAATTTAATTTCTTAACAAAGACACTCTGTAAATAAATCATTCATGACGCCTCTAACAACGCGCTAATTCAGTCTGAAATTAGCCTAGATGAATAAATCTCCAACTTTAATGGCTTCTAGTTAATATTAGACACAGGAAGGATTATCTTTAAAAGACATCTACAGATTCATTTTTAAATTCTTTAAATTCCAGAAATAAGGCATAAAAATTCACAGGTTGTATATAACTCACGGGGCTAAGCGATTAAAAAAAAAGCAGCAAGATGCAAATTCCTCTTTTAGATGGCTTTCATGTTAAACTATATCTTTCTCAAATATTGCATAAGATAAATTTATTGCCCTCATCTTTCAATGTAAGAATCTCGGAAGCTGCGTTATTTTTCCAACAAGCTAACTTGTATTTTTGGAAGGATCTACTTTACCATAAACTTTCTATAGAACAGTCTTCTTCAATTCAAGAGAAATCAACACTTACAAGTGCAAACTCAGATGAGTAAGGTTAAAATTAATATAAATCAATTCTTTACACGAAAAATTATATAAAAAGCATTTGTCACAATAATATATTTCTACAGTATAAGGGTTCTACCACAGTGATAATAGCTTTCCATGCTCGTATCAATGCTTGCAAGGCTCAAGACGGACTTAAATTTGAAAATTTGTTGCCGTAATGTTTTTCCTATCTGAAATAAAAGTTATAATATCGCTATATTATACTTATTTATCTATGTGAATTCTCAATCTGCAACATTTCAATATTCCCTATACGACCGGACTTTGGGGCATCCTTTACATAGTGCTGAAGCGCTAGGACTTAGATTTTCAGTTGGCGAAAGCGCTAGGGCATAGGTTTTCAGTTTACGGGAATCTCGTTGTGGGCATGTATGTCTCAGAATTTGTGCCGAATATGTGTAAATATTGAAGATATATATATTTTTAAACAAAATCAAATCTTGCAGACAAATGTTCTAAAGGGCCTAAGCTGAAACTCGCAGGCAGCCGAGGAAACGGAAAAGCGTTTTGGAATACAATTGTGTTCACTAAGCACTATGACTTCGTTGGATGAAGAGAATATATGTTGTGTAAAATAATATGTTCCTTAAATTAAGTGGATAAACAACGTTCCAACGTAAATATGTGTAAATACTATAGTTATGAGAAAGAGCGGAAATGAGCTAGAAGTCGAAGCCTAATCTAATGGAATCAATACCCTAACAAGTCAGGCAACCGAAATTCCCAAGACCGATGGGGTATTAAGGAATTCGAGGATAAAAAAAAGAAAGATCCCTTTGGTTGTTACGGTTAGATGGGATTGCTAAGAAGTCTCTTTTTGCTAAAGAAGCCTCTGGTTGCTAAGGCAAGGCGTAATTCTAACGGAAATGTGTAGTTCAAAATAAATAAAAAGTACCCGAAACATAAATGGAGAGTGTAGTAATTCTGTACATATTAGATCATGTAAAAATCCTTTAATTTGTAAGCATCCTACTTAATTATATGAGAGTCAAATGTTGAAGCCTTCTGTGTAAGCATCTATTATTTATTCATCTATTGCTAAAGCGTTTCTACTTAACCATGTACTCTTGAAGCGAACGATTAGCTTGTAGCTATGGACAACAATATGCTTAACAGAAATTAGCTATTGATAATGTAAGGCCTAAGTAATTACAAGCCATATCGTCGTATTGTACCATTAAAACACTTACCATTAGACCAACTTTGACAATCATTAATTTTACGTTATATTCAATTCAATGTAACAAATTACTTGGAATTGTAAAGTTCAAAACAGGTTTCACTGTAATAAAAAAGTGTATTAAAATGCGACAAAATTTTTCCAACTGATTGGCTAAAGAGCACCTTCCTCTTTAAAGCTTATCTATCTTTCAATAGATGGTTGCCAATTTCATCGTAAATTTATTTCTCCATGTCCTTACGGGTAACGTCAAATGTCACCATTTATCTGAAGAGGCGCACAAAGAACTAAGTTGAAATTCAATTTAAACGAGGCCATAAAACGTTTCGAAATGGTCATCGGCGAAGCTTAAATCGACAACCGCTCGGCCACCGAGTATGTATGTGCGTGTGGGCAAGTATCTGTCTGCCTGTAAAGGCGGAGTGAGTGTGATGGGGGAGGGGAGTAGATTGGGACTAAAGTCTCTAACTGAGAGATGGCTATCGGGATTACTGATTAGCACAAGTGGGAAAAGAGCAAATATAGAGGGATCAAAGTGGCACAGAAACCATAATATTATTCCTGGCATTAACGTGTTCTCGATATTGCATTTGAATGATCGAATATGTGATTAGTTCGATCAGCATCGATAAAACCAAAACGAGGATCGAGCTATACTTGTTGAACCATATTACGGAGAATTAATGAAAAATGCTTAAAATAGGCCCCTATACGCTCATATTTAATTTGTACTATGTGATTAAGAATAATGAAAAACTCAAAAAGAGAAGAGATTTCAATTCACAATTAAGTTTTTGGTAGTTTTTCACGCATTAATCTCATCAAAGTGCTGATTTTTTCTTTTATTCATTCATAACATGTCGTTCCGATTTGTTTGATATATTATATGCCAAATCAATCCAATTAACGAGTAATGTATTGCTAGGAAGATTGGCAATATAAAAGCAATAAAATCGAGCTTAATCGACCCTAGTAATTGGAATAACTAATAAATCGGTTGCTAATAAAGTGTATCAAAATAGAGCCAATGATTTTAATTCAAGTTAAACATCAAATTATTAAATGGATATTTGATGCCAATACAGCTATTTTACAAGTCATATACGTGCTCTCGCCCTTTAACCAAATATATTTATCAACATTATCTCTATTATCATAATTTATTAAAATTTGAGTTCTTTATTATATAAAGTATAATAAAGAATTCTGAATTTCTATAAAATATGTAATAAACAAATTTAAAATGATCTGAAATTAACATTTATTTCACGTAAATAATCCCGCCTTTCCTCTCTCCTGTAAATAACACCTGGTTTACCATAAATTTTCTTTCCATTAAAAAAATCGAGTTCTTTATGTGATTTCTTCGTCGTGTTTGTCGGTAAATAGAAGCGAAGAGGGATTGCAATGTAAAGGTTGACAATAAATTAACTAGAAAAGCTTCGTCCGAAGGTTTCTAATTGAAATAATCCGATTAGTTCGGGAGGTGTCAAGATCTTAGCGCCACGAGAGAAAGCAGTAATCAAATTTTAATTGAAAAACCGACGTTTTAGGTATATGGGGAAGGTTAGGTTCTAAACTAGTTCGATAAGAAGATTTCAGAAACAGACTGCAATAAACCTTGCACATCAATCTTTTTTTAATTTAGATGCATTCTATTTTCCTTAAGCTTACAAAAAAAAAACTGCTTTATTATAAGAAATGATGAAGAATCTAGAGAACTAGGAAAAGTACGACGAGGGAAAATTTCAAAGAGAACTCTCATTGTTAAACTTTAAAAAGAAAAGGTAACTGAAAAGTTAAATTCAAACTTTTTTATTTAAAAAAATAACACGTATTGTGTCAAAATAAACCAGGCAATATATATGCAAATTTCGTATGGCGTATGGCTGAAATGAAATTTCGGACTCTGCGCCATTTTTAGGTAATTTCTTTTTAAAATTGCATTCCCAGATTATCTCATGCTAGAAGATTTTATAAAAATTACCTTTATAAAGCCGTCTTTTATAAAAACACCAAAGCATTTCTTTTTTAAAGATAGAATTAATAACATAAAAAAACAATTACTTAGTTATATACGACATATCAATTAAATAAGTTTCCAAATAAACTTCAAGTGTGTAACTTGATAACACCTTTGAAAACACATTCTATAAGCGTTCTCTTTTATTTTGTCGGCATTCGTGTTGTCTGTTGTTTCCCCGTTAGTTGGCGCTTGAAGACCCTGTCGTCTACTCCCGTGGCTCTGCAATGCAGTCGTTAAACCTAATTGTGAAAAACCATCTTCGCCTCCATCAACGTGAGCTCAGCTCACCAGGTGAACACGCTCTTCTTCACCGTTGTTTAATGCTTGGGAGAAAATGAAATAAGCTTTCATCACGCTGTCTTCTAACATTGCACGGTTCTACTTGATACATCCAACGGAAGGAGTGCTTTTAAGTTCTTAAATGAACTTTCAGTTTAAGAGTATGTATTTAACTGAGAAGATCTCATTTGACACTAATAAAATTTCCTAACATAGTGGCAATATTGCCCAGCAGGGACGACTGCAGTATAATTCAAATTCAGACGATCTTACAATAATGTTTTACTAATAGACATCCTCTCAGTAGATGAGTTTTAATGTATTTTTAAATGAGATCTTGAAAAAAAACATTCAAAATTTTATTTATTTCCCTCTCATCCTCATCCGCCCAACTCTCAGCCTGAAGGTTTGTTTAATAGTTTTCAAGTAAATCTACATCAAAAATATTTATTTAGTGTCATAGTTTCGCCTTAGATCTGCGCTAAGGATGAAAAGTTCAAAATTTTGAAATTTAGTAAGTATACTTATTTTTATAATTGTGAAAAATCCTTGTATTGTGTCGATTAATAAATTTTACAATACATTTTTTTTTTATTGAAGAAATGACTAACAACTGGTTTCGCCTTTCCATACCCGGCCTCCTCAGGCTATGATGATGATGATAGAAACTGCTTTTTTTAAAATTTGAAATAAGGTATTGCTTACAATAAAGATGTTATTTACAATGAGTTTTGATATACGACAATAATTGGTTAGGAAACAATTGATTGTACAACAATTATATGGGTCCAAATACAATTAATGGATAATATTTTTCTATTATAAAAGATCAGAAATAAACGCTAAAATAATAATAAACTTAGAGTAGAGGAGAAGGCTTTGTAAATTTCAATACTTTCTAGAATTTTGATTTTGAAGGGATCATAGGAATTGTATAGTTTGGCCATGCTTTCTACGATGGGTTTGATAGGATGTCCTGTTTCGAGAAGGTGGTTTGCATAGGTGAATTTATGGTTTTTTCTTTTGAATGATGCACTATGCTCTTTGTATCTTATTGAAATATTTCGTGTTGAGAATCGGATATGGAATTTGTTACATATGGTGCATTAAACTCCGGAATTTTCGAATATTAGGGGATTGGGTTGGTGGGCTGAGGATGGATTGGAATGAGATGTTAAGATTAGCCAACTATTTAACATCCAAAAATTTAAATATCTGCCGTATCCTACAGTTCCATGTCATTGTGTTGTACAGTAGTGAATGAGAATGATATATTCATTAGATTTCGAACACTGTTTAAAGAAGCCTGTTATTCAGTAATTACTAAAGATAAATACACGCTCCTTTTTTGTGAAATTGATATAGGCTAAGCAAATTTCACTTAGTCGGTTTATACAGAAGTACAAGCCTTAGCAATTGAGGGAGTCATTTTATAATGTACCATTTGACCCTTTGGTCCGAATGTATACGGAGGGTTGGTTCAGATAAAATGAGACGACTTTAAACGCCGCGTATGACCTTGACGGAATGTGATTTGCATGACTCGTCCACTATTCATAGAGATTAGCTTTGTATACACTTGTTGCTGTTATTTGGGACATTTCGTGCTGAAACATGGCTTCCAAAATCACAGCTTTTTGGGAAGGGTATATGTTTGGCCTTTCCGACGCTAACTTCAGTCTTTCGTGCAATGTGGAATTATGCAAACGAAATGGTATTGTGGTATCCAAAGCTACTGTGGGTCGAATAATCAAAAAGAACAAATTGCGACCATCTAATGAACGTGGACGAGCAGAGAAGCAGAGCAGAAACAAGCCCCAGCCAAATAGCCCAACTCAGGTGGTTCGAGAAATCCGGCCTGAAGTGCTGAAAGAAAATCCCCCCACACAGAGAAGTCTAACCCAAAGAAAAGGTATTTCACAGGCAACAGTCTCCAGAATAATTCATGACAATCTTGGGCTGGAACGACGTCATAAAGCGCGCGGTCACACAACTGAGTGACTGAACACAACTAAACACTGCCAAGTCATCTGTGGCTTACTACAGGAAGATGGAACAGGAGACGGGCATACGAGTTATTCCCTTCTCTCATGTGCCTGTAAAATCTCCTGACGCATCACCGATGGATTTCTGTGGTTTTGGTCTCCTGAAACGACGGCTCCGAAGTCGCCGACCAAGAACCGTTGATGGGCTATGGAAAGTGTGTCAGCAGGTGTGGAACGAACTTCCCATGGAGTCCCTCAAACTCAGCCTACTTCAGTGGAAATTACGGTGCCGGGAGATAGTTCAACAACGTGGTTCTCACATCGAACACAACCGATGGTGGCGCCATGGTATTACACCATCGTAACAGAACTGCAAAATCGTCTCATTTTATCTGAATCAACCCTCTGCAATTGCTTCCATAAGCATATTTTTTTAAATACATATAGACTTGCGATAACATATTACAAGTAGCTCTTTTTTCTGTTAAGAAATGACAAAATAAAAATGCCTATTTTTAAGAGAAAAGGAAACTTTTAAAAATACTCTCGTCTTTTATAGCTCAGTTAAGAGCAAAAATGTCTCTACCCTTGAGACGATCAGAATATTTTACTAAGCCCTCGAGAGATGATGAGACTTTAGTGGGAGGGATCGAAATGACAAGTAAGCAACAATTCCTCTTCCCTCGGGGAATGTCTCTGCGTATTAAATCCAGCTCTCTTTGACACGTGTTACATTTTAAACATCTCTCTCTCTCTCTCGCTCTCTGTCTTCTTCTCTTCATGTTTGTTCGGCTTTTTAATATTGGTTTTCAAACAAAAAGCATATTAGTAAAGAAAGACATACTGACATGAATATTAGGCTTCAAATTCTCTTTTTTGGGTGGAAATAAAGGGACATTTATCACCTTATTTACTGTGAGTAATTACTCATATTTCTAAGGTAATTTAGTTTTCATTCTCTTATGGAGGATTTATTGTTTTCAGGACGTCAGATAGTTGATAAAAATTTTAATAGAGAAAAAGGGAATAAGAATGGTGAGGTCGAAATAAATGTATAGGGGGACAATGATGCACCCATGCAGAACACTTATTAAAATGTTATTGGAAGTTACTTCTCTGAGGATCTTATTATAAAATTATATAGGAAGAGATTAAACGTTCAATTTCTTCGTCCTATTTATTACAAAATATAATTTTAAAGTATATCTGTAAAAGACCCGATCTAACGAAAGCTGTTTAATCACCTCTTCATAAAAATTATTTCAACGAAAGTAAAAACAAAGTCTTCATAATGAAACACGAATTTTTTGTGATATACACCCTGTTTAAAGATTGTTTAAACTATGAGGTTTTTAATATAATATCAATATTTATTAATGCGTTCTCTACGTTATTAATATCATCTTAATCAGGGTAATAATTGTGTAGGATGTTTATAAAAGAATGACTTGATCACAAATCTAAATAACTTTGCGGTTTGTGGCAATATGGTTTTGGAATATTTTTTCTAAAGCTTCGTTATTATGGATATTTGTCACTTCGATTACTTTCTTTCGTTACAGAAATGGCGTCTGTAATAGAAAAGGCACAATGCATTGTGCAGTTTACCAACGTACTGTTCAGCAGAGATTCAGAATTGAATTTCGAAAACCACTGCCTACAGCAAAGATAAGAGCATGGAGGAAGACACGTTTGCAAACGGGATTCGTGCACGAGCGTAAAAGTACCATTCGTCACGCCACATAACAAGCAAATGCCACCTACATTCAAGTAGTATTCGCACACAAACTCCCCCAAAGTCTTTCAGAAGAGCGTCATCCGACTTAGGTGATCCATTTTCGATCATCTACAAGGTACCAACACTCAGGTAGGCGATTAAAAATGATTCCTTCAAATTATTACACAGGCCAAAATATTTCGAGCTATTATATGCAAATTTATGGACACAACGTTAGTTCAAAAAAAGATTGTGTGTTTCATAAGTTTAGAAATCTTAAAATTTTGTTTCAAAAGTGTAGAAACCCACCTTGAATAATTATGCTTATGAGCTAATCTCAGTCACTTATATATAAAAATTGCAAGCAGACTATTATGTCAAATGTGTTAATTAAAATGGGCAAAGCAAAGCAATTGACCGAGCAAGAAAAAAATATCATTTTCGGACTTCGCAACAATGGGAAGACTGTACAGAAATTTCGAAGCTAGTGAAGAGATCAAACTCTTCCATCAGCAAGTGTTTAAAAGAGGATTAAAAAAGATGGAGGATCCATACATGAAATCAAAACGGGATGTTAACTCCCTGAAACAACTTCTCTCGATAGAGAGACTCACCACAAGTCGTTGACTTTCCTCCACATGGAGCAGCATCATATGAAAAGATGTCTCGCATGCAACGTGTTTCATCACTGAGATTCCGGGCTAGAATACCCAACAAAAAAACCTTTCATGACGCAACTGTCAGACTTCGATCGGCCAAGGAACACCTCTCATGGACGTCGGAAGAGTGAGCACGAGTATTGTGGTCAGATGAGTCATTGTTTTACTGTGCATTTGGTAACCAGGTAAGTCGCGTCTATCGTCAAAAATTAAAGCCTTCCATCCAAGCTGTATCAAGCGGACAGTGAAACATCCTCCGAAAGTCATGATTTGGGGTTGCATGACTTCACGTGGACTGGGACAAATGTGCATCCTACATGGAATGCTCAATGCGGAAGCATATCGCAAAGTTTTGGAGTACTTCATGATCCCTAATGTGGACAGTCTATTCGTAGATGAACATTTCATCCTACAACAAGATAATGCTCCTTGCCATAACGAAAACGAGTGAAGAATTGGCTAGCCGAAAACAACATCGACGTAATGAAGTGGCTGCCAAACTCACCGGACTTGTATCCCATCGAGAACGTGTGAAGGAAAATGAAAAAGCATCTTCAGCACGCAAGCGTATCCACAAATCTGAACTAGAACAAGAAATTCTGAATGCCTGAAAAAACATCAGTGCGACGGAATGCGAGAAATTGGTGCATTCAATGCCGAAGAGAGTACGGGCTGTTGTTCGTTCAAAATAATAACGAAATAATGAAAACACTCAACGAAATAATGAAAACATTCAATAAACATTAAAAAATATATTAAATATTTATTTTATGGATTATTTTTTCATATTTGTAATGTTTTGATAATTTATGAAAGATTGTCTATAATTATTTCTAAACTTTTGACACAAAATTTTTTCAAAATTCTAAAGTTATGAAACATATTACCTTTTTTTTTATTTAAATGTAGCATGCATAAATTTGCATTAAAATTCTTGAAATTTCTTGCTCTAAATTATAATACTGAGTTCTTTTCATGGAAAAAAAGCACAAATATGTCATTAAATTTGAGGATTATTCTTATTTTTTCAGCACAATGTCCAAGTAGCGTGCATGTTTCTAAACTTATAAAACGCACTTGTATCATGGAAAGTGTCTAATATACAGGGAAATCGCTTTCAGGGTTTCTTTATTTAGCTGAAGTTTTCTCAGACTTATTTAAGTTTGCTTTCAGGTCATTCTTTAAAAGACATCAGAAAAAATAAATACATAAGCTCAGATTGCGATATGCAGTGAAATTCTCATTTCGTTTCATTTCAAGTTAGCGGGTCTAACTTAAAAACCCGCCCAATTCAAAGTTTTGTCCATATCATCTTGATTTTATGATATTTCGATATTATTGTAAATGATTTACGATGCAATAAAATCCATTTGAAAATCGCATGCCAAGCGCATGCCTAATAGTGTATGTCTAATGGTAAAATACAGGAGAAAGCAATAAATTTCTCCAGTAAACAAACATTCAAGTAATATATACGGTAAGGCTTTTATGAATACGCTCTTTTGCATAGTTAAATCCTTCACGGATTTTGCAGATATAATTTACGAGTAATTAATAATTTAGTTTACTATATGAGTAGTGGCAGCTTCATAAAGCCACTTGCAAAATACTGATGTTTATTTTCTTAACATTAAAAATAAAGAGAACTGATTCGCTTTTCTTTTTCATTTAGGATATTTTCTGATCTGTATCATGGTGGAGAAAAAATACTTCTGCTAGAATTTAAAACGACACACGACGACAAAGAGGAGAAGTTCTTTGAATGTTCGAATAGTGATGTTTCCCACAAGGCCATCAACGTTTATTTGGATTCAGTGTCTGTTTCTTTCATTTGAAAAATTCAGCACTTAGAATGCGAAAACTTGTTGAATATTGATGAAGCCGACAGTCTCCTTTGCAACGGTGAGCCCGTTTCCATTCATTCATGTGAAAAATTGCTACTTGAGTCTACGCCAAAAGGTTAATTGCATGTCTCATTAACTATAAAAATTGATGTGAGCAAATTAGAACCCATAAAGTTCAGCATCAGGCGAGAAGTGGTCTCGCATACAGTCAAGTAGGAAATTTCCACTGGAAGAAGACAGGATTTGTAATGATATAAGAGCTCCGCTTCTAGTCCCCATGCCGTTGACATATTCGCAGGAAAAATATAGCGCTACATTGGGGAGTTACCATTGGCTTTTATAACCCTTTCCCACCATCTGCGCTTTAACAATAAATCAGTTGAAGTTTCAAAGCCAAGAGCTGAAAAGAAAATTTGTGGAGCGCAGCTGAGTGGAATAATAATAGGTGGAGGAAAGGATAAAGAGAGGTAGAAAAGATAAAAGCGAAACGATTTACAGAAAAAATTACTACGAGCCAAAGAAAAAAAGTGAAGAGACATTGTTTGACGTCATTATGCCTGGCATTTCTCCATTCTATTCTTTTTTTGTTCTACCCTTTGAAACTCTTTCCATGGACGTCAAGGATTATGTTTAAGTGACGTGCGATGCTATTTGCCGGCGATCTCTATCCAATAACTGCTGAAGGGGAGGAAAGACAATAATAAAAAAAGATAGAAATAGGAAGAATAGAAGAAAGAGAATCCACGACAGGATGAACTCTATCTCGAAAAGAAGCGTGGATGAAAACCTATTTAGAAAATTCGATTGCTTCTTCCAGATTTTTTAAATACTTTCGTCTCCTTTCATACACAACTTTCGCATCTATAGTAGAAGACGTTGCGAGGTAAAAATTCCTTCCAAAAGAAAAGCATTTCACATTTTATCCTCAGTCATTTTTCAGAATGCCGTATACTGAACGGAGAAACTATAAAAAAGCTGTATAAAACGCGTTAATGCAATGGTAAAATAAAAAATGAAGAAGAGAAAGAAAAACTGAAAAAAAAAAACGTTCATCTGTCGGTCACTGGATGGGGGTTCCAAATAAACGCAATAAAAATATAGATTTCCAAAGCAACGCGCATGTGCAACCAAACGGAAAAAAATGGGCGGTAAATGGTATAATTCATCATCAAATTAGCAGGAGTTAAAAAGGAACGAATCTTCTCAGTGTGTTTACAGTTCTGAACGTCTTAGGGGTTTCATACGAAGCTATCACTGAACGTGAAGGATTGAAATCTGGTTTTATTCCTTCCAAACAGAATAAATTTAGAGATTCAGCAATAAAACCAGCTCAAGGGAGAGTTTAAAACTGCCGCTCGTTAATCGGTTTCAGCTTTACGAGCTCCTAGTTTTTCAAGCTCACAATCGATGCTGCCATCTTGTTGCTACAAAAATCTCTTTGAAAACATTCGTTGACGAAAACATAACAAGAAAACGTGATTTAGTGCATGAATTAAGCTCTGTTAATGTAATCTCATGACTTCTCATCAATCTTGCACAAGAAGCAATGGCACGAATAACACCGTTGCGAATTTTAGTCAAATATTTGAAACTTCTGTTTCATTTTTGGTAACTTTTTGAGATATATATTATTTAGTGCTCAAAGAGGTTTTTATTTATTTAGATTAAACGACATCTGGTAACGTTATTGACCTTTCATATAAAATAGCGGAGCCACGTTATCTAATAACCAGAATAACTGCAGTGTGCAGCACGGACAGCAGCTAGACTGCGTGGGAACAACGTGTCCAATAGTATCTGGAGCCGTGCAGACTGCAATGAGTCCGACAGGTGCTGAAGGTTGTGTAATTGTAGATCCATGGAGCGAAAATGGCGGTCGAGGTGATCCCAAAGGTCTTCGATTTAGGTTTAGGAATTAGGGAGTAGGAGAAAAGTTCTGGTCGTGGTCCTCCAAACATTCCCGGACAATTCTGGCCGTTAGACGTGTCACTTTGTGCTGCTGGAATATCATGTATCAACATGTATATGTATACCCGATCCGCAACGAAGTATAAATAACCAATTCGATGAGAGTACCTTTCAGCGGGCTCAGACTATACCAAGAAAACATACCCCAGACCGGAATACTGCTTCCACCCGTTTGTGTTCAACGATGATTCTTTTATAAGAATTCCCGTCGAATATGACAACGTCCATCGACTCGATGAAGCAAAAGCAGTAATTCATCGAGAAGCATCCCTTTGCCAATCACGAGAATTCCTGTTTTTGCAATGCTAATTGCAGCCAGTGACCATCCTTTGCATCGGAGCTCTAGCAACAAGGTTCGCTGTATTGGTCTTGACTCACGTCTGGCAGGGCCCTGATTTTCATTTAGACAGCGCGTTACTCAGCCGTTGCGTGTACATAATTTTGAGGTGATGCTCATATGATACTCATATTCACGCCAGTGGCGAGTGGTGCTCCGCAATTTCCACGCCGTTTATTCGCAATGATGCAGTTTGCCCAATCACGGTACACTTTAATCACAGAAAAACGCGTAGTGCTGATCATCCCTTTTTTTATATACTACTCTAATGATCATCCCCTTTTGCAGATCTGATAAATCGCTTTACTCACCAATGTCAATAACGACTGATGTGTGTGTGTGCAGAGTAGAGATATTCTGTACCCATCAAGCGAACTCGAAAAGGGATCGTGCTTTCTTAATTGCAATGTAGGAGATGGTCATAATAATGTGGCTCGACTGTGTATTTGCTCGTATAATTCGCGATCAACAAGAAAGTAAGTCATTTAAAATATCGTGTGTAGTAAGTAACAGTTGTTATTTCCGTTACAATAATCACGTAGAAAACTTAAACCTTGATAGAGACTTTAGAAAATATATAAATGAATCAACGATAGGATTTGGATTCGAAAATTGATGTTTAGATTTTACAATGAAAAATATTCTATTTAAAGTACTTTTATTGATTTTTCTATACTTTATATACGGTGTGAACCGTATATGTACAAAATAACCTAAGTAATCTTTATGAAAGTTAACTTAGGCTATAGTCCTACCAGCGAATCATGACAACTGGCAATCACTGCATTACCATGGAAATCAGCTGGAAAAAATATACCTTCGCATTAAGTTCGCTGTTAAATGCGTTAAATTGGTGGCTCTTAAAAGGATACATTTTGTAATTAATGCGAAATTAATTTCCTTCCTCAGAAGAAGCGTAATAATGTCTTGTTTGACATGCTACTTGAGCACGTGGTGAGCAAAGCGATAATGTAATAATAATGTCTTGTTTAACCAGGAAATATGAACGATAAATAAAGAACTTGTGCAATGAGGCTTTGACAGCGGCTCATGGCTGATGAACTTAGCCAAAGTCATGACCATGTGATCAATGCAGGAGCAGCGAATCTCATGACTCGTGTTTTGGATTAAAATTAAATAAAAGAACAATTTAGTTATTTTTGTTAATCTTTTATGGACCCAAGAATACAAATAATGGCGTTAAATAAGGACTAGAGAGTGGAGCACAAAGCTTAAAAGCTTTTGCGCATAAAACATGCTTCTTAAAACTCGCAGCTGAGCCGAAATATTAAAGGAAAAAGCTCGTTCTTAAATGAGTAAGAAGGAGAAGTAAATGGGTTTTCCTTTCAATTTATACTGCAGTGGCCAAAATGTATTTTCCTCTTTATGTTTATTAATTTATGAACTAATAAAATGCAGTTTTAGAATGCTTCTCTTATAGTTAATGTGAGCCAAAGGAAAAACATTACGAATGGTGTTTAGAGCATTTGCATATTTAAAGTAGTTTTCTTTCAAGATGGTCATATGTAAGGGACCAGCGCATGATTATTCATTCACTGCTCAGTAAAAACTGATGGTATTCGTTCAACTTCGAAAAATTTGTGTAATTTACAGTATAAAAAGATGAATGGCGTTTATATGCAAGCTCCTGTAAAGAAATTAATTGTTGATGATGTATAAAGAAAGGAGAATCTCACGAGCGGTGCCAGGCAGTTTAATGTGACGATAACAACTTTGACTGAACTTTGTCAACGTTTCAAGGCGAGAGGCACTGTTATTCGAGCAGCAAAACTCGTAAGACCTAAATCTACGTAACTTCACGGCAGGAGAAAATCTTTATCCAACGTCAGAGAAAAACCGGACTCTTCGAAAACATTGAAATATTCAAGGCGAAGCACAACAAAGACTGTAAACTACTAAATAATCAAGTGGAATTTGATTTTAATGTCATGTTAAAAATTATTCACCAATTACTGTAATTTCTATTTTGATTCTGTTACCTTTCCTTCCTCTTCTTGTTAGAGCCAGCCAATCGGAGAGTGCCCAATCGGAGGAAATCACTAATGTTTACCTACGAGTGGCCAATCCTGATTGGATGGTTCAACCCATATGTTATGTACAAATAGTGTACATATTAATTCATTCCTCGCTTGGCTCTGTAGATGAAGTTTACTTTGAGACCGGTCAGCCACTTTATTAAATTGTTGTATTGCTTTAATATTAGATCCTTGTTCTTTATTCATTTATTCCTTCCAGCAATACGAGACCCTATAATGATCTTATTTCTGAGAATCTTTAAACGACTGTTCACCGCAAATCCTCAGTTATCTGCTGCTAAACTTAATCAAGAAACGTGAACGTATCGCAATGTTAATGTCAGCGTTAGCACTACGAAACGTCGCCTCCGTGATGTGGGTCTTCATAGACGACGACCCTCCAAAAAGCCCCTAATTTCTCACAAGAACCGTAGAACTCGACTGACGTTTGTACGAGAACGCTTCAACTTGACGACCATCAACTGGGCTAAAATTGCTCTGAGTGATCAAACCAAATTTATGTTGTTTGGTAGTGATGATATTAATGATTGAAGCCCAGAAGGCTAAAGAAACAATCCTCGTTACCAACTTTCAACTGCCAAACTTGGAAGAGACAAATGGTTTGGGGTTGCGTCGGTCGTGAAATATTGGTCCATTGCACCTGATCGAAGACATATTGGACAAAAATGGATATAGAAATATTTTGGAAGAACAAAAATGTCTGCCATTTGCCAAAAATTAAATATAACGAAGATGAGTCTTAGCTCACGTCTGGACTTGTCAAGCAGTGGTTTAAGCTAAAAAAAAAAATCGTTTATTTGAATGGCCTTCGCAATCTCCGGGCTTGAATTCTATTGAAAACCTATAGGAAGAGCTTGATAGACGATCCAAAGTCAAACGATGCACAACTAGACAGGAAAGGTTCGTTGTTTTCCTCAGAATGTTTTGTCCATAGTGGACTCCATGCCTACTCGATGTGCAACCAGTTATTGACGCTAAAGATTATGCAACCAATCTAAAGTTACAGCTTTCTGTTTCTAGAATTATTTATGTACTGAATGAAAAAGTAAATAAATGAAAAGTGGTCGTCTACTTATGAATTCATGCTTTCGTCGTGTCTTTTTCTTCACGAATTACTAATAAGAAATTGAACGGATATATATGAGAGAAGGACGAGACACAAAAATCCTGGAATAGATTGTTATTAACAAATGTTCCTTAAATAATAGATTGTTATGAACAAAAAACTATTATTTAACAAGAAATTAGTAATTTAACTGTATCATTTATTTTGTTATCAGTTAACGTATACTGCATCTGATTTTTAGGTTCGATATTACAAACGTAAACACGTCATTTATTTTTCAGCGCTTCTGCATTATGGTTCGTTTCGGTTAATTTTAAATAGCCAATAGATAAATTTTAAACAGTATTTTTAACCTTAACAAGTTGAATTTCAAGTATTTCAAACGAAGTTTAAAATCCACAACATCGCTAAAGAAATTTTTTCCATCGAATTTTGATAGAAAATTAAATTTGGGGGGGGCGCCCCCCCCCCATATTAAACGAAACCAAATTGAGTTCCTTTTTTTTTTCAATTATTATTTTCCTCTCGATTTCGAAATTTGAAAGATACCCACAGGACAAATATAAAAATCTCTGGCTGCTCAATAATTTAAAAATAACTTAACTTCTATTAATAGCGTAACAATCTCTTTAGAGCATATGACTGAAAAACGATAAAAAAATATTTATAAGAACAGCGTTCCAATCTTCGAGGTTTATTAAACTTAACCCCATAGTGAATATAATTTTAAAATCATCCTACATCACAAAATAATTAAATCATGTTAGATAATAAAGGCATTCTATACATGGTTTATGTAGTTCTAAGTCGTTTCTGTTTCCTACACGCACTATCGTTCTTGTGGATGCTGCAAATTACCTAATGGTAACGCACAAATGACCTTTATTAATATGCTTTACAGTACGCATAGAGAATGCACAAACGGATTAAAAATGGAGAAATGAATTTCGCAAAAGATTCGTTAAACGTTTATCTCATTTCACTTTAAATTTCCATTGGAATTTTGCATGCCAAATTATTTTCAAATTTTCAAAACGTAAATTTCAGTTCGTTCTACATTCCCTAAAATAAGCGTGTTTAAATCAATCGAGGGGGTAGCGAAATCTCTGGGGAGTGTCGCCATTCCTATTTTGTCGCCACCATTTTAATGTGGAGGGATGGACAAGGCATGGAGAGTAGATAGGCAATGAGAACCTGAGAATCCCATCAGTCATCGGAACCAGATGCTAAGAAACATCTGGGATCCATCACAACGGAGAAGACAACAACGACCGTCATCACTATATGCTCTTAATGAGATTCGTGTTTCGTATAAAACATGAAGTTTTGAGCAACAACTTAAGTGGTAATTTTTAATACATTAAAATACTAAATAATACCCAATTTCCTAATATAATTTTTGCTTTATGGAATTCAAATTGAAAATATCAATATTTTAATGTCCTTTTGAAATTCTTTCTTTATCGATTTTTTTAAATACTTTCAGCCTCTTATACAAAAAGGATGCGTACTTCAAAATTATGTTTACTATGTTGTTGACTTTATAGCATCAGGCTAGAATGCAATAAAGAAAGCTTGTCAAGAGAGCCGATGCTAGACTTCAAAATGCGGATGCAGAACAAAGACCATCAATCCTGATGAGTGGCATCGTCATAAGTGAATTATCGGCTGCTGTCCACCTAATCGGCTTTCGGGAAACACTCGTAGTTTTGGAAGAGCGATGAGTAACAAATTATAAGTCGGAAAGGGAACGCTTGGGACTTGATATATAAAAGAATTTTCCATCACTATTTACCACAGAATACGTTCCGAATGATTAATCTTATTATTTCATAAACACCTTGTATTCTGATTATCCTTCCTTTTTTGCATAAGCCAGTCTACCTCACATTTTGAATATATTGATTTTAATACACAAATATTTAAGAGTGGACTGAATCTTTAGACAAATTCCGTGTTGTAATACAGCAACAAGCTGAAGATAAAAAACGGCATTCGCGTAGAATTTGGTCGGGAAACATTTTAAACCTTATATCTTTTCGAAACTGATAACTCTATTGCTACTTCTGACGCTATTTACCACCAAAGACATTTTAGAAGACTTCAAAGCATCGAAAAGAACGACATTCATCAAAACTCATTTCATGAATACCATATGCAATTCCTTTTCCGAAATCAGTTAAGACATTCCATAGAAATATTATGATTTATGCGAAAATTTTTATCCGTATCTTTGTTTCATGTTATTGGTGATATTTTTGGTTGTTTGTTGATATTTTTGGTTTTCGGAAAACATAAAATCTATTGAAGGGCGAATTTATCATCTATATTTCAATTTTTTTTTAAAATAACTATATTATCACTGACCCCGAAATATAATTAAGACTATATTATCACTGACCCCATGGAAAAATTAACACAAAATATGTGACTATTTTTATAAGAGTTACAAGAGTTAATTTTTGACAACGTTCTATTACACAAGGTCGAGTCACATTATTATGACACCAGCCGAGGAACTATGTCACGTGTTGGGAATTGGTTAGGTGACTATATAAGGTAGGTTTCCACTATGTTAAAAATATATCACTCATTGCTGCAATTCGTAAGAAACGTGATTAATCAGATCTGGAAAAGGGGATGTAATCGGTTTTCGGGCCAAGGGTGCCAGTATTTCGGAAACCGCGCAGTTTGTGAACTGTTCTCGTGCTGCTGTAGTTAAAAATGGTACCGTTCAGAATAAACGATATAAGAACTGTGGAGCACCACGTGCCATTGATGAGAGAGGTAAACGTCTAGCTGCGAAAGTGTGTGAAGGCCAACCGAAGAGCTGAGTGGACCAACTTATCGCTCAAACCAACGAGGGTGCTACCAGACATGTCTCTAAAACCACACTACGGAGGACCCTGCTTCGTATGAGCCTCCGCAGCAGACGGATGGTGACCGCACCCATGCTGACGAAGGTTCATCGCCAAAAACGGCTTCAGTTTGCCCAACAGTACAGAAACTGGACCACTTCTGACTGGAAAAAGTTGCCTTCTCCGATGAGTGACGGCCTCCTCCACAGAAGTGACGGCCGTTGGCGGGAGAGGCGAGAAACCTCCGAAAACAAGCATCCTGCAACCATTGTTGGACGAATCCAGGCTGGTGGCGGCAGCCTCATGGTGTGGGGAGTGTTCTCATGGCATTGTCTGGGCCCACTTATACTTGTGGAAGGCACTCTCAATCGATTCGGTTATTTATCCATAACTGCAGATCAATTACACCCATACATGGCGACTGTCTTCCCAGAGGGGAATGGCGTTCCAGCCAGACAATGCGACGTGTCAAACGGCTGCAATTGTTTGGGGGTGGTTTGAGGAACACGACCAAGAGTTCCAAGTACTATCCTGGTCCCCTAACTCCCCAGACCTTAATCCAATCGAGAACCTTTCGGATCACCTCAATCGTCATGTGCGTGCTATGGAACAGCCACTGCGTACCCTTCAGCAGCTATCGGATGCTTTACAGTCTGCATGGCAATAGCTACCAGTAGAAACCTACCGTGCCGCTAAAGACGGTTATTCGGGATATTAACTGGTGGTCATAATAATGTGACTCGACTCCGTATTCTGAGTGACCACTTTATTAGAAGCATATTACTAATAACGAGTTAGTATACCTTTAGTCGGGGCCATGTTCACTGAACGACCTGAGATTAAATAAGAAAAAATGCTAGCTCGGCATGGCTTAAAAAATGCTTTCGCATTGGGTCTGGTCCATAATGGATTAATTCATTTAAGAATACAGGCCCGAAACTCTGATCTCAATGGCCTTGAACACTATTACCTCCTTTCTTTTTCCAACTGGTACGCTACTAGCTAAGGTATTTTAATCTTAGCTGCATTCACTGAAGGCCGGGTCTGCTCATTAAATGAAAACATAGGTTTAGTGATTCTTTTAAGCAATGTGTGAGTGATATTTACTCTTGATGTAATAGCACAAACCTCTTTCTTTTTCATCCGTGCTTCGATTCATATTCGCTACCTAATGAATTAGAACCATCTGTTTTTAATCCGTTTTTATGCAAAATAGTTTGAGATCATTTACAAATTCAAGTAGTTTACTTATCATAAAATTTAAGGAGCTGGATGAGTCTAATTATAGAACTTGATCAGCATGGTATTTCTGGACCTAAATGCCTTCGAAAAGGAATTCATTGTTGGTGATCGTCTAGCTGGAGCCAAAACTGAAACAACGAAGTAACTGACTGGATTTTCGAAAGGTGCGATATCTAGAGTATTCAACTCCAGGAAAAATGGTCCACAGTCTTTGTGTAAAATGGGTAATAGTGGCTCAAAAGCAATCAATCATGAGCGAGACATTACACGTGAAAATGAAGGAAACGCTTCTTAGACAAAAAACTTCGAGATATATGTCGGATACGTATTTCGAAGGCTATGCATTCATTTTCAACATGTCTGGAACTACAGTAATGTCTGGAACGTCGTGACTAGACACGGGAAGACTGAAAGAAGCACAATGTGGTCTGACGAATCACGATACACAAGTTCTATAATGACAGTGGGAAAAGGGTTTTCCGGGCGTCCCATAAATCTAGCAGGCCATATCAAGACAACTGAATGTTCTGATGGTGGTGTCGTGATATGTAGCTTCTGCTGGTAACCAAACTGTCCCCTGATATTCATAGATTACCTGAAAATTGTTGTCGACTAAGTTCATCCTACAATGCTGCGTGTGACGGCTGTCAATGTCATTTACCCTCGCCGTCTCAGAGCCCGGATATCACTTCACAGAGAATGTTTGGGGCATATTGGAACGATATATCCGACTTGAAGATACTCTAACAAATTTGCGAGAATTACGGGGTGAACGCCTAGTCCCCACTGATTTACAAGTCTTCAACACTTTATTGCCTCTGTGCCAACCAACATACGTACATGCTGTAATTCTTGTCAAAGGGGATCCAATAAAACATTAAAATAGGTATTTCCAATTCAGGCTAGGGTTCAATGCTATATAGTACATTATACATCTGTCATAATGTACTAAAACAGTTTAAAAATAAGATTTCAGACATTAAAAGATAATTGATTTGTTGAAACAAACTGAAATAGGAATTAAAATTGATTTGTTGTCCATCAAAAATTTTCAGAGAAATTCTCTAGTGTGTATTTCTAATTAAGATAGGCTCGTTTTTAAGCGTTCCCTGGAAATCTTATGCAATAACAGTTATAAATAAAAAAGCGGCGCTAAAATCTGCAAGCATTGCCATTTATGTAACTGTTAAAGGAGAGTAATTTTAAAGGATAGTGATCACACGAGATAAAACACAAATAGATGATTTCTTCGTGCCTCTAATACAAATATATTCTTCTCTATGCAGTTATCGACGTTTTCCGGCGAGTGAATGTTACTATTAAAAGTGTGAACTTTAACGCTATTCATAACCGAGAGGAGATGAACATAATCCGATCACGAGACAAGATAGGGGCCGAGGTAAAGTACGTGAATTTCAATCGTTGACAGAATTTATTTAAAATTCAGGCCCTTTTTTCAGTCACGCACACAAACATAAAATAAGGAATGATGAGAATTTTGTATTTTTAGCACATTTTCTATATATAGAAATGTGCTTATGTGATCGGTTTGTCCAGCTGTCCGTCCGTCCGTCCGTCCGTCCGTCCGTCCGTCTGTAGACAATCCCACAATTCATTGCGTTGCATGTATTGAATTGCATGTATTGCAATCTCACAATTCATTCAATCATGTCTTGAATTGCTGGAAGAAACGAATTATCCTCGCATTTGGTAAAACGCGTGTTGAGAACATGGGTTCGGTTAGCGCGTGCTTTAAACATTAATGAGATGGTGTGCGTGCAGGATGCACGTGTTTGACGATTATTAAAAGGGCAGTTCGGTCCCTAAATCAAGAGAATTTTTTTATTCCTAGGGAGCTTAGCATTTATTACGATAACTTGAAAACGAATTAACTTTTTCACAGTCTGTTTTCACCAATCCATTAAAATGGGACAGAGTACGCAGAAGTACGAACGTGAGATAGCAGGAATAAGTACGTGCTCTAATAGCACGTGCTTAAATAGTACCATTATGATACCCTCTTAAACATTTCCTATAACAAGATATGGCAAGTAATATATCAAACAAATTGTCACAACATATCATGAACGAATATAAAAGAGTAACTAGTGATAGCAAGTATCGGTCTAATGGCACGTGTACGTGCAAGGATGTCTCATGAATGAATATAACGGTATATAGTGATGTCTGAATTGTTTAGTAGTACGTGTTTTAATGGTACCAAGTGGTACTATTGGAACTTTCAATGCTAGGATATTGCATGTAATATATCAAACCACTCGTAATAACGTGCCATGAGTGAATATCACGAGAAAATAATGATCATAATTATTGGTTTAGTAGCACGTGCCCTAATGGTGCCCTATGATACCATATGGTAACCTTGGAACTTTCAATGCTAAGATATGGCATGTAATATATCAAACGACTCGTAACAACGTGCCATGAGTGACTATCACGAGAAAATAATGATAATGGTTAACAGTTTAGTAGCACGTGCCCTAATGGTGCCCTATGAAACCATTGGAACT
>JAHWFO010100943.1:1669340-1684705 GCA_023313115.1 Rhysida immarginata | reverse complement strand
TGCCCTAATGGTGCCCTATGAAACCATATGGTACCATTGGAACTTTCAATGCTAAGATATGACATGTAATATATCAAAAGACTCATAACAAGGTGCCATGAGTGAATATTACGAGAAAATAATAATAATGGTTATTGGTTTACTAGCACGTGCCCTAATGGTGCCCTATGGAGCCATTGGAACTTTCAATGCTAAGATATGGCATGCAATATATCAAACGATCGTAACAACATGTAATGAGTGAATATCACGAGAAAATAATGATAATGGTTATTGGTTTACTAGCACGTGCCCTAATGGTGCCCTATGGAACCATATGGTACAATTGGTAATTTCAATGCTAAGATATGGCATGTAATATATCAAACGACTCGTAATAACGTGCCATGAGTGAATATCACGTGTAAATAATGATAATAGTTATTAGTTTAGTAGCACGTGCCCTAATGGTGCCCTATGGTACCATATGGTAACCTTGGAACTTTCAATGCTAAGATATGGCATGTAATATATCAAACGACTGGTAACAACGTGCCATGAGTGACTATCAAGAGTAAATAATGATAGTGGCAATTGGTTTTGCAGCACGTGCCCTAATGGTACAATACAGAATTTATAGAACTTTTAATGCTAAGATATGGCGTGTAATATATCAACCAACTCCTTACGCGTTATTAGATCTTTTGTTATCCATAGCTTATTTGAATCAAGAGTATAGTACTCTTAGGCTTAATGGTATTTAAAACTCATTACTAATTAATTTATTAGTAGTTAATCGCTTGCTTCAATAAGACTTTAGTAATTTAATATGAAAATCTAATAGATGCTTACACATAACGCTTCAGCAATTGAGGCTCACTTCGTTTAACATTATGTGAGAATTCTTACAAATTAAAGAACTTTTATTTTTTTAAGTGTATGAGGAATAACTTCACTCTCCATTTACCTTTCATTCTTCAAGTTTATTCTTTTAAATTCTCTCTATACGTTAGCATATTTAAATAGTAATTTACAAATTAGTTTTCATATTTATTTATTTACTCTCAAGTGTTTTAAAATGTTGGTTAATTCTATATATCCATGTGCGATGCTATAAATAGAAAATGTGCTCCCTTTATCCGCTTTGGCGGTAAAATCATTCTTGTTTATTTTTGTATAGATATTTTTTGTTTGCAAAGCGTTCTTCGCTATTCTCTGCAACCGATCGAAGTTCGTGACGACTACCGGCGACCTATTCCCTTGTCATCTGATTTCACGTTGTCTCTGTCTCTGTTGTCTTCTTCTTCTTCTTCTTCTTCACGGTCACCTTGAGACTTGACGAAGATCGCATTCGATGCCGACGCCGTGAAACCTGATCCTTTGCAGTTTGGTCTTGATGACGCCCGAACCGACAAATCAGCTTAACCAATGAAAAGATGACTTGGCTTGGTGCCTTTTTCTTTTCTTATTTCTTGTTCCCAGTCGACTTGAAGGGACGCTATTGGACAGAAAGATTGTGGAGCCATTATTAAAAGGAAAAAAGTTAGGGGGTGGAGGAAGGTATAATTGAAGTGATTCTGCTTTTCAAAGAAAAGTAACAAAAGACCGAAGGATGGATGATGTCCATTAGACGTGATGTCTTTGAATGCAAGGAAACTGATGATAAAAGACGTAAAAATGGAGTCTGATATGAAAAATACATAATAGGAAATAACTGAAAAGAAACTTATGAAGTTGAAGATGACGTCTCTCTTAAAGCATAAGGTATGAACACTTCTTCTTAAGGGCAAATAGATAACTCACCTGAGTTTTGAAATCTATATATATAAAGAAGGATGTTTGTGGGTCTGTCTGTGGGTCTGTCTGTGGGTGGGTCTGTGGATCTGTGTGTACGTTTTTTATACAAATCTACAGTTTTATTCCGATCTTGATAAAATTTCGCATACATGACCTTCAAAGCATGAGGAAGGTCACTGTCTACTTCAGATTTCGGAAAAATAATAAATATCGATAAAAAATCGATATTCATGGTTATGGCAAGGCATATTAATGAGAAATATCTCATGACCAACAATGCAAGGCAAAGTTTGTACAACAATAGGTATCAACAATGGTATCAACACGCAATTCACAAACGCTCTGCATGGACCAACAATCAATATCTCATGACTAACAATGAAAGGAAAAGTTTGTGCAAGTGTAATAATCCCGGGCAACGCCGGGTACCTCTTCTAATTTCTAAATAGAATTGGTAGATATTTAATTCTTATGGTATGGAGAGTTCTCAGTACTGTCCTTCTTATTGAAGTTGATGGAGGTCTTACAGTACAGAACGGGAAAGATCAGAAAGATTTCTAACCGGTTGGATTTTTTCCCCCCGCTATGACCTAAGCCCTCCGTCAACTTCAATTTGAATGCATGGTCGGATCCTTTACCGACAGACATTTTGACAATGGACGTTTCGCCTAACAGACCGTTTCCGAAACGACATTTTCCTTTTAGGTTGGGTACAGCTTTCCTAAAAAGCACAATATGATTAAATAGTTCGAAAAAGACTTTAAAACCCAAGGGAAATTTCTAAATACTATTTGAAAAAAAAACAAAAGAAAAATGTGAAAAATCTCATTCGGTATGGTAATTTGGTGAAACCTTAATAAAGTTAATGATGAAAAATATGAAAGAAAATTGGTTGGTTCGAATTCAGGCTGTGGAAGTTTCTTTCCTATTTTTCATCATTAATTTGAACAGCTGAGGTATAGCTTACGATAAAACCCTCACTGAACATTTATGAGTTATTCTTAATAAAGTGCTAGAACATAAACTTCTAACTCACTTAAATATCCATAACCATAAACGAGAGAAAACAAGAGAAACCACTAATCCACAAAAATAATTTTTAATTTAATTATTTTTTGTGAATTAGTAGTTTCTCTTGTTTTCTCTCGTTTAGTACTTTATCCACAGTTTTTGGCAATTTGTTTTTTCTACTTAAATATCCATGATTGAATTTACAGTAAGAAAGAAAAATAGATTTTATTAAACATTTTCATTTGATATAGGCTATTCTCAACAGATAACCAAATATGGAATCTAGTCTCCTAGTGTACTCGAACCTCGATAAATCGAAACACAAGGGAAGAGCAAAATATTTCGATTTATAGATCTTCGATTTATCAAGGTTAAGTAAAATAAAATTCGAATAAAATTTGATATCAACTTTTGGCTATTTGTCGCTACTTGCAAAACGGACTTTCTCTGTGTTTATGCAGGTTTAATTTGTCAATTCTTTGTACTGCCTATACAATAGGGAATTGAAACTTCCTCTACTTACGAAAATAGTAACTTTGAACATCACCTAGCATCATAGGAAATCTAATGGCCGAATGAACCACATGTTGCTATAAAAACAACCCATCGTACATCAATCAAAATACGATATTCACAGTTGATCTAACATCTCTCTATCTGCCGACAGTTAGCACGAAAAATTGATGACACATTTTACTTAGAACTGAATAAAACTTGTTCTTTGTGGGAAATCGATTGCAGCTTCCGCCTCGATGATAACACAATGGCTGTCTCCTTCGACAAAGTGCTAAAAACAAACACCAATTGGTACCAAGAATTGTTTAATTTTTTTAATCGATTTGTCCCAACTTATGACACGTCCCAGTTGACAAAGAATTGTAACCAGGTAAATAGGAGCAGAAACTACCATTCTACAAAAGTAAACTTTATTTCAAAGCCACAAAATTTACTTTTGTGGAAATGTAATTTCTGTTTCCATTTACCTAGTTACAGATTTCAAATGTTTTTAAAAAACATATTTTCTTCTTTTACTTGTTAAATTTCATGATTTTAAGCATTTTAATAATTCCGACTCTCGTAAACAGCGCAAACGAATATTAAATGCAAAAACTGAAAATTTTAGAGATATACACAGTTATAAAGAATAAATAATTTAGCAACTATATGGATTTTTATTCCATTAATTTACTATATCTTTGTCTTTTTTAATTAATACCAAAAATTAATTAAGTCATACACAAAGCTTAAAAATATTTGTGACACTTATATCTACTGGAATTTGTTCTTCTGTAGCGTCGTTTCGTTTTGAAGAAATTTCTGGGAACAAAACGCAAAAAGGTCGGATAATATAAACAAGTTCACCAGATTGAAATTCATCGGAGAAAGAAATACAGGGTTAGCAAGAAATAAGTTTCCCATTTCAGATGGCAGTAGAATGCGTTCTATTGGTCCAAATGAGATAAAATTTGAACTACTGATAACTCAAATGATGCGCTTGACATTAAATAAAATTTTTAGTACAAAAATCTGCCGACAGGTGGCGCTGTAATACACATAGACCCATTTCATATGCTTTATCAATGATGTGAAATAACATAATAAAGTAGCATTACAACTGTTCAATATGCCCCCCTTCAACAATGTACTCTAACCGCAGAACCATAATTTACACAGCTAACCAGAATGAGTCTGCCAGAATATCAAGAATATGGCGTCGAATGCTGTCCTTCAGTTCTGGCACAGATGCTGGCCTTTGACGGTAGATCTTGTCCTTCAGAAAACGCCACAACCAAAAGTCTCAGGGTTGATATATTCGGCGAACGAGGGGGACATGCCATTGGAAAATGACGGCTGATCACCCGTGCATCTGTGAAATGCCGTGGTAGCAATTGCTTTACACGACGATCAATGTGAGAGGATGCGCCATTCTGCATGAAAATGATGTCCTGAAGGCTGTTGCAGTTGTGGGATTACAAAATCCCTCATCATATGACAGAGCCATATTGAGGTTTTAAATTCATTTGCAGTTATCTCTTCGAAAAAATATGGTCCAATGATAAAGGTAGCCATAAAACCACACCATACTGTCAATTGTGAGTGTTAGCTTGCCCATTGAGGCAAAAGTGGGCTTCGTCACTCTACAGAATGTCCCATGGCCAAATGAGGTCAACCACTAATCGAGCAAGGAATTGAAGTGCAAAAGTTGTACGAAACTCTGAGTCCCCGTCCTGCAAGTGGTGCACCACTTAATTTTGTAGGGATAAAAATGCAAAATCCACCGTAAGATTTTTCGTACAGTAGAATACGGCATATCCATTACACGGGAAATAACTGGCACACTCACACTACCATTTTCTGGTAGCCACATTTTCTGGTAGCCACATTTTCTGCGCTAGAAGACGGGATTTGCTTTCTTCCTCTACCTGGAAGAATGGCAAATTGCCCAGTTGTTCGAATTTCTCTATCATCTTGCGAAGGGCACATGGAGTCATTGGACCTCTTCGTATCCGCTTCATACGACGGAATTCCTTTACAGCTGCAACGGTTTTCTGCTGGTTCTGGTAGAACACTTTACCAGTAGCGCTTTTTCAGGCAACGTAAGCATGATGTGCAGAGCAGTAACTAATGCTTGTGCAGAATCCGCCGTCTTTTTATACGAAGAATAATTATAATAGGCATGCGCTATAACGCACATGATGCTTCTTCACATTTTCCATATATGCAAAAAAATACCATTTGTGTTAGAGCGCCATCTATTGGTTAATATTTGTACTGAAATTTTTTATTTAATAAATGTCAAGCGCATCATTTGAATTATCTGTGGTTCAAATTTTATCTCATTTGGACCAATAGAACGCATTCTACAGCCTCTGAAGTGGGAAACTTATTTCTTGCTAATGCTGTGTTTATTATAGAAGGTTCTCATTTTACAACTGCTTACCATTATTTTAAATGAATGCATTAACTATTCGTGCGAATATTAAGAACTTTAGCGCAAAGTATTGTAAAACATTCACCCTTCTCCCCAAGGCTTGTTTAAATGATGCGTTATGGCTCGGTATCACACCATTCTTTGGAATATAAATTTTGAAGTTATTCATGTGGTAGTTCGGAAGCCTCCAAAATAATAAATGGGCACTGATAATGGAAATGTCCTATTCCTCTTGATCAATATGTTCAAGTTGATACCGATCAGGGGTTGGGTAAAGCTGATACAACCCTCGGATACTGAAATCTTAATGGACATCGATTTGAAAGCCCAACCACACATCAAAAGAGAGATATAAAGCCCATTAATTCACAATATTAATAGGAACCAAGAACATCGTAATCCTTTTCATTAATAAAATATACAGTCACATCGATTCGTGATCTCTTTTGTACAATACCTTTTTATAGTCTAACCTTTGCTTTACGATATAAAAGCTCAAACTGTTATGGTTTCATAAAATATCATCATGGTGATTTCTTATTCGTTTTAAATTGAGAAATTTTCAAAAGAGCGGCAAAATTATTTTTTTCCTTTTCCATCATAATTTTATATTATTATTTTTTAATCCTCCTTTTAGATTTAGTTTTTAGTTTTAGTGTAAACCTACGAGCTTAGGCTCAGTGGTTACATTTTATTGTATTAACTGATTTTATTGTATTGTAATTATTATAAACTGATTGCATTATACAATAAAATAATTTAAATTAAATTAAATTAAAATAATGAAACGAATACAATTATAGAACAATTTAATAGAGGAAAGTTTAATTCAAAAAAAGCTTTTAAGCAATTCTAATTTAGTCTCCACGACAATTTCCGGTTACCAAATAATTTAAATCTCAGAAATATTTTAAAATAACACTATTAGCTTTTACATCAGTCTACTGGATCCTCTTTCATGAAAGGGGTTGTGGCCAAGAAACAAGATTCCTACAGCGTTTCGACAAATTCGTTCACATAAATATGAATCGGCCTTAGTATTAGATTTATTTATTTATTTATTTATATTTATTTAGGTTATGTTAGTGATATATTTATTTTCACACGGAGTGATCTAAATTTCACGATCCAAACTGTAATCGTAGATGGAATCTCAAAAGAAATGAAACTTCCCAATAAACATGATTTGGTACAAAAGATATAAAAGATGAAATAAAATCTCAAGCACAGCACAAGAGTTCATCTATAATTAGTATAGACGATTCTCAACCATGTTTACTGGAAAACTGCGAAAGTTGCTTTTTATTATGTTTCAAAACGAATGGGCATAAGCTTTTAAACTGGAGTTACTTATTCTTCTAGCTTTCAAAATAACTATAGTCAATTATTTTGTAACATTTTGATAATTTTCTAATGGATATTTCACATTTACTCACTGCTTTAATTTTCAGTTTCTTTTAGTCTGTATGACTTTAGTTTTTTAATTTATCAAAAATGTATGCAGACACTTTTGTTTTATCAGCTATTAATTGAAACTTCCTTGCCTTCTGACAGGATAGGATAAACAAGCCTTGCCCATGTTATTACTTTCACGCTCGAAAAAGCTAAGCTAACAGAAAAAAAGTGCGCTTCTTTCGAATGTGATGAAACGTAATGAATGATTGCTGTTCCATTATAACATTTCATTCAAGACCGATGAAAATGTTTATCGTTTAAGCTCACTCATCCAGAAGTCAATTTTTTAAGCATGTTTCGGATCTCCTTGCATCTTTGCTCCGTGATTAGGCGCTAAATCGCATAACAAGCCTCCCAGACGCCTTCATCAAAATCCAATAGGATCAAACGATTCCAAATGAAACGAGTCTCTAATCCTCCAGTCTTTACCACAATATTGCAATTTTAATCTAATAAACGAGACGGATTAACAAAGGCAACCCCATTGCTAAATGATCGATCAATCCCTCATCCAAGCAACTATTTATTATTATTATTATTATTATTATTATTATTATTATTATTATTTCCAAGATATTGAAATAATAAAAAAAAAAACAGTTTTGGTATTTGAAAGGACGGTTAGGGTTGGGCGCTGAATCGATTCGAATTTTTGAAAACCCTTGGGACTTAGCAGATGCGGGAAGACTTCTGAATATTCAAATTTCTATTTACTTTAAGATCCCATGAATTTTTATTTATTTATTTAAGTCTCAATCAACATTATTTAAACAACCGTGAGAAAGAGCAAATCGTCTATTCTCCTCTTGTATATCATAAGATTTTACTGAATAAAATTGCAATTTTATTTTATTTTGCTTATATATGAACCAGAAAATGCAAACGAAACGAATATAAATGCATTTTCAGCTTATTCGACCGGCGGCAAAACATTTCTACAGAAGTTCATCTTGTATTTTTTAATATTCCATTTTTTATGACATATAAACTTGAGAAATCATAGCCAATATTAGAAAAAATTAAATACAGAGAATAAAATTCCATAGCAAAAAACTGTAAATGGTCATATTAAAACAATAAATTAATATTAAAACTGTAAATGGTCATAAAACAGTAAATTCCATATTAAAACTTTTCCCTTTTAATGGTAAATTTAATGACTAAATTCAAAATAAAGCAAATTGTCGTTATAAGTACTGAAATTTTTGGGTGCAAAATTAGCATTGTTCTAAGTAAATGTGAAAAAAAATTGCAAGAATAATTAAATTCCTGATTCCAGGAAGGGTCCAACTTCTAATTTTAGCATTTTTGAGTTTTCACGTGTAAACTGTTTATTTTCTACCATGTCTCTATGGAACGAAAATGAGGAGCTTGTACGCAATGTTTTATATGCGATGAAATTTTCTAATAGAGTGCATAGTTTTCAACAATATTTTCTTTGATTTCTCCCAGAAAAGTAGTTTTTGAAGTTGGACGTTTCTTGCAATTCTGGATTCAATTTAACTTATTAACGAATAAGCATCTATATCTCTTATTTAATGAAAACTGGACACAGTGATAAGATCCTGAAAATGCTGACGTTTCGGATAGAGACTATCCTTTGTCAAAGCAAAATAAAATAAAATTGTGTCTCGTTCTTCTTTTCTCCTATATCCTTCTCTTATTGAATGACAAATCAAATGTTATAAATGTAAACTTAACAAGGCTGATTGATTTTTTATACAAAATCCGTTTTTAAGACATGATTCTTTTGGCATATATTGGGCTTGTTTTTCCCTAATCTATTCATCAAATTCATCAACAAACCTTTTCCTAAATTCACGTATGCGAGATATAATAATATTCATCCAGTTTTCCTTTTATTTATACAAAGCGAAAAAACATTTGCATCGAAGCGAGACAACATAATCTAAAGTCCTACCAGCGAATCATGAGAACTGTCTTCCACTGCATTACCATGGAAACCAGGTAAAATCTAGTCTCGCACTGAGGCCGCTTTTATTGCTGTTAAATTGAATTGCTGTTAAATTGGTGGCCCTGAGGAGGGCCTTTTTTGCAAAAAATGCGAAATTAATTTTTCTCAAAAGAAGCGTAATTATTTCTTGTTTGGCATGTTGCTGGAGCACGTGGTGAACAAAAGCGCACTTTGGTTTGGTTTGTTTGGTATTAACGTCCTTTTCAACTGCTATGGTCATTTCAGGACGGCGCTATAGGGGCCGCAAATTTTGCCTCGCAAGAGCTCTATAAGGTGCAGCCGGCAAACGACTACACGGGACCACTGGCTTTACTTCCCTTCCGAAGGAAGTGCATGATCCCAGGATTTTCCCCCTGAAAAAATCTTCGTCGTCCTCGGTTATCAGAGGCGATCACGCAGCCACTGAGCCACCGAAGCCAATCGCACTTTAAACAGAAAATGTTAATGATAACTAAAGGACATTCATCCCATATGCATCTAAAATAATATAAAAGATTATCAGTAATAGAATTGAGAACAAAGGAAAAGACAAAATTGGACAAGACCAGTTTGAATTCCATAAGCATAGAAAGACAAGAGATGCTATTATTGTAAGCTTAAGATTTCTGGAAGAAGAGCTTGTAAACATGGACGGAAAGCTTCATATTTGTTTTATGAACTACGTAAAAGCATTTGATAGGGTGTCACAAAGTATTGTGAGCAGGTGCGAGCGCGATCGCAGAGTTGCCAAGGGAGCGTCTGCTTGTAAGTCTCCGCCTCAGGCGTCATCTGTTGACAGTGCCGATATTAATACGTTTATTAATATTTCGAGTGACTGTATTCGGCGTAGTACTGTCAACAGATGGCGGCCTAAAAGACCAAGTTCCGGAAGAGGCGGGGATTTGCGCGAGAGCGCGATTTTTGAGAGGCGGACGCGAGAGAAATGTTTTTCAAGGAGAAAGCACGAGCCAGCGGACCAAGCAACACGTCGAAAAGGTCCTCCTCACATCGAGTGTGAGCTTTCGGACATTGAGGGCTCTAAAGACGCTGATCCGGGGAATGCCGTTCTCATCGGTAAAACCGACGGCTCTCCCCGCGACTTCAACTCGAACGTCGGGGCCGACTCCGAGCCCGAAAGCAAGAGTGTTGCAAATGCGCTATTTCCTGCCTCTGGTATAATTAACTGTGACTGTTGCTATTTATTTTCGACAGCTTCTTCAACTCAATCCGACCGGCTGGCGCGAGGGGAGCTTCTCGTGCCCAGCCACAGAAAAGACATATCCCTCCGTGCATCTTACGTTCGAAACAAGCCTCATTTGTTGTGTTCGTCGTGGGACGAAGCGTACCTGGCTACATTGGCGACAGAGTTTCGTCGGCGGTGCGTCTGGCAAATTGTGAAACCTCCGTCGCAGGTCATCGTTTCCAACCTGGTATTTGTATCGGGCTTCCCCAGTTCGTCGCCGACCAAGTCCGCAACGTGGGACGAGGACCCGGCCCAGCAAGTACGAATCTTCGGGACCTTAATCGCCCCGTGGGGCTTAACGGCGTACCTTGACGAAGACTTAGGCGCCTGCTATAACAGTCGAAGGTAAGCTGGCTCTCGTGTTTCTTTTATCTCTTGAATTACTTTTCTCCCAAGCTTTCTGACGCGTCACGTCCTCTCGTGCAGCGTTTTCTTTTGGTTTTGAGCTCAACCTTTTGTCGCTAAGATTCTGTTTTCTTTGCTTATTTTGCAGGTTCAGCGTTAGCTGGCCTCCCAACGAACGTGGTGCGACCCCACCTTAGTTGCAAGAGATTGCACCGTACGGGCCCCTCGTTTTCAACCCGTAAATCAGTCCAGGAAGGTCGGGCTCTAAGTAGGTCCGGTATCCTTCGCTCCTTTAATGTGCGTTATGCGCTTATGCCCGGCTATCTCTTTGTCAGATAACTTAATGAGTGGCATTAATTCATTTGCCGGCTATAGCCCGTTTTGAGGTAGAGCTACCGGCAGAAGCTCAGGAACTTTTCTTTTTGTTTCATTCAAATTGTAAGGAGGTATTCCCTCCGTTTTAGGGATGATTCCTCGTGTTAGAGGACGCCCAATTCTTTTTTTTTGTTACATTGCATTTATCATATTGTAACTTTTGTCTTTTGTTTTAATAAACCTATCAAAATAATATGACTACATTGCTACCTATTTTATTCACTTAGTTTACTTCCACTGCGTAGTTATTTTACACGTGACATAGGGTCAAAAGGGATAAACGTTTTCAATGCTTAAATAAATTAGGAATAGAAAGAAAAATATTGAACTTAATAATAAACTTGTACAGAAATCAGAAAGCCACAATTGCTACTATCAGTGGACAGTTACAATTTATAAAACTAGAGAAAGGCGTAAGACAAAGATGCTTGATATCCTTAAAATTCTTTAGTGTATATTGGGAGGAATGATGGCAGAAGCCCTTGATGATAGATACTACATGAGTTCGAATTAATAGTGAGATCATCAAACAATTAAATTCGTTGATGATCAGGCAATTCTGGCAACAAACAGACAAGGCCTTATGGCAGCGCTAGATAGCATAAATTCAATTGCCGATACATATGGCATGAAAATTAACTTTAGTAAAGCAAAATGCATGGCTATCTCAAAAATCCCCAAAGCAATGAATATCAAAATTAGTGGTAATCAAACAGGACAGATACGAAAGTTTAATACGACAGTAGAATCCACTTAATACGATTCTGTAGGAACCGTACGAAAATAATATATTAAGCGGGAAAACGTCTTAGGCAGGAAGATCTAAAATATGCAAAACACATATTTTTCTTTCATTTTTGATTATTCCATAGAATCATTGTTATACATAATTAAAAATTATTACACTTTAAACACGTATCTTGTCATTATAAATGTAATATCCTACTTGAAATAAGCATCTACTGAGAGAGGTTTACATTTAATTTTGAACAGTTTTGACGAGTAAAGATGGTTCTGATGAATTAAAGCAAAGAACTAAGATGGCACATTAAAGAACATGGAGACGCGCAGTAATGGATAAGCATGTACATAAACCAATTTACACAGCAAGAGAAGGAACGTATATGCGGGAAAAAGTTCGTAATAAAACGGGATACCTAAAGTTAAGAGACCGACAAAAAAAGCGCGTATTATGCGTAAAAATCTTCTTAACTGTAATCGTATTAAGTGGGTACTACTGTATTTAGGTCAGATATTAACAGGAGATGTTAATGCTCAGAAGAAATAGGGACCTGAATTGGCCCAGTCAAACAAAGTTTTAAACAAGTTTTATGTGGATCAGTGGTTTCCTGTTATCTTTATTGAAGTTCGTCCACAGTTTCCGGCTCCAGTTCTCTCTTAAAGTTTTAAACAAAAACAAAATTATGGGCCTAGAACTGCGTAAGCGTATTTTGGAGACACTTTCCAAGGCGGACGAGAAGAAGCTAAAAGCCTTTGAAATGTAGTGTTGGAGAAAGTTGTTGAAAATAAAATGGATAAAAAGATAGACAAATGAAGAAGCACTCAAATTGGTTAATGAAAAAATGAAGATAATTTCGAGGATTAAGAAAGAAGAGGAAAATGGTTTAGCCATGACATAAGGCACCACAACCTTTTCAAGCTAGTACTCAAGGGAAGAATACAGGGAAGAAGACCAAGATGAAGGCGAAGGAAAGAGTACCTGAAGATGCAGCAGGCAGACACCTACACAAGTACCTATATAGAGATGAAGCGCTTGGCTGATGATTAAGAGGAATGGAGAAGACGTTTCAAGGATGTTCCCCAGTTAAGAGACTAAAGGAACCAAACAAGAAGAAATAAATGACCTGTGCAATGAGGCTAAGACAGCCGCTGATTTGCTGATGAACTTAGCAAACGTCATGACCACCTAATATATTGCCTGTATTTGTGGTATCAATAAGCTTAAGTCTGCCGATATCAAAGGTTAATATTTAACGCAAAGTTTATTAACCTTACCAAAGTGTTTGGATATCAAATCTTGATTAAGTGAGGCGTTAATAAAATTTACTTCATTCATTATAGTTCAATTTTAGAATATTATTTTTAATATTATCAAAACCATACTCTTTATACGGTTTAGGATATAACATCCTTCTTACATTCTATCCACTGTAAATGAATTAATTAATAAAACACGTAAAATTAATTAATTTAAACATCACTTAGACATTCATACGAATAGAATAAAAAACGTTAAATGTCATTAAAATGCTAAAGTTATTTTCTTCCAATCCTGAATAATTTAATATCTTCTCTTTATTTATTCAAAGTCCACATATTGTATTAAAATTCGAAAACAGAAACGATTAAAGAGAAATCTCAATGAGAAGAAAATTGCTCCTAATTATTTTTTTTTCGTAGTTAATCTTAATGGTTTCATGGTAAGTTTCATTTTTGTCATTCATGAAGTATAATATGAAGTTAACCTCAAAATGAAACGAGTTTTCCCATTTCTCTGAATGTGCTGGTGGTTTTTTTGGTAATCTGCAAGAATCGTATAGGGTTCAAAAGGTTGTTCGTGTGTAACGACGAAAATGTAAAAATCGATAGATCTCGCCAACAGTTTCCATTTACGATTGCTTCATTACGTTAATGTCATGCGTGTGTTCATCTCAAGTTAAGTTGAAAAATCTCTTCATAGTTTTACCGTCGAAGCCATTTTCCCGTTTTCACGAAAATGACCTCCTTCGTGAGAGAAGAAGAATTAAAAAAAAAAAAAACAAAAAAAAAAACGAATTGCGGATGACCCGTGGCGCCATCTGTGATCACTAAATAACGTCGCGACGAAAATCGTTCACCGGAACGATTTATGGCACTCATTACCAGGCGTTGGAGGTTCATTTCGCAAGAGCGGTTGCGTCGAAAGAAACGCATTAACGGCGAAGGCGACAGTAGACGCTCATGTATTTTCAGCTTCGCGCACCCCTTTAAATCACATGCAAAAATCTTCTTCAATAACCTTCCCCACCCTATCCCTAACAACTCGCGAAGGCTAAAATCACTGGTGAAATATCTACCGCTGCCAGCAGAACTTGGAGAGTCTGATGAGGTTGGAAGAATGCGAGAAGAGGGCGGAGAGACTAACGATGAAGTGCAAAACGCTTGTTGGAATGGATGGCAAATGAATCAAGGAGTCAAATGGCATCAAACGATAAGCAAGAGAAGAAAACAATTTTGAAAAAACAAGAAAATATTGTATACATATCAGGAATCTAGCTAAATTTTTATTTGCTTTTTCCTGCATACTTTTCTGTTTGGTTCACTTCAATGTCATTAGTTATCAAATTCTATATTCATTACAAATTTAAAATTATCACAAGCTAAACATTTAGAAAACACTAGGGGAACCTACGTAAGGAAAGACCATTTTTCCTTTGCAATACTGTATTTGTGACCGATTCGTACAATCATCAAGGTACAATTATTTGTGACCAGAAAATTTTATATTTTATCCTTATTTATTTTTTCGTGTTTACATGATGTCGAGAAATTTAGGAACTTTATGGGAACATGAATTTAAAAGGCTCTCGCAAGAGAATTTTGACAGAAATCAGCAAGCTGAAAGAAAACGCGGCAACATTGGGGCCTCCTCTTTTTAAAGATCTAACTTATAGATCCGTACGATTAAAATTCATACTTCTAAATGGTGAATGAATGTGTTTTTGTCCAGTGTAAAGCTGTTGCTAGTTTCGTCTATGGTGAACTTCTCGGAAATTCTCAATTAAAATAATACATTTCTCTTCAACGAAAACGAGGAGAACGTACTCATAAGAGAACCAGCAAGAATTTCGAATTAAAATTAATTTGAACTCATTCTATAATGATACTTCAGAGATTGCTCATTGCAAACAGAAATATGTTAATGGTAAAAGCACAAAGAGCAGCAGAGGACTTCGGCGCTCACTTGAACTAATTTAAGCAAAGCCAGAATTTATGAGTATGTTAACCCAATGTGAGTTCCTTGTTTTTCGAACTGGAGAAGCTAATCTAGATATTTTTGTTTATGTGATTAATTTGATTCGGTTATAAGCAATTACAATATCCAATTGTAGTCAAAATTATAAACCGTATGCGAAAACAACAAAATCCTAATTCGTGAGAATCCTGCAACATATCCGTAATTTAAATTTATAATGGCAACTTAATCGACATTCACGCGTTCAAAAAAGACCTTTTAGTAAAGTATATATAAAAATAAACTTTAACCCCCCCCC
>JAHWFO010100943.1:1631227-1669240 GCA_023313115.1 Rhysida immarginata | reverse complement strand
CACCCACATATTTACAACCTTTATATCGTTATACAGGGTGATTCAAAAGTTACTGTGAGAGTCGGCGCACAGATTTATTGGATATCAAGCACTTTCTCTTAAAGTATGGCGGGACGGCCCGATCGTGGTGCATCCAGCACAGTTCCACTTGCGCGGAACTTGTCGATTAAGCTCCGTACTGCATTCCGATGAGGCACAGGTACACGAACCAACGTCTCTTGAAACAGCTGCCGAACCTTCTCTGTGTATTTGCCAGCGTTCCGGAACACATATTCCACTAGGAACACACGTTGTTCCGTTGACAGCACCATTTTGCTACTGTCGCCCTCTGTAAACGTTTCCATAGAAACTTTTGAATCACCTGTACTAGCCAAACATTATAAACACTGTTTAGTCATTTGTACAAACTCTGTTCTTATCGTCAAGAAATTAGAGATGCCCATGAAAGAATAAAAAGAATCAATTTAAATATCTCTTTAAAAATCTGGTCCTCTTTAAAAATCTAAAGATAAAAGGCTTGTGTGTCGTTCTTAATATTTCAATATCATACAGACAGTGCTTTCGTTACGCAACGAAATTGGAACTAACGCTCCTGAATGCCAGGTTTCACGTTTTCTCTTGAAATTTCTCAATTCCAGATTATTTATAAAGCTTTAAATCGTTGCATTTCTTTGTAACATATAATATTAACAATACCATGTTTTAAATTCCCGGGAGGGTAAGCAACACGTAGAAACTCGTAGAAAGAAACTTAGCTGTAAATTATTCCAATTATACGACTCCACAGATCCCTGCCTGTACACTCAATTCTTGCTTTCTTCAATATCATTCTTTTCTTCATACAAGTTCACCTTTCAAGCTTTCAAAACTATATAATCCTGCCGCACTTTCCTTGGCCTTCCTCTCCCACATTCCAATTTTCCTGAGCTAACCCTTGCTCAATATCTAGACAGCAACTGCACTTAAAAGCCTTAGAAAAGGTCTTCCATTTCTTTATAGGTTTTCTAAAAGCGTACATTTGACAATTTTATGTCGGCTTTTATTGTTGTTTCCTTTTTTCGCTCAGCGGATAATGGATTGAAGCTTGTACCGGCATCGACTCTAAACTCGGCAAAATCAGATACATGGAGATGTAGAACACGTAGGTAAATATAATTATATGCGCCTTGCTATTGGTATGTTAATAACTTACTTTTTTAATTCTTCTCTTTTTCCACATCTGCAACATCCGAAAATACAGGGTGTTTCAGAAAGGACTCCCCAACTTTGAAATGACATAACTTTATAACAGTGAGAGACAGAAAGGTGAAACAAGTGGTATGTTGGACAGACAGGTATGGAATTTCTGATACACCGGTTTGCAAAAATAGTTCCAATATTGGACATTAGAGGGCGTTGTAGTCACAAAGCAGTGTCCTTTAAATAGTGTATGAAAGTGTGCTACATGAAAAGATGTTCAATCACATTACAATGGTTTCGATATGGACCTTTTTTAACTTTAAATTTCTGTTGAAAGCTTCGCCTTGTCATTATCGGACTTCGATCTAATCGGTGGTATTCGAGAACAATAAAAACACGTTGCTCCAATGAATAAGGCATGATTTTCTTCAATTTCCTACAATAACTAATTCGATACAACTTCCTTACACGTGTCAGCACTGAACAAGACTGACGAATGAACTTTCTGTACTTCTGAGTACTATTTCAAGCTTCATCTGCTTGTAGCGCCATCTATTAGTCAATATTGGAACTATTTTTGCAAACCCGTGTATCAGAAATTCCATACCTGTCTGTCCAGCGTACCACTTGTTTCACCTTTCTGTCTCTCACGGTTATACAGTTATGTCATTTCAAAGTTGGGGAGTCCTTTCTGAAACACCCTGTATATGAGCTTTGAATTGACAGGAAGAGATTAAAAACGTTAATTCTCGAGTTTCCAATGTAAAACCATCGTCAGGCATCAATAACGAGTTAACAGCTAAAAGTACAACCGCAAAACTAAATCTCGTTTCTTTACTAAAAATCAACTACAAACAGTTGATTTGAAAGACCGGCAAAGTCTTAATGTCGTGTTCTATTATTACAATTGCAGTTAGGCAAGGCAATAATGACAAAAATAGAGGCTAGACAAAACGTTATATCCAGTAGGCAGATTGCAGACAATTTTGAGTTAAATAACAGAATCACTTGCTTTAACTTGAAACAATTAAGTTCATTACTTCATTTCATTTTACCTAAAACAGTTTCCAAACCAAAGCTTCTTTTAAAATACCTCAAAGAAAGATCTCAAGCCACTTTTCTTTTAACGTTTTTAGAAATTAAAAACCGTAACTGCCAATTAATTTATTATTTTAATTAACAATAACCAACAGATCAGGCAGAATAATAAGATTGCAGCATAATTAAGCATCATAAATATTCGCGTGTAATTTCGAAAGCAAATTATAAATACATAAGACCCACCGCATTCAACGCACTGATTGCAAAGTCTTCCATAGGTTATTCTTAAACTTAAAAGTTTGATTCGCGTGCCAGGAACACGGGCATGGTTTCATCAACTGCAGTTCCCAGAGATTAAACAAATTGAATTTGTGTCATTACGACCAAGAAAAAAGTTTATTATTTATGAAGCTCATGAAGCTCGATTACAAATCGAATATTATTTATATATCTTTTGTGGTAATTTTAAAAGAATTTCCTCGTTTTAAATTAAGAGAATAATTACTTATATATTTACAGGGCCGACTCTACCATAGGTGCAAGTGGTGCACTTGCACAGGGCGGCAAACTTTTAGGGGCGGCAACGGCAAGGGCAAAATTGCATTCTGCACGGGGCGGCAAAATTGCTAGAGCCGGCACTGTATATTTATAAAAAGTAATGCTATGTGCATGCGCAGTTTATTTCCCAAGGTCACCTTCGACAATAAGTCGTCGAAAACATGGAAAAACAGTGCACGAGGTTATACTCCACCAGTGAATTATGAGAATGTCAATCATTGCGTTACCATGGATACAGGCTGGAGTAAAATTTACCCTTGCCCTGAGGTTGCTATTAAATAAGTTACTGTTAAATTCGTGGCTCTTAAAAAGCCTTTTTTTTGCAATTAATGCGAAATTAATTTTCCTCAGAAGAATCGTAATACTTTTTTGTTTGATATGTTGCTTGACCACGTGTTGAACAAAGTGCACATTAAGCAGCAAATATGAACGATTTGCTTTCTATTGCAGGAACGGAGAGCAGTTGACAAGGTCCAGTCTCGTTTTCGTTAACTGTTTCTTTAATATAAAGTTGAACTGAAACAAGATATAGAGTGTCCTCTCGAGCATGTTTGTAAACACACCCACCGCCATATGAGTAGAGATGCTGTTACTCGCTGTGGACATATGTTAATGCCTCAATTCTGTTTTTAAATGAAAAAATAGAAAATAAAAATGAATATTTCTGAATTTTTCGGGAACCACAGATATTCGGGAACTCAAAATGGGAACTCGTAAGCCACTAGTAAATGTGGAAGAACAGAAACCTGCTCAGCAGTCAATTGCATTAACGTGTTCAAGAAGGGTTCTGAACGCAAATTGAGTGGCAAGGAGCCAACGTCGTGATCGTATAGCGACATTACGGAGACAGTCACTAGAAAATTTACTGTTATACTTTACCGAAAATTATCTAAAACAATATACAAGAGTCAATGAGATATAATAGAAAGAATGCGATATAATCTAGACTAGTGGTTACAAGCTAGTGAGAATTAGATAACAAAAAAATCTTGCTAATTTAAAAAAAAATATTAAAAGGCTTTCGATATTATGGCAAGATATCAATATGGTGAGGCAAAATATAAACTCAATTTCACTGTAGAAACTTGCTAAAATCGCTCGTAATAGGCAATGCTCTAGTGCTCTCGTGACGTCACGGATCCATCACACTTTCAGCCATTGATCCGTGACGTCACGAGAGGAGATTCTGTAGTCAGATATCAAGTCCCGGAACTGATCTTCGTAAGAAATCTATAACACGAACACTAGATTAAGAATAAATCAGTGTTGGAAGAAGCAGATTTATAAATAATCCGTAATTATGTTTTTAATACAAAACCTCAAGGATCAGTGAATGATAAACTTGAAAGTCCAGCAGGACTCGTTTGATGAGGTTGCTAAATTTGATTCTAAGCTTCTTTATACAACGAGTGTATGGCTAAAACCGGTGGAAAAATAGTTGTAACCAGGTACATGGACAGAAACCACAATTTCACAAAAATGTAAACACGCTGATGAAACAGGCTTAGCCCCCACAATGTACATCCGTGGCTTTGAATTAAAATTTTACTTTTGTGGAATTGTGGTTTCTGTTCCTGTTTACCTGGTTGCATCTAACCACAGTTTATCAACTTTTCTAAATTATGGATAAAAATAGCTCGGGTTTCGATGGAAATTAGAATTCACGCAACTACCAAAGTGTAAAATTTCTTTTCGACAATGGCCATCCCTAATAGTGATTTATAACAAGAAATTAATCCCCCCGAGCACGTCATAGGTTAGTAGCTGAAGCTATGAGTTCAAATACTACGTAGATCAATTGGTCCCCTCTAACTCCCACCCCCGTAACTCCGACCTCAGTGGGACAATCAAAGCCAAACTAAATAGTGAAGTAAGAAATGCTTATGGCTAGTTACATTCCGAGTTTCAATCTTTTACGTCAAAAAATGTGGATAATATGAAGGGGATGGACAGACAGAGACCGACAGACGAATGGACATTGTGAACCCAATAAGTTCTCTGCTACTTAATGGTTTCTCTTTATATATAGAATGCTTCTGAATGGTCTGTACAAACCCTTCAGGATATGTTCCCAGAGAACAATATAAGCAGACAATGTCATATGAACATGGGATCGAAACCGCTTCTTTCTAGAGTTATAACGGTTCGAAGGTGCCCTGCAGTAGACAAAATTAACATTAAAGCTTATAAGAGTTGCAAACTGTGTGATTTATTTCTACGGTATAACAAGACAATACATTTATTGTCAAAGGCAAATGCTGACACAAAGGTATCGGCACTGTGCATGAGGCTAAGTGTCGCTAGTGAGTTTACTCCTGCTGGCGAAAAATGACAATACAGCGATGAGCGAAGCTCCTTATTTGCAAAGCTCATACGCGTTTTCGATAATTCCGCTGACTTCAATTCTTAATTTTAAAATTTGTACTGTTTGTTTTCTAGCTTATTTATCTTTATTTTAAACATGGAAAAGCTTAACAAGATACTTCATTATGGGTTTACAGTCATAAACTATGTAATTTTAAGAATAAGTGTCCTGAAGAAGGTGTCCTGAATAAGTGCCTACTATATAATTCCGAGATTCTTCGAGAAAAAAAATTTATGAAAATAGATATATTTTATAATTATTCATAAATCTATTTGTTTTATAATTTTTTGGATTGCAGAGATACTCCGTAAAATTTCAAGACAGTTAAATAATAATTAAATAAATTTAGATAATTATAAAAATTTTGTTTTGTTAATTGGGATTCTGTTGATTAAACGTTACTTTTTTTGCCTGTTACTTATACTTTTTATTTAAGAGATTATTTGTATTTTTACTTATGAAATAATAAATAAAATTACATGATAAATGCGTAATTTACAATTTAGCATTTAGCCAAGACCGTTAATTAAAAAACTAAATTAAAACCATTCAAGTTTTGGAAGGAATTCAGGCAAAAATGAATCATCTCGTTGTAGTCGAAGTCTCATGTTGTTAACATTAGAATATAAAAATAAGTAAGCATTCCTTCAAGTTAAGAACAAATAGATAGATTTGTATTTGATTCAGTACTTATCGGTATTTTTAAGAATCCACTGATTGTAAAATTGTAAATGTGATTGACATATATATGGATCACCAGAAATTGATTTTAATTCTTTTCATGAGAATAGGCACTTAACCTCAAGTAGCTTCAAAATTATCGAGGAATAATCCATCTGGGCTGCAGATAACCCGGGAAATTTATTATTGGTTATAACATCGCAATTTATTAATCTAACCTTGTTTTTGTATATAAATGATGATTTGGCTGCTCTTTTCTCCTTAATCCTATGAAGTATAGCATTATTAGTGGTAAATTTTTCTTTCAGCATAATTTCAACAAGTTTCTCAAACTGCAGGGCAAGCTCAGATGGAAATCCTTTTCTGCCGTAATTCATACAATAGATTACAATTACTTTGGCCAACTGTTTCCTTTGCAGATCGTTTTATATCTTCTTTAGTTAGTGTAAATATTTCGAATAAATTCGTCATTTGGTAAATATTGAATATACCCACGCAGTCTGTTAAAAATAGATTCCCTTATAGCAATACCTCCCTTCATCCATTCTTGGCAAATACACTCTAACCAAATACATTATTTCTACACGATACTGGGAAGAAAACATAAGGGGAAAAATGAAAATATAAAAATAAAAAGTAAACAAAAACAAGAAAGAGTCCGAGAAGCATTCTATTACTGAAAAAATTATAAGCTGCAACTTTTGTGAAAAATTATGGTGTGTTTAGATCGGTAGTTCATCTTGCATATTCAAGCAAAGTATCTAAATATCATAGGACTCCTTGGAAAAGTCTCATCTTCTTAAAGTACGCTCACCACACCGTGTCACTTGTCACCCGCAGACTGCCTATAATAAGACAAATGCTATAGCAAAGGCTCAAAATGGACTCCGGTTCAAGAAGGCTGCGTTTTCCACCCCATGTTCATATGATATTTTCTGCTTGTTTTGGAGCCTGGAACATATCCTCAAAGTTTGTACAGACCTTTCAGAAACACACTGTATAATTTTTAATTAATAATGATCTGATGGGAGTTCAAAAGAAAAACGACCACGAATGTGAGAATCTCATGGACAAAGAGAAAAAAGAAGGTTCACAGCGTAACAGAAGACGAACGATAAGCTCACAAAGAGAGACGATTCTCATCAAGAATTTCTTGACCGAATTGCCTGTTTTATTTTCTTCTAGTATATTTCTTCGGCTTCTTGTGCTCATTAATTTTGCCTAAGTCAAGCATATTAATTATGTGATCAAACTCTTGATTTATAAATTGACTCGAATGGATTAGAGAGGAAATAAATGGTTTCGAGTGAAAAAGAGCTTAATTTTCGTGTTCGAAGTGACCGGGGGATTCTAGAAAGCTTTCAAGTGAAAAGTAGCTCAAGCAATAAAATGGAATATTGTATTTAGATTCGAATAGCATGCTCTTTGTATTCTAGAATATATATTTCCAACATTGCTATTAGCAATGTCCAATTATTCTTTATTTTACTGTATTAGTAACTATTTTTTTAGTACACCACGAAAAATAGAGAATTACTATTTTATTTTTTAATTAATGTATGAGAATGTATCAACTCCATGCTGCTCTGATTCCTAGAAAATAAGAAAGAAGAATAATTGGTATTTCCATTATATATTGAATACCAATTTAACTTTAAAATATAACATATAAATCGTAAACGATTAACGCACTTTAAAAGGCAAACAGTAAGAGTGGCAATTCACTTTCCATGTTCCTTTCATACGATAAGAACTTTAATTTTTAAAGTAACAGTTTTAGAACACCTTTACGGAGCTGTAACAGCTTTACTATGTAACGTATGTAAAGATCAACATTTGTAATGAAGCTGTTCTGGAGAAGAATTTAGGCAAATGAGTGCGAAAACCAACGCATTCATTCGCTCGTTATTTTAAACAATTGCCCATAAAACGTGTGCTAAAAGGGGACCAACAACGTGAAGGACACGTCGAAGAAGCCATGTTAACGAAAATACGACAACAAATGGAGAATCCCTGAAAGAAAACAAACGGCCCTCTACGTGTGGTTGCGCTTAGAAGGGTTTGTACCTCGAAGGACAAATGCATCAACAACGGCGGAGATTATGTTGAGAGATAAGGAGACAATGAAGTCCAAATCTATCTATGTTTAACGTTACTTTCGCACTTAGTATATTTTAGATCACCATTTGTGACTTCCCCTCGTACTATGTGCTCAAAGAGAAAAAAAAAACTCTTTCGTGAACTCAATCATCTTTTTTTAAAGAAATGACGATGGTTAAGAATGTGACAGCGTTACAGTTATTATCACTAAGAAAAGCAGAAAAGATTTAGGTCTATACTTTTGTAACAAACGTCCATGGGTGATTTCTGGGATCAAAACAATAAATAATGTCCCTATGAATATACGTGAATGAAGCAACATGAATGCATGTGTGAACGCGAGAATTCATTAGCGCTTTTGAATGTGTGGTTATATGTGTGTGTAAACCCCGAAATATTTAGAGAAAAATTAATTTTTAAATATTTGTTAGTCCATTTTAAGGACATGTTTCAAATTCAAAAATAAAGACTTCGATAATATTGACTAGAGAGAGAGAGAGAGAGAGAGAGAGAGAGAGCTTTGAAAGTAATATACACGATAACATTACAAGAAGTTTTAAAACTTTCATCCTCTAAATCTATATACTTCATGAAATTTGTATGGATTTTCCTTATTTAATGATTTGAGATTAAATGGAATTTCACATTTCATAAAATACACCTTCAAGAACTTACAATTCGAAAGCTGAGGCAACCGATCGAACAAGGGCTAGAAATTCAGTGATTCCAGGGGTCTCAAAATAGAAGTCGTTACAGGGTCATTAAAGGCGTCGGAAGGTAAGGGGGGGAGGGTGTATATGTTGTTTTTTTTTCGTTGTTTTTTACGTTAATGGGCTGCTTAAAAGCAGCTGTCATCTCAGCAACCCCTTGCTGGCTAACCACGAGTGTTGCTAATTGGTTATGACGAGACTAAAAGCCTACGACAAATTGCAAGTCATAAATTGGTGAGAAGAAAAAATTTTGACTGACACTTTTCATCAACCTTTTACAGTCTTTAAGATATTGATGTAAACTCTTTTATAAATTAAATAAATATAAGTTCCATGTAGCAGAAACATATAATTTATTTCCTTACGATTTTCGATGCTAAGATCATCATATGAGGATTTTTGTATAATGGAATTGGAGATAATTTGAAAATAACAATGAAAAATAAAATGAGAGTGAAGAAAAATAATAATGTATATATGAAATTTTTATAATATTGGAAATTTTGCTTGTTGTAGATCGTTGTCCATGAAGAACTTTGATTGTATATTTGAATTTCATTTAATAAGGTATGTGTGTCATGTTTAATTTGGAAATTAGTTATTTTATTAACATGATAATGTTTTAAGGCTGCAAAATCCGACCTCAAAACCAGCTAGATAAACAGGCCTGACGCGATAAAATCACTGACTATATTAGTCCAAGCAACATTGTAACCTTCATTGTTTTCAATAAACGAAAAAAATACTGATTGTTAAAATCCAGGTGACTAAGCTCAACACCTAAAGAGATATCAAGGCCAGCTCACTGAAACTTCATATATATTTTGCTTCAAAATATCGACAGCAGAGTGCAATTGCAACAACAGTTTACCAATTAGTGAATAACTCCATTCAGATTACTGAGATTGCAGCGCACATCCAAAGAAAATAGTTGTTTCGTTTTATATATTTCTATGGCTTCAAGTAGGAGGATGAATTGATTGTTTTGTCGAATATAAAATTTGCATTGTCTTTTCTATGGGACCATAATCGTATCGTTGATTTTGAATATGTTGTGCATAGGTGGAAAAACTAGTATTATATTTATTTTATTGCCTTATACTAGTATTAAATCGTTGAAATTCTGCAAAGGCTTTTTTTCCGTTTTGCACTGACCGCACTTGTGTCTTCTACTTGACGAGGTAGTCTTTTGCATGTGACGAGCTATGACTGTTCTTTATAACGTATATTGCAGTTACGTGTAGTGCAGCCGATGTAGAAATTTAACATTATACTCCTTTGTTCTCATATGAATCGGTTTCATTAATAGTGTTGCGATTAAGCCATGATTTAATATAATTATTTTTTATATGAAATTTTAAGGCCTTGTTTTACTAGTATATTTGTAATTTTGTAAATATGTTTGTTTATAAATGTAAATCTTTTTCCAAATACATAGTTCTTGTTGGTTGACATTTATTGTGGTTTGTGTAGTAGTTAGCTTGTTGTTAATTTTCTTTATCCCTCTCAGATTGTTGGAACTGTAGAGCACAAATACACAAACGATCGTGTACATCCACTGCCCCCAAGAAGATAAAAAGCAAGCCCCATGGAAGAAATTGAGGCCGCCCATCGCTTTTATAAACATTACTGGAACCATTAAAATTTATCACATTTTGTAACACTTAAGATTGTAATAACTGAAAAGGACGATGCTCAATGATATTTTTTTTGTAATTTAATTTGATTTTTTAATCACATTTATTGTTCCTTTTCCGTAAATCTTTTCATTTTTTACATCAGTATAATTTCTCAAAAGGGAAATAACATCCACACCACTTTTCCACAATAAAGTGGACAATTGATATTGATTTTGCTCTGCTATTGAGTGTTGTTATCCACAGTTTTCTCGTATTTCTCTATCAGTATCTTTTGCCAAACTAATGAATTCGTCCTCAGAATTGTTTGGAAGAAATTTATTATCGCATGTCCTCCTTCGGCTTAAAGGGGTCGAGAAAAATTAATAAATAATACATTTTGTTTAAACATAATAGATATTATATAAAACGCTGAGCGAAGAAAGGTTTTAATAACTGAATTACAATACAATAAAAATTACAAATAACAAAATTTAAAGGTTAAAATAAAATTACAAAGGGACCTGGATTAAAATAAAGCAATCTTAAAATAATTATGCTGACAAAATTTAATTAAAATAATAAATAATACAGAAATACAACTCGAAAATTCTCATTTTCCCGTCATTTACAGGGTGATTCAAATCGTGGGTAAAACAATTTAAGGTGGTATTATAGAGGTCAAGGTAAACACAAAAAGTCTTATGAACATGAATCCGAATTTGAACGATAACTGACATATGAACAGATATAAAAATGCCGCCACCAAGATCAACAATTTAATAACTCAGATTCTGTAAAGCCTAGATTAATGAAGTTTGGAGGAATAACAGGGTACATAAAACTGTGTATACCGTTAAAATTTGAACGAATTCCAACGTGTTCACTTGTGAGTACTAACCAGCACTTGTTACAATTTTGACTGCCTAACTCACTTGTTCATAGGACTTTTTTGTGTTTATCTTGACCTCTATAATACCCCCTTAAATTGTTTTACACACGATTTGAATCACCCTGTATCTTGACTGTAATGATAATTTAATTATCAATTTCTTTTATGCTTTTATAAAGCGTATGTAATATGGAATAGCTTTTTGAAAAAGGCAAACTCTTTGGGTTGAAGAAAATTTTTCTAATTCAAATTCTAAATTAGACAATTATCTCTATTTGCCATGGGCATTGAGATAGAAATATAAATTTAATTATCTTTTGACAATTTTTTTAGAACTGATTCCAATATGTAAGGAAAGAGTCGTTATTTTACAATAATCTAATAGTTATAAAACACAATGTAAATTAAATCTAGAGTTTTTATACGAATCTATTATTCTTGAATAACTTTAAAGGAAAGTTAAAATTTCGTAATAAATACGCCCTCCGATTCAAAAAGGATTACCTTTTTTCTTGCAGTTGAAGATGTTCAGAATAATTGTCGGCAATGTGGACTAAACTTTGAAAATTTCTTTAAATTTTACTACATACCAGTGAAGATTTTTTTCCAAAACCTGCTTTTATTTTTACCTATTTTTTACCTTTTACATAGGAAATATAAAGGTCCTAGTTTTGCTTTATTATTAGTGCACTGTTAGTTATATTTTAAATACAAGGCGGTTAAACTGATTTTAGAGGTTTGAGAAATTCGCAGATGATTTTCAAAGAATCACGGAGTTGGCGGTGGAAATATAACGGGCACGATCCTCTTGAAAGATAAAGTCCGTACTATCGGTTTGTGACTGTGGCATCAGGCAAATTTTAAGCATGTCAAGATAGGGTGTTCCCTGAAATCTGTCACATTTCTTCCGCAATGAAAAATGGTCCGAACATTTTGAATTTCAGATGGCGGGCAATTGAAACAAAATTTAAAGATGTGCTTTTCTTACTTAAGCAGACTTCATCACCACATTGCTAATAGAACGACTACACGAAAGTCACGAAACCGCTTGTAAACGCTGTTTGTAGGTTGTAAAGAACGAACTTAGATTATAAGATTAAATTTTGTTTAAGCCTTCTTGGGACTGAAAATGGCAATGGCAAATTTTCCAGGGTTCTTATGAGTTAGTTTAAAAGCGTCCCAAGGTAATGAATAAGTTGCTGAAGGATGCGTTATGCACGCATTCGCGAAATGTTTGGTGATGAGCAGGACTTTTATTTGGCAAATGAAGCATCTCTCTACTAACGTACGGATGAAAAGTGTTGAAGATAGCATTGAATAACCCCTTCTTTTACCAGTCCTTAAGTTAATGGACTTTTTTCTTTATAGCGATACCTAAAAGAGATGTGATCGAGAAAATCGGCAACAATCGACTAGTTAAAAATAAACACTGAAAAATTTTGCTTCTGAATTCTAACTGCTCTTTTTAATGTTATCAATATCTCTATTACTTTGAGCAAACGCGATATTTTAAAACAATTACATACCTGTCCTCTTTGTTTTGAATTAGAAACCTTGGTTGAATCTTAATTGATATTGTGTTTTCTTCTTGAAAAATGGCATCATTTTTGGAAAAAAACGCCTGAACAATAGTATGAAACTAATTGCCTGAAATTACGAGAAATATTAGAAATATTCTCTGGCAAAGATAAAGGTAGGACCAGCCGAATAGAATCATGACTGTCCTATGTTTATCACTGGGAATCGAATAGTCCGCAGTATTGGATTTTTTGCGCGTTTTCGAAGTATGAACCGGACCTATAGGGAGAATTGTTGTAAATGAAGGCTAATAGAACCACATTACGCCTTTCTAATCATCAGATGTCCAAATTTTATAACAAAATTTATGGCTAAAAATTAATGAACTGGAGTCTGTGATTAACGGTTTCGGTATTGCAGCTCTTCCTTGGATGTTGGATTTGTGAAGTGAAGTTCACTACAGAGTTGATCTTCCAGATGGAGATTATTAATGTTCCACGGTGCCTGTTATTCAATTTCAAATGTACTATGAACGGAAAAATATGAAGTGATTCCAGTTGGCATCACTAGGACGGGAAGAAGGCTGAGAGTGTAGTAAAGTTAGTGATTCCATTTGGAACCCGAATCGTCAGAACAGATAGGGTTATAGCATAGGCATAGTTCACCTAGCAACTGAGTTTATATCAATTTAGCAAGCGAAGAAAACAAACTAAACAAAATCAAACACATTTGATTCATATTGGAAAGAACGCGAGCATGCGAGGCGCAAAGGGAACCCACTGGCATATCTTCCACAATAAACTAATATTCATATACAGTGAAACCTCCAAATAGCGGACACCAATGGGACCATGAATTTGTCCGCTAAAGAGAGGTGTCCTTTATTTAGAGGGAAAACAAGAGTTCCTATTAAAGGAACGGGACTTGTTAAACTGTCACTTAATTAAAGGTGGCCTCTATTAGGAGGTGTTCGCTGTATTAAAAGTTTTGATTTCGCAACATGTAGGCGTTAATACCAAACTACTGATAGTTACAGATGTTCCTGCTAATTGAGCGCTAATGATCTGTCCTTTTTGGAAGTCTGATAGGTTTTACCCACAACTCGCACTTAACCATTTGGAAAGGACAAACAAAGACACCACCAAGAAATAGTTAATCGCAGTTTAGGTGTCCTTTACTAATGTTATTCAATATATAAAATGTCCGATTTTATACTTGCTGAAACTTGCGGCAGGTTTTGTGTGACTGCAATTAAATGAAAAAAAATTAAAAATTTCGATAAAACTCTTTAAAAAACCGTATAATGTACGTAAAGAGAAGATTTTCTCTTTCATTAAAAGTTTGGTAATTGCGTTTAAATCCCAACAGTTCAAAAGGAGACAGCGCGATTTAATTCGAAATGATTGATCGAAGAATCAGAATGGCGCAGAGCTAATGACGGCAAAAAGCAAAATTTCTTCTAGGAAATTCTCTCACTTCTTTACGTAAATCACCTGTCAATTTGAACGACGACTAGGCGACAGTAAGATTTTCCCATCTCCAAAACATCTCGGGATTTAAAGTATTTCGTGTCCTCGCATCGAGTCTTAAAGTTCTTTGAACGCATTACCAAGGGAAAGTGAGAAAAGTATATCATGTGAAACGAATTCAAATGTGAACACGTCGATAGACCGATTTCTGCCGAAAACGGTTTCGCACTTGATCACTGTCCAGACATTCACCGGGCAACCGAATGCGAGAAGGAGAATGGGCGAACGTCATTTGATTTGTCGCCGATTCGAATTGCACTCGACGGCGAATGTGTATTCCCCAAGGAACGTGACACGAGTTCAGGAATTGTAGCCGATTTCAACTTTCTTCTTCGCCCGTAGCCAAGTTTCGAGCTCTAACCAGTCCGAGAGGCATACTTTGTGAATTTTTCTTACCTTTGCTTCAAATTGCAAGCATAAAATTTATTTATATCTGTTTCTGAAGGGTTTCAGTGGATGGAAGATTTAAGAGAAACAATAACTGAAATAATCTTTGAAAAATCCCCCCAGAACAGGTTTAATTTACTCGATCTGGTCCGTATTTTTTGGAATAATTTCGCTATGCTAATATCGAACACGTGCTGCTGAGTAATTGAAGGAGTCAATGCAACTATGCATACTGTTCCGCTTTAAAATCTAGAAAAAAAATTAGGCTTAACTTATTAATTCCGCTATTTTGTTTAATAAATTACTTGACTCTAGGGATTGCGCAGAATCATTAATGAGAGTATTAATTATACTGTGGCAAAGGCTCGTTAACGTTCATAGTGCATAATCATTTTAACCTGAAATAATTCCACTATCTTCGACCAAATTTAAGCTCGCGATCATAGGTTCAAAATATCTGTAGGCAAAAACTGTTGAAAACAATATCGAGAGAATTGACACCGCTTCGCTCAATTCGGTAAGCGGTATAGTGAATATACGAGAGTTGGGGCATAAGTCATGGCAACTATTTTTTTTTCTCGGAGCTAAGGGATGGTATCATAAAATGTCATATGTCTCAAGGAAGCTGTGACTGCTAGTATGTTTCCAAAACATTAGATGGCTCCGTGAGTTCCTGATGTTGCGCAGAGAGCAATGTTAAATCAGTTCTCAGTCAACCGCCGTGCAAGGTGGATGTAACCCGAGTTGAACAACGCTCGTATATCAAAACAGCCGTTCTCTATTTTGATTTCTGTTACTTACTCTGGAAAATGAAATCTGTAATCATGTTCCAGAATAAATTTTCCAGAAGCATGAAACGTATGAAACATTACAGGCTTCATGATTCCAGAACATGAAACCTGTAATGTTGTCAACTACCTTAATAAACATGAGAAGCAAAGTGTTGGCGTGTTGTTAAATGTCCGTACATTTCGTTCATTCCTTGTTTTTTCATCTGTATATTTCACATTTTCCACCTATGCTTGAATTCTCATTAAAAAAATAGTTGCCATGACTTATGCCTCAACCCTCGTATAATAATACAACGCTTCGAAAAATACAGGTTGCTATATCGTTGATTAAACACGAGTTGTTCGTCCATCGATGAAATTTTCGTAATCATGTAGTGGAACATAGAAGTGGAAAAAATCAAGTAAAAATCATATTCCATGTTAACTGGAATTTCACTGCAATTGTAGAAAGCTTTACGAGCATCACTTCATCAAGTGACGACTGCAGACAAACACCAACATGATATGCAGAAATAAAATTTTGTTAATTAATGAATAATTTTGAAAAGATAGTCCTAATCTACAATACTCATTTCCAAAAAAGTTGGGACAGTGCAAAATATAAAGAAGAAACAAAAAGGGATGATGTAACAAAACTTTCTCGCGAATACAAAATAGCAGATACGTTTATGAAATAACATAAATATACTGTGTGCACCAAAACATTTTGTATCGTGGCCGGGACGTTCATTTTGAATGGGGGTGTTGCAACACGTTCCAAAATAGTAGGGACATACGTTGTAGAAAGCGCCGTTAGTAGTGGAACCTTCCGAATTGTTCGGGAATAATCTAGAATGATGACGTCGTACTACATTCCGTATAAATAACAGTTGCCATCCGTCGTTCAGGTAACTTATTCGGAACGATGGGTAGAGGCAAGCCAGATAGCGAAGATCTTCGTGTTCGAATCATTCAAGAATTCACAAACAACGTTTCTCAGCGTGCAATAGCCAGAAGATTTAACCTGTCATCATCTACAGTACATAATATTATCAAGCGCTACCGAGATAGTGGTGAGATCACAGTTCGGGAAGGCCAAGGTAGAAAACCTATTCTGAATGCTCGAGCTCTTCGGATCCTCCGACGTCACTGCGTCACGCATAGGAATACTGCGATTACGGACATAGCCACGTGGGCCCGCGATTTCTTCGGGAAGCCATTATCGTTGAATATTGTACGCCGGTGCATCCACAAATGCAAACTTAAGTTATACTGTGCACAACGGAAGCCATACATCAACAAACGACAGCAACGTCGCCGTCTGATATGGGCTCGAGCCCATCGCAATTGGTCCCAAGCACGCTGGAAGAACATATTGTGGTCCGATGAATCAACCTTTACGATTGTTTACGGAAATAATGGACGCCGTACACTCCGGACCAAAGACGAAAAGGATATTCCCGCGTGCTACAGGCGTTCGGTACAGAAACCACCGTCTGTCATGGTCTGGGGCTGTATTAGTGTCCATGGAATGGGAGACTTGCACATCTGCAATGGCACCGTCAATGCTGAAGCGTATATACAGATCCTGGAACAAGCTATGGTGCCATCTAAGAGGCGCCTGTTTGGACGACGTCAGTGTATATTTCAACAAGACAACGCCAGACCGCATGCAGCGCGCATAACTTCTGCATGGCTACGTCGGCAGCGCATTCGTATGTTGGATTGGCCCCCTTGCAGCCCGGATCTGTCACCTATAGAAAACGTTTGGCGTATTATTAAACGAAAACTACGACAGCGACGACCCCGGACAGTTGAACAGCTGAAAACCTATATCCAACAGGAATGGGACAGAATTCCGGTTACGGTGTTAGAAAGATTGGTGTCATCGATGCCCAGAAGATTACAGTGTGTCATCAAGAGGAGAGGTGACGCCACACCGTGGTAAACGCCGTGCTGTCCCAACTTTTTTGGGAGTGTATTGCACGTGCCAAACAGGAAAACCACCTGTATCTTTCTTTAAGCATATAAGATATGTGATCCCATGCCTAATTTTTCGTTTATGTATTGTAATGCGTTGAAATAAACGGCAATACAATAATCCAAACAAATGTGTTGGAGTTCTTCTTATATGTTGCACTGTCCCAACTTTTATGGAAATGAGTATTGTAATATAACTTCGTAATGCAATGAATTACGGTAAATAAGCAAGATGTTTGTTTTTCTTTCCACTTTTATGCCCTGATTGACAAATAGAATTTCATTGATGGACAAAGAAACTAACGTATATTTAGTAGCAGGGGCGGATCCAGGAATTTTTCCAGGGGGGGGGGGGGGGAAACTTAAAAGGAATAAAAAATCTCATTCCCAAATATTTATCACATTTGTATTACAAAGTTAAGGGCGGGGGGGGGGGGGCGCCTGTTTAGTAGAATAGAAAACGTCCTTCTTCGAAATGTCGTATTGCTTCTTACCTTTTTTTAAGTTTGCCTGTTTCTGGGCATATACTTTTTAAATTTAATCGTGGATAACATTTTACAATATTTTACTTGAATAAATCAATTATTTAAAAATCTAATGTGCGAAATTTATATTTTGGTTCGGCACACTCGATTTGTGTTAAAGCACATGATTTCTCCATATTTCTGAAATCATTGTTGACCATAGCTTAGATGTTCTGTCTATATTTAACTCGTTAACCAAAACCGTCGTTATCCAAGGCTCTATTTCCCATAAGATATAAAGGGAAAACGATTAATTCGTTGCGGCTCCTCCCCAACAACAAAAGTACATATCAAATATGCAGATAAAACTCATTTAGAATGTCATAAAAATGTTATATTTATCATTTATTCATAAAAAATAAATGCGTAAACACTAATTTTCTTCATAAACTATATTTATAATCGCATAAAATAAAGCACAGTACACTATAAGGAAAGACACAATCATCGAAAAACTTAAAACAGCTGGTTCTAAAAGGAAAATTATACCCGAGCTTCACCACCATCCCGCATGCATGTTCTCTACTCAATAATGTCTTCCCGCGCATGGCTGAGTGCAAGATCGGATAGACGTTTGCTGTCATGTAAAACAAAAAAAATTCTCCACGTCAAATGACGAAAGGAGACACATTAACCAAATTAAGCACATAATCATGCATTGTTAACCAAAGCATCCGTCGTTATCCAAAGCATTTTTCTCTTATCAGCTACTTGTCGTTAACCAAGTACGTCGTTATCTAAAGCCGTCGTTAACCAAGGTGCTGCTGTATATCAGTTTCTTTTTTAATTGAAAAATTACGAATTACTAAGCACTGAAATACTAGCTAATTAATCCCAGTTTAGCTCAAGCTCCATTTTTAAAATGGACAGTCACTACCGTTTCCTTTTTTGTCACTCTTTGTCGTTTAGGCCCGTTAGTCCACCATTCAGCGTCCTCGCACCTGAATAGTGGACAGCCACTATACATTTAGCAGTGAAAACTGCTCAGTTGTAGCTGTTTTTTGCCCTGATGATGAAATGTATTTCGAAACGCGTTGACTATATAAACGCTATCATATTGCTATTCCTAGACCCTTCCATTTATTCTTTTTAATATATACATCGTTCAAAACATTTGAAACTTCCTTCCCTCCCCCAAAAAACTCCCGAAAAATAGTATTTGAAATGCGTGCCCTTTGTGTGCGTATGCGGGTGTGAAATTAGGCTGTACACCACTGTAGGAAGAAAGTTATTCAGTCATACGCGCAAGTGTGCAGATGCGTTCATGGACAAAACGAAAAAGAAAGAAAGTAGATAATCATGGGCAACATTAGTTTCTTTGGAGGGAAAAGTGACTGTTTCGGCAGCAGCAACTGTGAGAAATGTAGCGTGGGTGCTCATCCAGCATGTCAACACTCCCCCCCCCCCCCTCGGCTACACCCATGTTTGTTGCGGCAATGCGGCAATATGGGAACAGCCGATTGCAAAAGAGCATAGACATTGAAGAGGGAATACCTCTAATGTGCGCTCATTTCTTCGTTTCTAGACAAAAAAATTGTATTATAAAACAGCAGTTCGAACAGGACATGCAAGGCTTTAACTTACCGACTGATGATTGTAACGAAGTGTTGATGTTAATGCTTTAAGGTAATGGAAACATTAAAGAGGAATACCCCGATTATTGCGATTTCGATTATCGCGATTCTCGAATTATAGCGACTTATGTTTAAATGCTAAATTCATGATATTCCAATGACTATTCAAAATACTGCGGTTTTCAAATAATGCTTAAACACATTATATACCGAATCCTAATGGTCACTGGTAAATTATACAAACCTTTGAAGGATTTGGCGTTCATAATTTCGCCTTCTATTAGTGAGAATGTACCGATTTTAGCCATAATATCCAGTAATTGCTTCAGTCTCATGATATAGTAGTCGATAATGGCGAAATTATTATTAACTTTGAAAAAGAACGTGCTTACGACACGCAAAATGGTGCCTCTTCAGTAGGAAGAAGTGATATGAAGAAACGTTTTACAATTACTGAAATGGATGAGGTCTTTCACCGAAAATGTAAAGTGAAATTGTGAATGCGTATCAGGATCTCTAGTGATCGATGAAGGTGCGTCGATGCATTTGGAACGCCATCCGGTGCATATGATAAAAAAAAATTTGAAACACGCAAAACTTCTAAACTTTTTCCTAAACATAAGTGCTTCCTAACTTTTAATGCTTTTTCTTTTCTTTAAATATTATTTAATGTTTCATATTAAAGTTTTTTTTAATTCTTTTTCCTATGTAGCATACCATGATTTGTTTAAAAAATTTTATTTATGGTCTTAAGAAGTCTTGACAAAAATTCACTATTTTGTATGTATTTTAATCCTAATTATCGCGGTTTCGATTATTTTCTTTTCGAAGTGACAGCACTAATCGAAGTATTCCTGGTATTAAAAATATGCGTGAACGCCTTAAGAGAATCAGTCGTTTGAGTAAATTTTATGACTCTTAGGTTATCCGAATTTCACCATTTAAATCGGACAAGGTACTGGTTGAGCTGAAAATTGCAATTGACGTATGTTTGAAATAAAAGCTGCCCAAAAATTATCAGTAATCAGGTTTCATTAAGTCAACACTGTGAAGTTACATGACCTGGATCGCTCAAAAAATAATCTTATTTATAAAAAATGTTCCTTTCCAATGGTACAAACAATATCTGAAATTAACGACTTTCACAAACAGTGAAATAAGTAAAACAACGCTACTTATATTTTTTGCGGTCTGTTTTTGTTTGTTAAAGAGTCTCAGGCATTTACACATGTGCATTCCCCTTGCGTGGTCTTAATGGCATCTATGTGAACGGATTTGACTTGTTTTCTCCCACTTCTCAACCCATTCGAACGGTTCCAGCTGCACGTAATGGGAGGACAGGCAAAGTGTTTTTCCTTTAACAATCTGTTTACAGCTGTATCTTGATCTTTTTCAGTGCTTTTCTACATTGGACGTAGGGGTCTCGCGGGGGATATTTTCGTCGTCGTGACTCGAAGCCCTGGGCCTCGTCTTATATGGCCAGACGAAATGAAAATGAGGGCTGTTGCTTGGATCTCCACCCTCAATTACGGTTCGCGGAATTACAGGGCATCGCCGGCGGCCCTGTGCTTTCTCCACCCACGCTTTGTCTACCCACCGACTTTCTGATGGCCCTCCAAGGCACAAAGAGAAAAAAAGAGATGGAGGCACATTATAATATGAGATGGAGTCTCTTCCACGAAAATAGATCATAAGCCTAAAAGTCTTCATTCTGAGAAGTAATTTTAATCAAATTGCTGACGTTATTATCTATGCATTAAATTCTAAGAAGTAAACATTTATATTTAAAAATTGTGAATTGCAACTTCTATTTTTAAAATTTGAGTGATTTAAGTTAACTTTGCATAAAAATGAATAAGAATTCAATTTTTATGAAAATCTTAATTTTAAGAAAAAAATTCTGAAAAACATTTTTGAGTCGTTTTCTGGTGCCCCAACTTCATTTGTTTGTTTCATTTTTTTTCTTATTTCGGCTTAAAACATTTCCATCGCCCCCTTACCAAAACTAATTTTCATTTTCATTCCACTTGTTTTTGACAGTTTTGTGCTATTAGGCAAGGTTTCCTTGGTTTTAAGAAAGAGAAACAGAGTCAGCTTGGCGTCCGCTTTCCAACTCTAAAATCCCGGTGGCTGCCGGCTTTTTTATTTTTCTATGTGAACTTTTGAACGTGTTTAATCTCTCGAGCACATTCGAGTCTCTCTGTTCCTGAAAAACCCACCTTCATTTGAAATTCACGATTGCTCACGGCCCTTCCACCGTCTCGCTTATTAGAACCGAACCAGTTATGAATATAAATGGACCTCTCGACTTAATTGGCTTGTGAGTCGTCAAGGTAAAAGTCAGCCACGTTTGAAGAAAGAGAGCGACAAAGGAAAGCAACGTTTTGTATTATGCTTCTTTCTCTTTCTGTTTTGTAGAATAATACATCCCTTACAAAAGAGGGCTAGCGTATTTAATATGCAGAAATCACCTTCTCCATACGTAATCACTCGAGAACTTGCATGTAAAACTCATGGCAGTTTGACTCATTAACCACTACTACTAGTGCTACTACAGCTCATTCCTTAATTACGGTTCTATGTTGTGGAAATATTCCATGTTTTCAGAGCCCATTAACTTTTCAATTGCGTTATTTTTATTTTAATTAAAAACATTTACAGTCCGTTCTCTGCTAATTAGCGACAAGCAAACGGGCTTCTCGTCTCGTCTATGGTCCTCAATGGACCGTCCTCATTCAACGCCCCAACGCATTTGCTCATTTGCCTTTCAGCTATTTTAAAAAAATTCTTCACGGAATTTTTTTTTTCGAAGCTGAACAGCACGAGAAAGTTTTGAAAATAAGAGATAAGTAAATGAGTTAGAAAAATTATGCGAGACGAAAGACTTTTTTGAGCTTTCTATGAATTTATCGATTGGCAAGTAAGACAATCATTGATTAAAGTATATCAGTTTAGGCTTAATGAAGACATTCAAAAACAATTTTAGCGACGCTTCTACATAGTTAATAGAATTTCTTATTAAGCATTACGAATTTTTTAAATTGTTTATAACCTTCATATGACAAGCGACCTTATCATTTGCATTTTAACTAGGAGCATATGAACGGTCTTTATGAATGAAAACCTTATAAGTATCGATCAATTACTTATTTTTTTATAATTATATTTATCGTCTATATTTCAAGAAATTCATGCAACAAAGCTACAACAATTCTCAAATGATAAATGATTTAAATCTATACATACAAGGTGAGATTTAAATCTATACAAAGGAATGGCTTCACCTTTGTAGCGATGTGCGGCCTCGCGCGAAAACAGATTCCAGAATTTTACCACCCTCCGTATTCTCCAGACATACCACCGCCGAATTTCTTCCTGTTTTCTCATTTGAAATCAATAATGAAAGGACAGATTCCTCGACGATCCGGATATTCAAATGGCTCTGACAAGGGAACTTCAAGCAGTACCGAAAGAGGATTTTTCACATGCCATGCAACGACGTCAAACATGTATTGTGCCCATTAGGGATTGTTTTGAAGGACAGTAAAATATCATTTCTGAAATACCTGTCCCTGTTTGTTTTTCCGAGTCGTTCACCAAACTTTCCGGTCTCATCTTGTATTAAGAAGAATTTTTATTTGTGTTTTTGTTTTTTATACAAATCTAAAGTTTTATTCTAATCTGCATGAAATTTTGCACTATTGACCTTCAAAACAAGAAGAAAGTCGCTGTCTACATGAGATTTCGAAAAAAAGTATCCCCCATCTCCCTTTCCCACTCCTTTAAGTGCGCACTTTTTCAGTTTTTCGCGAATATCTCGAAAATGGTGAGAAAATCGGCGAAAGTGAATGGTAAATTTCTGAAAGCTCATAAAATTTCATGCTAAACGCATTTTAATTCATTCCGATAGCCTAATTAGGCTCCGAGTAATTCAAGGTCAAAGTTGAAAATTAGTTCAGACCCACCCCTTTTTAACAGACTTCAAAAAAGGAGGTTATCAATTCGACGCGTATGTATGTAATATTGTTAGTCACAATATTCGTATTTGTTAGTCTATGTGGGCTTCTAAACAGGTGTGCCAAATTTCATAAGTGTGTGTATGTATGTATGTATGTATGTATGTATGTTTGTCCACGTATTTCTCAGAAACTAGAAATCGAATGGCAATAGTTCCTTTTTCATTGGATTAAGTGTCTTTTAACTTAGGGAACAGTCCAAGTTTCATCAAAATCGATTCAGTAGTTTTCAAGATACGGACTGATATAGTTAGGCGATAGTGAAAGTTTCATCAAAGTCGTTTTTTCTATACTCGGTTTAATCTTGTTAAACACTTTTATTAAGCTTACTTTTCTGTAGGTTTGTCCCGGTCAAATCTTGTAATCAATATTAAACTAACTTTCCGGCAAGCTAGGAAGCTGAAACTTGACAGACATACGCAGGAACGATGACAATGCATGTTAAAGGATTTTTTTTTCAAATCGGTTCATTGATTTGTATTCTAATGATGCTAATTCATTTCAGTCGTCTCTCCATAAATCAGAGGGACGATTGTTATACGAATTGTTTAATTGTTATACCTCATTCGCACTACTGAACTAGATCGAGTCGATCCAGATACAAACTAGATTCATTGAGAAATTGAATTAATTTCAGATCCACAGAGTGTTCGTACTTCAGCGCTGCTATCCAGTTAAGGAACTCGTACATTAATTTCCGAAAAAAATTTTGTTTTTTAAGTCGGACCACGAGTCGATTGATTGTTTGGACGCCATTTTGTGAAAACTTAATCGTGTAAGGGATTGTGGGAAGGAACGAGTCTGGATTGGCAGCACCGATCGAGTTCTCCAAACAGGATTCAGTGAATCGAGTTTGGAGATAGTCGATTTAGTTCGAATCCAGATCGCTAGCGTTCGCACTTCAAAATTCGAATCTAGTTCAAGCTGCCGATCTAGATCCAATATGCTAGTGCGAACGTAGTATTAGACCAAACAATTAGTTATACAAGTTGTTGTCGCCGGTTTGAAGAATAAAAAAAACATAATGAAAGTGTGGTTTGAAAAAAATCCTTTTTTCCCTCTTAATCTTGTTGCAACATCTTCATACGCATCTATCCATCTTTTTTTCTTAATCCCATGACCTTTCCCATCTTCTCGCGAGCACGTCATTTCTCCTCTTCCTCTTGCTTCCGCAGTTTATTGCCGTTTACGCATTTTCTATTTCGCTGGACCGTATCCCATTCCACCTTCTTTCCCGCAAGCGTGCTTTCCCCCCCGTCTTTCTCCCGCTCGCGCGTTTATCGCCTCCAGTTGGCCTGTCAGCTGAGAGGTCTGGGGTTCGAGTCCCAGTATAAGAAACATGTTTTCCTGGAAGATATTCCACTTAACTTAATTCGTTGCATTTGGTTCATGTATCATGGGGGGGGGGGGGGGGACTGACCGAAGGAGGCCGCCGGACGCTGTCTGTGCGAGAAGTACTATACTCTTCAGTGAAATTGTGAGATTAAAAATGGCATGGAGCTCATAAAAGCGGTAGGACGCTGCGGGCCGCCAAAAATGCCTCCTAGGCACTGCCTCATTTCTCTGCTGCTGCTAAAACGGCTCTCAGTCAGCGATTATGGGATATGGACAGGTAGTGGGGAACCAACATCCTGGTTTCCTCGTTATCTTGACCTCAGTCTATTAGAATATTATTTATTAAATGAAAATTTTGCATTTAGACATGTTAACAACAGTGAAATTCCTCGCCAGTGTGTTGAAAAAAGTGTCAGGAGATACGGCAGACACCTGGAAATAGAAAGAGATAAGACACTCCGTGATGAGGGTTTAGAAGTCTCATATTATAGCTCATGGTAGCCATTTTAGCACCATCTGTCGAGTAATGCGTGGCCTTTGTAAATAAACATTTGAAATAAAAAGTTTCTATAATTATGAAACTAAGCGAAACTCGTTTAATTATGTTTATATGGCTTTATTGCTTGACATTTATTGCTTCCCTACATATTTGTTAACACCTGCATACATTATGCTGCAAGAACTTCTCCCATCAAGGAAAAGGCCGATCGACAAAGGTGTTGTGATATTATTTGTATTTTCTTTTCATAAAAAAACATTAATCGATTGTAATTGATTTTAATAATGCAGTTGAGAGAAGGCTGTTTGCATCACACGTGTGCTATAAGGTGAAGTTCCACTATTAAGCTGCCAGGGGCAACGAAGGAAAAGTAATAGTCACCGTTTACAGAAAATGAAATATTTTTTTGTAAAAATCTGAAATGAATTAAGGTGAATTTATTTGTGTAATAATAATAATAATGAGTCATTATTACTGACAATACCTTATACGGCTTATCTGGATTTAAAGTGCGTCCATTTCATAGAAAACTGTTTTCTTTTTAGGCTTATCATTCTTATGAAGTTCATGCCAAATGAACTTTTATGAATTGATTGTTAATATTATTTTACTATTATGCAGATTTAAAATATAAATATAAAATGAAAACTGCATATATTTGTTCCTTAACGTAATGCGCAATAAATATTATATTCGACATCATAAAATTCAGCACATTAAACTTACATGAAACACATGCTAAGCATAACCATTCGAAGTATATTCGCAATTATATGGCTTCTATTTCCGCCTTATACTACCTCATGGGAACCTGGAAATGCTGTCGCGTAATTATCTGTGAAAACTCTCATCTCCGCAAATGCCCTGCAATAGAATAATTTCCGGAGTCACCGAGCGCCTACGCATAAAAGTTTTGACATTATAATAGGCACTAAATGAAGAAGCACACGGCTATTTCCCTCGGGAACGCTCGTGGCCAGAAGCTTATTTGACCCGCAGCAGCGAACGCTCGGATTACCTTTATGCCCTCCTCACCTCGGAGAGCGAAAATGAAACCGACGCAATTGGCCCAGAAGACGCCCGAGAAGGCCAAACCTAAATGACGGTGGCAACGACTAATCGACTACGATATAGAGCTACGTACTACATGAAAATTTTTGACGAGATTTTCATATTTCATTCAGGATACTAAAAGAATAGAATGATATTGAGCTCATGAAAATCTTCGTAGCGCTTATATTAAAGGACAGAAAGAATAATTTCGTAATGTTTTCCTTGTAATGTCAGATATTTCCTGTTTTAACTTATACGACTGTTTAATGGCTCCCTAAAACAAAGTAACAGATTTAATCCAGACTAAAAAATTGCAATATTCTATTAAGATTTAATACCCAAATAAATGAGCATCGAGTAAGATTTCATTTAATTTCCTTTTCTTTTCTTTTTGTTTTTGCATACTCTTTTCTAAATAAGAAAATTTGCCTTCATTCTTGAATGAAACTACAAGCTCGTGTAAAACGATCGATGAGTTTCAAATCTAATATGTAGTTAAATATTTCTCATTAATCTATTTGTAACTTTTACGCCATGTACTGTAAGTGAAATGCTTTCAGAAAAGCATCGATCCAGACGTTCTAAAGATGTTCGATGGAATTCAGATTCGAGGACTGCGCGGGACTCTGCAATAAGTGAAACTCTTTCATGGGCTCTTGGAACAATCCCATATTGATGTTGACTCCGTGCGCCGGCTCATTATCCTTTTGTAAATAACCATCTGCCCCAAGTTCAGGTAATCATGAATGGATGAGCTTTCTCAGCAATGATGTGTACGTACGATGTGGAATTCACACAAACAAAGAGGAATATCAGGGGATCTATCTAATATTTGTCAGAAAAACATCCCCAACACCATAACGTTGCAGCCTCTGCACTTTGCACAGTTGCATAATACACTAAGGATCCATAAAAATCTGTTTCCTCCAAATGCGGAACGTGCCATCAACATCATGCAATAGGAATTTCCACTCATCCGACCAAGCGATGGTCAGTCCAAATCAAGTCGCATATGCCCACCCACTGTAAAGGCCGTCAGAAATTTCATCCAACATCGCGCCTAAAAGAGCTTTGGGGTTGTTGGAAGACATTTTGAGCACATCTTTAAACATTTTTTGCTTGCTGAGTAGCCTGTGTATTTTCAATTTTATTACTTACATGTAAAAAATAAATGTCAGCTCTTTGCATGTAGAAATGTTTCAGTTTCATTTTTGAGTGATCTATTCCTCCGATGATGATAATTGTATTCAAATGCATGTTTGTAATTAAAAATTGGTCCGTATCCGTTACAGTTTCCAAATTTATATAATTACAACAGAGAGCTCGTTTACACTTCATATTTGTTGGCTGCACCGGATCTGGAATGTCTCCATTTTCTGCATCGGAGAAGGAGAGGAGGCAGGGAAACTGTTATTTCACACTGCTTAAAGATAATTTGTGACATTACATTGGAGGCATTTGGCCAGGCGGAGGTAGTAATTGAATTGTTTGTTGTTTTGTTTTGTAACTATTGTTTTGTTTTTGGGGGGGGGTGCCCTAGTCTTCGTAGTGTTTTTAGTTCTTTTCGTTTTCTGTAAGGGGGGATAGAGTGCAAGGCGGAGGTGCGCGTGTTAGCATTGTGCTGTGTTGTATTGGTTTCGTTTTTAATGGTGTTTGTAGTCGTTTGTTAGGTGTTGGTGTTATAAAAAGTAACGACCTTGTTTTTACAAAGGTGTTTACAGGCGTTAAAATGCTGATATTGTTGAAGTTTTTAAGTTTTCTTCCCGTTTATTGTGCGACCGTTGTCGCGCTGATTAACGCGCGACAGCAATCGTTCATTGTTGGGGCTGTCATTGTTTTCTCGGGAATTGCTTTTTCCGAGAAGATAATGACAACTTCCCAATGCATTGTTGTTGTTGTTGTTGTTGTTTCTTGGAATTTGTATATATCTGTTTTTAGTAATCAGAGAGATGTTCTTCTGGACGTCTGTCATGCCTGAAAACGAAGGCGCTCGGTAGCCATATTCTATTTAAAAAAAAAGAAGCTTAGAAGAACTTTTTCGTTCTGAATGCAGGCATGAGATGACTAAAACATCTCGCTGGTGTTTACCCGTAACCTATTAGCATGTTAATTTGAGTGTCGAATTTTAATTCAATTTTCTTTAAATATAAAAAAAAAAAACGATACGTGTTGTCCCTCATGCATCGGTTGAGACATCGGATGAACACAGAGTTGTATCCCTGGCTGTTCAGTTAAAGACGTCGGGCAGGTAAGCCCGCTAAGTGTGCCATGCAATGACAACATTTCGGTGAATTGCTATTGACTTTCTTTTCCCTGCCATTGGCGCGATCACTAAGAGAGAGAGTGCATCTGGAATCTTACCAGTGAGACTGATGAATAGGCTGTACAAAGATACTCTTTGTGCCAAACTCTCATGTTGGGTGGACAGTAGAGGGAACGAGCCCTGTATACGACCATTCTGTTAATTAGTCAGAGTTGCATGATAAGTTTCGCTGTTATACATATAGAGTTGAATATAATTATTACGTCTTAGTTTGTGTAAGTTTTTTTATGCAAATGAAACGCAGTTTCGGAATAATAAGGGTAATCTAGCACAAGAAGGTGATGACACCCTCAGCTGAAAAGCTGGAATCTAATAGTACAGCATTTTCAGAGCGACTGTCAGGGTACAGGAAGCTTGCGGCTGGAGGGATATCTTGCGAGGGATCGGGCTACGAAGGGTTCCCGTGGTTCCCCCTTGTTGGTCCAAAGGAGGCACCTGACGTGTGTTGGACGTCATTAATTAGGAATATTTGACAGCTCGCATCACTCGCAAGAGGAAACCAGATTGAGGCGAACCACCACATGCTCATAAGTTCCCTGCCCCTCCCCGAAGCTTTATTATGAGACTGCGTCTGCTGATGTATTTCCATGTAATTAAGGCCTATTTAATAGCATAGAGTAGTTCATGTTAGTTGAGGGGCCCCTCTACGAACTTTAATGCACTGTATGTTTAATGTAATTTTGGGTACAAACACTGCTCTTGTTGTTTATGTTGAATGGTGTGAAACTTTATATTGTCAAATAAATTAGGGTTATTTTTATAGAAACGAGTGGTTTTTTTTGTCCCTTCGTATCAATGAGTATGCCCAAATCGATGCCCGAACTCCTGACGCGCTCGGCCCCTGCGGTTTTCTAGCATAGCACTAGAGTCGCGCATACCCGAAGGGGTGGATTTGTCACAAATTAACGACTGTCATTATAGCAAGTGTGCTACAGAAAAATAAATTCTTGTACAAGGGCGTTTATTAGAGCTATTAATATAAATCATTTAGGAAAAATTTAAAGCATGGCCATTTATTTTAAAATATTTATTTATTATCTGATTTAGAGACTTTAATTTAAATAAATTTATACTGGCTTTTACAAAATGGTTTAATTCTTTCATCACAAGCATAAACTTGACTGTTTACTCTTTATGCTGTGTGTGACTTCTTATCGTCCCAGTTCTTTTCTTTTAATATTTTCAAACATACACTCGGAGAAGTCGTGTAAAAGTTTTTTGTTGCTTTGAACGCGGTCGGATGAAATGTGTTTACAAGTTGGATCGTTTCTCCTCCGAAAATAAGGAGAACTCTCGGAAACACTCCCAAATCTAAAGCAGACCACAAGTGCTAAATTTCTACGAGAATCCCGAAGCGAATAAGCAAAGATAAACTTAGAAGTTTAGGGTGAAGTCTGTTTTCGCAATTTACTCATAATTCAAAGCGTTCCTGTTCTCTCTCTCTCCCGAGCAATCTTGAGGTTTCCCTATCATTCTCTAATGCCAGACTGAAAGCATGATCGTAAATTGTCCCCATCCAAGATAGAAACTGCTGTCGATGTGGCCGGAAACATCGAATAATTCAATATATCCCTAAGAAGACGACCAATCATAAATAATATATTGGCTAACAATAAAATCTATAAAGCCGATACAATTCTGCGAAAACAAGATGGGAAGGCAATGCAGAATAAAGCAAGTACTCTTTCAAATGAAAACTACAATCAACGGATCGGTGAGGTTAAAATCTACGCTTTTCAAATAATAGTGGCTATGGACGCTCTTCCACAGCTTCTCATACAAATAATGTTTGTCTCTCGCAAATATCTCGAGGATGACTTTAAAATTAAAGGCGTTACAGGTTCCGTCTTCACGCATTTACTCTCATTTGTCAAGCAGCATATATGAGTGTTAATAAATAATTTTTTATACGAGAAGCAACGAAAGTTTGTTTGTTTTGGATCTATTTGCCTTTACCCTATTATACTTATTCAATTATTGCACAACGTTATAATAATTTTATTCTAATGTCAAATGCTTAAAGGGTTTTGAATAACAGCCAATATTACTAACCACATTACCTTGACGGTGCTCTGACACATGCTCTAATAACCATCAAATTCATTAGCTGTAAATGGAAAGCCATTTAAACATTGCACAAACGTTGACGCTTTTAAATGGAAATTTAATAAATGCAAAAAGAATACAATAGAGTAAAAATCTCGGTTTAATCTATTACTTTTCATTAGGTTCCCAAATGACGTAACAACAGCGATAAGTTCCCCCTCCCGTATTTATTGAACGTCAACATTTGTTATTTCTCAAATGACCGTAAACTGCATCGTCATTAACATCACCGTTCTGCGTTGGACGCGCGTCGGCAATAAATAATCAAACTAAGTTGACAGGTCATTCGATCGGTTAATTATTATGGGGCAAGCGTGGACTCCGGTGTCGTAGGATGGGATAGGGGTGGGCCGTGTCGCTCCCCGTTCCCAGCCTAATTATCCGACGCATTGATACGCGAAACGACCAACTACGTGGAGGAGCCGTCCTACATGAAGCTACAGTGAACGCTCGTGCGGAGGTGCAGTCCATGTTGAATACTGTTTAACAAGGACTGCACAGCGCGCCAAAGCCCCTCCCAGATGTCGCGATCATTCATTATGCATGAAGAACCCCCGGTTCCCTCATTAACGTCGCCAGAATTTTAGGCGTTCGATGGCTCGACTAGCGCACCTTAATTGGCGATAGGTAAATTGTCTGCTGACACACGAGCCTCCTCTGACCAGAGCAGAAGTGACATCAGCAGTCTAAAGCCAGAACCACATTGTCGTCTTCAATCACATTCTTCTACTGGGTTCATCTAGAATCGAAGACAACCCCATCTTTCCTTAATCGAAACCCGATTTTTCTGTCCTTCTTTCAGCTCCGAAAGGATCTTCTGTCATTCGACTTAAATTCCACGTTGATTGATTATTTTGATTGCATCCTTTAATTTCTTTGGTTTAATTAAGCAAACAGCTTATCATCGGCATTTCCTTTCTGTCTATCTGTCTCTTTCTTTTTTCTCGTCTCATCAGAAAACTCGAATGGACAAGTTAATTGCCCTCGACGACGAATGCGATAAGCATTTAAGGTAGGCGTAAAAGCTTTTTCCTGTATCTCCCTAGAAGAAGGATGTCGTCATAAAATATTTAGAGACGTAAATCATGAGGCAGATTAACTGCTTTCAAACGTAAATCAACAGTAATGCTCGAAAATGTCCTTGATCCTAAAAAGGCATTATAAAAAACTAAACTTTGAATAGAAAAAGACGTTTTTTAGAGTAGTAAAAGCTTTTAAGCGTAACAAGTTTTAACTGAACGAAGGAAATTACATAACCAGTAAGAAACCACATAATCAAGTTAAATTTACATTTCTGTAGTGAAGCCCAAAGAAAATTTTCAAATTGTTTTAATTATTTTGTACACAGTCTATTTTACATACACCTCAGCACTTGATACCTTTCAAACCATTAGATTTACACTTTAAAGTTTTTTACAACTACGTTTACAAATATATTATCTTAATTCCACTTTTAACTGCTTTTCGTTTTCATTTAATTTAAAAACCAGTTTCTTCTGAACATAATATCTAGTAATTGCGAGAGCATGAGCATATGACATTCTAACCTACATCATAATATACTCAGCAAAGTGAACAATGGTTTGATTGGTGTTCACATAGTATCAGAATGATGAATATGCAAATCACCATTCTCTCACGCCAGCAACAAGAGGTAAAGAGAGCAGCTGGAATCTCGCAAATTAGTAGGCAAGTTGCAATCACTCAACTCCGCAGCTTGTCTCCCAGCTTTTTGAATGGATCTGCCCAACGCAGTGACTGCAATGAAAACTGAAAATGAATGAGAAAAGCGAAGCGGTCAAAGTTTAATTCATTAGTTAATTACTTTGCCATTAGGAAGCAGTCCAAGATATTATTTTCAATTATAAAAATGTGTATGAAAGTAATATCAAATGCATAGACCGGTTTTGTGTTTTTAATCAACCCGGTTGAGCCTCATTACAGTGTAGTAGCGAACTCAAATGCATATGCGCCTTTGTCGTACCATGTTCTGGCAAACAGGACTAAGTTGTTTAGAGAAGTGTCACTTTCTTTATATGGTTTATTCGAATAGTGCTTTTTAAGTTGAGTGCTGTTAAATTATTGAAACAAAATTATTTGAAATGGATATATTTCTATGAACGCTTACCTGGATGAAGAAAAGTTGTATCATTCCAATAAAGGATAAAGCTTTTTATGTATTGGTAGTACATGTACGAGAAAGAAAAGAAAAGACACATCCGAGATATGAAACGCTGGATATGTATTTCGATAGCTATGCCTTCATTCTCAACATCAAGATTTGAACTTTTTTTCGTTATAATAGGTTTTTCCTTCATATACAGGCAATTCCACACCACAGTTACTTCTTATTTTTTCAATGCGTATTGGTAGCTTTTGTATTTTTCCTTTGGATTATCTAAGAATAAGATTGCTTATTGACGTAAAACTAAGGCTTTCTTAATTTAAACAAGAATAATATTTTTTTCTTTACAACTTAATAGCTGAATAAAGCTTCAATTTGCTTTTATTTTCGCCAGCTATTTTTGGTAGTCAACGCAAGGAGGCCGGAGCATTTCGGCCTATTACATTCACCATGGAGGATTGTTTACTTACACGAGAGTCTTCTCTTCATTGACGTCCAGCTACGACCCAAGCCAAAGAAGTTCTTCTCGAACCTCGAAGGAAGAAGAAAATATGCGAAAGCGTGAACTAATATTTGGCCATATAACTCATCAAGCAGTTTATTTTAATTTTAATTTCAAATTTCCATTTTCTTTTAGAAAACTATGTTCTCTTATTGTAAACAAATATGCTATATTCAATTTTCAAAAAACCTGATTTACCTTGCTCGTGATGAGGACTGTATCTTCAAAATGTACACTAAATGTGCGATCACAATTTTCATCGAACCTTCAAAAACGTGCCATCAATTACGTAGTCAAAACTTTGAAAACGTGAGCGAATTTACCGGCATTTGCTATCAGATATTGGTAGAGGAATTGTTACAATGTCTGCAAGTTGATGTTATGACAAGGTAGCGCCATCAGATACTAGATTTGCTGTAAGTAAAGATTGTGTTCACCATCAGTACTGAGTGGCCAGATTTTGCCTTCGATAATGCGGCGATTCTTCTTGGCACTGACTCCACGAGATGTTAAAAGGTGATGTGAGGAATCTGACACCATGCCTGATGAATTGTGTGAGATTTGATGGTTGTGGAACCAGCTGCCTGATGGCTCTTTCAACTTCTTCCCACAAATGCTCAATTGGATTGAAATCTGGTGATTGTGGGGGGGGGGGGCACCTAAGCAAAGTAAAGTCTATCTCATGTTCTTGAAACCACTCCTGCACAATACCAGCACCGTGGCATGGCGCACTGTCTTGCTGAAAGAAGCCATCTCCATTGGGATACGCCATCAACATGATAGGATGAACTTGATCAGCAACGATAGTTAGATAAGTTATATTATTTAGACGTTGTTCCACACGAATTAAAGGGGCCAAATCATGCCAGGAAAACATGCCCCAAACCATATAACTGCCCCTACCAGCTTGAAGGGTTGTATTCATGTGGGATCCATGCTTTTATGCTGTTTCTGCCAAATTCTCACTCTGCCATCTGCATGATGCTAGTGGAAACGTGATTCATCGAACCACATGACTTTTTTCCAGTGCTCAACTGTCCAATCCTTATATTCTTGTGCGAATTGGAGACGTTTTAACTTCTTAACTGTAGACAGCAAAGATGTTCGAACAAGCCTTCGACTTCCATATGCCATACGATGCAGTGTACGGCGAATAGTGCGTTCAGAGATCATTTGAGAGGATCCCTAATTAAGATCTGCAGTAATTTGATGCACTGCTCCTTTCTATTGTCTTGTATCCGTCTTGCCACTCTTCGTTCTGCCCAAGCTTTGACTAGTCGTTGACGGCCACAGCTCGCACGTTCAGACCCAGTTTTCCGGCTGACAATCCAGTCTTTAAACACTTAAACAACAGCTGCTCTTGAACATTTAAGGAATGTAGCTGTTTTGTTGATACTCGCTCCATGGCTCCGAGCGTTAAAAGGCTGTTAAATCGCGTCGTTTACCAAACAGATCATTTCTACAATCGTGGTAAACATCCTGCTTCCCTATCTATAATGGTCTGCTCTCTAGCGTGAAATCGTAGGTAATTTGCCTACAAACATCAGATGGTCATAATAATTTGGCCACTCAGTATATGTCTATTTTCAAATTATCAATCAGTGTATATCTAATATCTAGATGAATTTTATTTCGGGTGTGTGTTAAGTCTTGGACATTCCGAAAAATCTAGCTACTTATTTGCACGACTTGAAAGATGGTCTACAATAGGTCGTTTACAATAGTATTTATTTTTATTAGATTAATGAAATCCATCTAGAAAACTTCTTTAGAAATGAAGAGGAACTAGAAACTGAGAGCTAAATCATCAGAACGGACTTGAGATTGATTTGACATGTACTTTCCTCTTTAAGACGTTCCCTCTCATTGCATGAATTAAATAGAAATGTAATTCACTAAAATGCAAGACTAACTCTTAGTAGCAAAGAAAAGAGAAGACTGTTAAGAAAATGATAAAAATTTAATGATGACCATTTTCACTGAAAGAGCATCGGGCAATTTCACCTTCACAGTGACTAAAGTCAAAGTTTCAGACGCTAATAATGGTTTTAAAGTTTTATGTTTATACCCTAACATAATGTCTAGCGTCTAAATTTCCTTTTAAGTAGGATAAAGATGAAGGCGTGAACACTCAAAAAACTTGCAGAGTCACCGGCTGAAAAGATCAGGAACCACCGGAGTAGAACACAAAGCAGAGAAATATGGAAATTTTTTACGTATCTAAGAAACGTTGTGTGACCCTTTTTTTTCTCTTCCCTTCCTTGCACGTTATTGGCTGGTTCGAAATTAAAGCGACAGAAACTTTCAAGAGAGTTTCGGAATAAAATCATCGCGGATTATTTAAGGTAGGTGAGATTATGTCCTAAGTGCTTCGTGAATCCAATTGAAACATTTCACGCTTTCTTTGCTTTACCAAGCTTACATCAGCCCCGTTCTGGTTCACAGGGGAATGCACATCGAACCTTCACCTTAATTGGATTACAAGGGACTTCAAGCAAATTCCTGGGGCCAATCAAAGCGCACAGGGATTTCACTTCAAATGCAACCTTAAAGCATTGAAAAGTTTGTCGCTTTCAACAAAGAAATCGCAACGACTCCGCTCTGAAACTGTGATTAAATGGAAGAATCTTTTAAGCGCAATTACGAAATTTCTTCCAACGTTTTACTCTGAAAAATTAAAATTCATTTTCAGTCTTATGCACTTGAATTAAAATGTTCATATTAATTTTAGATAGTGAAAATATTTCACAATGACCTATGAGCCAACGGGCGAGGGGAAGCAATCTCCGACGAATATATTCATAAAAACTGGAAAAAAAATTGATTTCTTTCTGAAGGAATGCTAAACGGTTCATATGAAATTGTTGAAGATGTAGTCGCTTTATCTTTAAAATTCAATATAACAAACAATATTTAAACTATGTAGTCGCTCTTGGGAAAGAAAATTATGAGCAAATATAATGCATTCTTCACATTTTCTACACTGAACGTGCAAGAGAAGCCGAATTAGGTATAGATCCTCGATTATAGAAATATACCCACATGCTTAGTTTTTATACTTTTTAAATCTGGCAAAAACCACATCTCATTTTTTGTCTAATGAGAACTATAGGGTGTCTGAACAAAAACCTTAAAATTTTAATAAAGCGTCTACATTAAACATTTCCCAACATACATAAAAGTAAAAATCCATAGAATTATAACAACACAGAAATAATCATTTTTTATTGAAATAACGAAGTTATTCAATATGATCACCAATAATTGGCAAAATATCCACGCGATTAATAATTCAAATATACTAAGAACGCTGCAATATACAGTCCGTTCTTACATCAGCAGCTAAACTTATTATCCTTGCATCATCATTATCACTCATTTACTCAGAAGCTTAATAAATTTCCAAAAGAAAGGAATGCTGGGCTCTCTAAGCAGTCAGTAAATATCTAACGCTAGCCTAGCAGACACGCCATGAGACTCGCTCCTTCTGCAATAGGTCATGTGGTCATGACGTTGGCTTAGTTCATCAGGCAATCAGCGGATGCCATAACCTCATTGCACAGATCCTATTTATCATTCATATTTCCTGTTTAGAGCGCGCTTTGTTCACCACGTGCTCAAGGAACATATCAAAGTATTACGATTATTCTCAGGAAAATTAATTTCGCATTAATTGAAAAATAAAGTCTACCAATTTAACAGTAATTCATTTAACAGGGGCTTCAGTACGAGGACTGTTATATTTAGCAATTGACAGTTCTCATGATTCGCTGGTAGGACTATAATCCATTTATAAGGAAATGTGTTATTTAGAAACACGCAAACAAAATTTGGATATTCAGATAATGTTAATGAATTTGTATGTAAAATGGGAAGCATGGTATTTTTACACCTTTTTTCTGGGGATTTATAGTGGATGGAAAGATAATTTTCCAATATTGCATACTTCCTTTTACCATAATCAGAAACTCCGTAGTTCCCTATGTTCCACCGCATGATGGCGCCACTGCTGTTTTGGCTCCAAGCTTATTTTCCTGTTAACTTTTATTTACAAAATGATAAAATCTAAAATGAATGACAACATATCAAAAATAAAATTTCAATTGTGCATTTATTAAACTTTATTGCCTTTTATTAGTAATAAATTTAAAACAGAATTATACTTTTAAAAATAAATAACAGTTCAAGTATAATCAGAGAAAGAGTTCAAATATTAAGAGAGCAATTTTGAAAATTTTTTATGTGTTTTACTTTTAACTGCATTACAAACATCTCTCCTCAATTCTCTCGCCAGAAAATAAAAACTAGTCTAGATATAATACAATATACAGGGTGAACAAAATACATTCGCTAAACACTTAAATTCTCGTGGCCACTCCTTACAGGACGTTAGTCTTTATATTCTTCATAACAACTTCCATAACAAAAAAGAAAGAAAGCAATTCGAATCCTTTTCTCATGAAATTCAATTCCCTATAATGACATTAACCTTCGCAAAGGCACCATTCTTTCATAACCTTTCCCCCACTCCCCTCTCCCTCCAACTATTCTCTAATTTGTCAGGGGGCTTTCTACAGCTTCTTTCAGTGTCTCTGGCTTTCCCTCCCTATATTTTCTCCCCCCCCCCCCC
>JAHWFO010100943.1:1600464-1624978 GCA_023313115.1 Rhysida immarginata | reverse complement strand
TTATTATTATTATTATTATTATTATTATTATTATTATTATTATTATTGTATTTTTATTAATAAAACTATTTGACTAAATTTTCATATCCATTCATTAGTTAAAATTTAATCAACCGTATGGTGCCTTTAACTTATCTTAAATTTATATTTTTTCATATTAAAAATAGTTTTTTGTTGTATCTCACCTGTGTAAATTTGCCCCATAGCCGGGGCAGGTTTACACAATGTTTATTATATATTTCCACGCATTTAACATAATGGAATATAAGGTTTATTAGAAATAAAATAAAAATAATTTGCAATATTTATTACTTCGTTTAATAAGTGAGTACGAGTGAGTCAGGATACACACATTTCAAATACAGGATACAAATACAAATATTCTGTTCGGTTGATCGTTTCGTTCGGTGCCGTTTCGTTTCGAACGTCGTGACTCTTTCATGATGAACGAGTTTTCTCGAGACAAGTGGTGATCGTAATGTGCCCTCCGAAGCACGGGGGTGGGGTAAGACCTCGCGTCACTACTGGTCGCCCATTCCATTTATTAAAAAGAAATTAACCCCCCCCCCCTCCCGGGGAGGGTAAGGCAAGTAGCAGATTCTGCAGTCATCTAATTTTACCCCTTTATCTGCACATTTTCCTTCCCCAAGTTTTTTAATCAAAAAATTGATTTTCTCGAACCTAATATATATATATATAATGTAAAAAACCATGTATCTTCTTTCCTTTCTCATAATTTCCGAACGTATGATATATCACATGCCATATGATGTTGCCATAGTTCTAAGGACAAGTGATTGCCACCCCCGCAAATCCGACCGCACTGGAACAATTGGGCCTAAACTTCATATTAATGTAGAGCTTGCCTAGAGGAATCTGGATACTGAATTTCACGCCTGAATTTACAAAAAAAATGAACACATAAAAAAGCTTCAAATACATATAGTAAAAATTTATAATTAAAGAATCGAAAAGAATTCTTTTAAAATGCTCCTAATGGATGGCCTCTCCAACAACGGCTCTTTAGCAGTTTTACTCGACTTCGCTCGTATTAGGATGCTGTGTATAGCTGAATGAGTTTGACGCTGTGCTGAATAAAAAAAGGTGAAGAATAATGTTCATTTTTTCTGTATATTCAGATTCAGAAATTGCAAACTTTCATCAAAAAAGAGCCGAGCAACGCCGGGTATATCAGCTCATAATAAATCGAAAAATAGTCCTAGATACTTACTTTTCAAACCCGCTTATCCGTTAGGGTCGCAGGTGCAGCAGCCCTATGGAGGATCTTCAGCGATCGCGATCTTCCGCCATCAGGCGCATGTCCTCCCTGGTAAACCCAAGCGACTCGAAACCAGATTCTCCATGTAGTCTAGCCACCTGGTTCTAAACCAACCCCTTGGTCTCTTACCCACCAGCTTGGAAAATAACAACTGCCTAGGAAGCCCAGTTTGCGGCATTCGTATCATGTGGCCATACCAGCGCAACTGAGAACTCTCAATGCGGAGATGTAGCGGCTCAACACCTAAAGACTCCCTTATTGTGCTGCTGTGCACTCTATCTAGTAGGGAAACACCTGCCACACCTCTCAGAAATCTCGTTTCGGCCGCTTGAACCCGCGATCGCACTCTTTCGGTCATTAGCCAAGCCTCATAACCATAGGTGAGAATGGGGACGAAGAGCTTGGCTTTGTTACCTAGCTCGCGTTTCCTTTACCATGGATCGCCACAGTTCACGTCTGACACAGCTTGCTGCACCGATCCGATATCCAATTCTTTTTCCTGCCGCCCATCACTCGTTAATGCAATCCCGAGATACATGAAATAAATTTTAAATCAAAGAACAAAGCCCATACTTTATGGAATATGTAAAAACTAAGCTTTCAACATGAGAGTTTGTATGTTAATTTATGAAAAAAAAAAAAAATCCGGTAAAAATGCGGAAACATAAAATACTGGAAACTTGGATCCAGATAATCAAAAAATAAACTAAGCAGACAGTTGATCTCGTTAATTGCCATCACCGTACCAAATTTCATTAATCTAGACCTATTTTTGCTGCAAAATACTGGAAAAACTGGGAGAAATCGTATATTTTCACGGAGGGCCGTAGGGGGGCAAAGGGGTAAATTATGAAAAAAAGCAAAAAAAGAAATTGTTTTATTGCAAATACGTGAACTATTCTTAGTTCAGATATCTAAGTCGTACGTGAATTTACCACAGAGTGGGGTTGACCGGACGCGAACGTCAAAATTAGGCCTATTTTGAGATTTATTTTAGATTTCTGCTCCCCTAAAAATCGATTTTTAAAAATCAACGAACGCTTCCTTTTTATATACGTCTTTTACATCCTCGTGCGCAATTTTGAAGCTCTCTTCATTTCCGCATTGGAGTTAGGTGACAAAAACACAAAACGGGGGGCCAATCTTAAGGCCCTCCTGGCCCCCTCACAAAACGAAAATCGTAAAAACCAGAAATTGGTTTATTGGAAATATCCCCGAGAAGCTTCCCTCCGAGTTGCCTTTATTCCCCGCGAAGTTGTATCAAAATATCAGAAAATTTTGTGAAACACCCCTGAAAATCGATTTTTTTTTCAGTTTTCGCACCCGTAAAATTCGAATATCGAAAATCGGGGAAACTACTTTTTTTGGCATGGTGCTAGAAACCTTCCTGCAAAATTTCGAAGATCTGCGTATATTGAGGGCGGAGCCAGGCGACCGAACGTGCAACTCCTTTCTGCCCCCCTGGGGAGGCAGGTGGTCCGAATTTCGAAAAACCACGTCTTAGCACGTCCCTACGTTATCCGTTCTATGACCCCACCGAGTTTCGAGTCGGTGGCCCAGTAGATTTTTCTGTGCGATGATGAGTTCAGTGGATGTCCTCTTTTATATATACAGGGTGATTCAAATTCAATGTAAAAATCTTTTAGGGGAGGTAGTATGGGTGTTCTAAGCAAAAAAGTTCATATGAACATGGGTCCGAATTTGAATGATAACTGAGATATGAACAGAAATAAAAATGCCGCCACTAAAATCAACAGGTTGATAACTCAGGTTCTGTAACGCCTAGGATAATGAATTCTGTAGGAACAAGAATATAACTCGTAAAACGATTTTCAAATATGCTGAAAAGTAGACTATAAAAATTTGTTGTTTAGTATTATATACAGTAATATTTTTATATAGAGCAATGGCGAAAACTGCATGTAAATTTACGTATTCGATTGCAGCGCTCACACGAATCTTTCCAAACGCGCGAAATGAGAAATGAAATTCTCGCACGTCTAATGTTAAATGTTTTAAACTACTGGGCCTATGTTCTTTCCACTGCTAGATCAAAGTTACCATAAACGTCAGGAGAGAAAAATCATTGTTTCAAAGCACCGTCGGGAAAAATCTTTTAAGCATTCCAAGGAGCTTTAGCTGTGACGCAGATATAATTTTAAATTTGAATATCTCACGTTTACTTGCACTTGGTTTAAATAAACAGTGGAAATATCTTTGATTTAAAACGCATTCACACCATTTTTAAATATAGGCCTAACTTCAATTAGCTATTTTAACAATAGGCCTAATATTAATTAGTCATTTTTAACTATAGGCCTAACATAAATTAGCCATTTTTCACAATAGGCCTAACATTATTTAGTCATTTTAACTGTAGGCCTAACATTAATTAGCCATTTTTGACTATAGGCCTAACATTAATTAGCCATTTTTAACTATAGGCCTAACATTAATTAGCCATTTTTGACTATAGGCCTAACATTAATTAGCCATTTTTAACTATAGGCCTAACATTATATAGTCATTTTAACTTAGGACTAACATTAATTAGCCATTTTTAACAATAGGCCTAACATTAATTAGCCATTTTTAACAATAGGCCTAAGATTAATTAGCCATTTTTCACAATAGGCCTAACATTAATTAGCCATTTTTAACTATAGGCCTAACATTAATTAGCCATTTCTAACTATAGGTCTAACATTAATTAGCCATTTTTAACTATAGGCGTAACATTAATTAGCCATTTTAACAATAGGCCTAACATTATTTAGCCATTTTTAACAATCGCCCTAACATTAATCAACACATTTAACAATAGGCCTAACAGCATTGAATTTTAAAATGAAATGAGCACGTGCATCAAGAAATCTTCATAACAGGCACGTGCTCCAAGCTGCCATCAACAATACTTAAATGATAAACAAAAAGTAACATTGTATTCACTTATGACTCGTCAGTAGGATTCGATTGATATATTACATGCCCTAAGTTCATATTCTTATCATTAGTGCACGTGCTTGAAGGGGTCCACGAGAGCTCATCAAAAGTTGATATATCGCAGTTAAGTTCTTCCATTTTCATGTTTTCGTGCAAACGATGGCTGGCCGTGCACATAAAGGTACTGATTAAGCTTGTATTCTTTTATATAGCTTTAGCTAAAGCTCATAATAAGGGATCATTGAAGTACTTTTTGGGGGTCATTTTCTCGGACGTAGCATTTCGAAAATCGAAAAGAATGGCATATTCATCTCGTTCGAATGACATATTACATGCCGTATATTGCCAATAAAAAAATTTAATGGGGGGGGGGGGGTTTGGGTGTCAATAGTCACGTGACTGTTAGACCGATTTCAATCACAAACTAATCAGGTGAGCTCAGGAAGTGTCTCTATCGAAGAGCGAAAGCAGAATTTAAAAAAGTTAAAGCGTTCTCGAGTAATCGTCGGACATACAGACGGACAGACAGACAGACAGACAGACAGACACACAAACAGAGCGAAACCAATACATAAAGCTGTGTATACCGTTAAAATCTGATCCTACTCCAACGAGTAGTTGTTGCTGCTTCACGGAACAATGGCAAAAGATCTCATTAAACAAAGCAAACAAGGACGTCACAATTTGCTTACCGCTGGCCAAAAATCCCATTCAGCTCCAGATAAATTGAATTTTTAAAAATAAAATACAATGGAAAGAAAGAAAGTAAAATGAAAATCCTGAGTACCAAAAAGCCAAGAGAAACATACGTGCCAAATTTCAAGTTCTGGAGATTTCGTGGTGATGAATGAATTGAGTGAACGAATGAGTGTACGTTTTTCGCTCTTTTATATATTTAGATCTATAGATGAGATTTTTTCATTACTTTTCTAGTCAGGAATCACCTACTGTAGTTCACCCTTTATAATAAAAAGGATGTAACATACATATTTAAATATGCTATTTATATGAATAATTTTTGTTAAATTAATCATTTCAAGATTTTATAGAGTTGTTTGAGTAAATGCAGAACTATGTAAAAATTCCATAGCTCTCTTAGAATTAGGTACATTAAACTGGAACAGAGAATACATTTAATCTTATAATAAAATTTACATACATTCTGTATTTCCAAATTGGTCTATTAATATACATATCAAGAATACACTTTTAATAGTTGCCTTAAAATAGTTTTAATTTAAAAAATGCGTGTTATATCTTCGCGTCTTCGTTAAGGGTCGTACATAGTTTCTGTTGCTTGGGAGAAAAATCTCATGTAAACTTCTGTGAGCCAGCATGAAATGTCTTTGGGTTTTTCCAGAGAGACTTCTGAGTTGTTTTGTCTCATTACATTATTCTTTCTGTTACATTAAATCTATGTAGGGTATTACGAAGAGAGCCTCATAATCCTCTAAATGAAATTTAACCGGAGTCGACCAACGTCAAGAAATGAATTTAATTACACTTAAAGGAGTTCCACCTTCTTGGTTATAATGGACATACAGGAGTGGATTATATTATATCATTTCCTTAGTTTCAATGAAAAGGAAATGTTTCGCAATGCATTCTCAAGAGGAAGCACATCAAGACAGTTTGCACACATCTCATCCTCTATTGATTAGAAGGGGTATTATAAGTTTGTTTCAAAAATTATGCTTTTGGTTTAGATAGCCATAAAAACTCTCCTTCATTACATCCAGCATGTTCAGTTTCTGTCCTTATCAACGGAAGCCAGACGACTACGAGGAAGGAAGCGGATAAGGGGGGGCGGGGGGTGGCTGGAGGGACGCATGCGCCGTGAGCCATTTTTAACTGCACCCCTTCGCGCAGCTGACGATGCAGTTCCACACGCGCATTGCAGTCGATGAAATTGCTTTCGCGTCCCTTTCATAAAAAAAGACACTAAAAAGAAAAAGGAGGAAGAAAAACTCTGCAAAATAGAAGGACGAGAGAAAATGAGATAATAAGCTTCCGCCATCCAATAAGCCTGCAAGTTTCCCGGGCACCTGAGTCTCTGATTCGAACCTAAGACAACGATGCTCTGAGTTGCCACTTTCGATCCTCCCCCTCCCCCCCATCTCTACCCACTTAATTCGTCTAATTAAAGCATTGTTGTTAAATTTGTTGTAAAAATTGCTTCCCTCAGAGATAAGACGGGAGATAGGCAACGGCTGTTAAATCGTATTCTGTTAGTTTTTTCCCTCTCTTGCGTACACGCAATGCGTTCGGTTTCTCGAAATGCAGCAAGTTGTTTCGCTGATGGAGTCGTTTCTACTATATTAACAGGTGGAGGATAATGGTAACGGTTGGAAGCAATTAGGCCGTTTCTTTCAATGATTAAAAAAAAGTCGCAATTTAATAAAATGTTCATCTATTTATTAAAAAAAAAATATTCGTTTTTCGATAACTTCCAAATGTTCTAAAGTCGTGAGTTTTGGTTGCGCGTGTGTTCTTTCAGAAGGTAATTAAAGCCGATAAGTTATTGATAAAATAAATAAATAAATAAATAAATAAATAAATAAAAACAACACTAAGAAAATGTCATAAATGTTATTCTTAAAAACGTGAAATGCTGGCGAATACTTGGTATTGAGAAATTGAATATCGTCTGGATGTTCTCCGAGCAAAGAAAGGCGCACAAATTGAGATTTATTAAGGTTATTTAAAAACTTTCCGAGACGAAGAACATAATATAAAAAATACTGCATGTATCCACCAAACAACTACTTTTTTTTAGGGAGAAAAATAGTTTATGTGAATACATGCAGTATTTATTTATTAAATTTCTTTTTTAGGAAGAGACTTTCTGTATACCCTGTATATACCCAGCACGCTTCCTTAAGTGTTTTTGACAATGTATCCACTAATTAATACTGCCAAATGGAGATTCTCAAATACGACACCAACAACTTTCGCTGTAACCAGCATCTATACAATATTAGAAATAATTAAAAACATCATAAGAGTATCATAGAAATATTAAAAAATTAAAAAAGAACTATTAATTATTTTCTCTTTAATACTGCTAATTATCTAAACAAAATAATTACAAACTAAAAATTAAGATTTACAATACACGTCATTTATTCCATTTATTCATGCCAACAAGTTCAAAATTAAACATTACGAAAGATAATTGGCTCGAAAATTAATAAAAAAAAAATAGCCTAGTTCCCTTTTATAAATGTTTTGAATTTTAATCTATACATATACGGACACTTATATCATAGTCTAGATATTAAGGATTATATAGATTTTGCTCCGTGCAGCTGTTGTAGGGCGCCACTGAATTTGACCTTCAGAAAGTGCACAATTTTGCCAACAGGTGACAGTCGTTAATCCTTTGAGCTAAAGTTCTAGATAGGTAATCCCTATCTAGAACTTTACTTTGAGCTAGATTGCCTTTATAACCACAGTGTGGCCATACGTGGGACAGTTTTCTATTAGTTGTTCATTATCACGTGTTATTTTCCGCCATGTTGTGTCCAAATTGCGAATATCAGGTTGTTGCAAAAGTTTCTTCCGGTTCTAGAACCCGTGCCCAAGAAGGGCTCATTCTCCGAAGGGGGTGTTCATATTTTTTCAAACAAATTATTGCATTCGATTCCTAAATATCTTTGCTATATTACATCCAAGAATCAACTTTCTGACTATACTTACATCTGTGAGTGCCATCAACGGTCTGAAATGGACCTTTCACGCGAGCATATTTGAGCAATAATCTTCTACGAGTATTCTGGAAAGATCAGTGCTGCGCAATGTCACCGAAACATTTGCCAACGTTTAGGTGATGGCACTGTTAGTTTACTGTACAATAGGGAGTGCAAGTGTGACGTCAGTCCTTGGAATTCTTCAGTCACGTGACTCGATTTGGTTCCAAACAAGTCTTCTCGCTTCGGGATTTAACATGGTTCCAACGTAGGGATGGAATAAAATCGCTTTGTATAAGCCCAGTGTTTATAACACATTTAAGATGTGAAATTGTTTAGTTCCTCACTGCTCAAGGAGGAGCCAAAACAGCGATTTAGACATCTATCGTTTTCCCAAAGAAAGAAAGATCCGCGAACGATGGCATTCTTTTGCTAAATGATTAAAAGTTATTAAAAAGCGTTCTAATATTAATGTATAAATTATATAATGGGATTAAATGTCTTAATAATAGTATCAATTACACAAATTAACATAATAATTTAAGAGATGTCATTTTTACTGGCCGCCTGTTTCAACGTTACTAGTACGTATATTGCGTGATTCCAATGTTTGGAACCAGCGATCCCATTTCCTAGGCTCTCGGCCCGTTCATCGCGCAAATGACGTCAGCTGTGACGTAGTCACTTGCACTCCCTATAGAAGAATGGTATCGCCGGTTCAGACGCGGAGCTAGCACTCTTCAAGACGCACCTCTCTGGTCGGTCAATCATGATTTCAGATGGTGATCTACGCCAAGCAATTGATGAAGATCACAATGTAACAACGAGGGAACTCGCAGAACAGTTCAAGGTTCACTTTTCAACCATTGCCCGGCATCTGCATGAGCTGAATCTGTCATTCAAGTTCAATCGTTTTTGTGTTGGAATAAAAATCCGGAAAAAAACTTTTGCAACAACCTGATATTTAGCATAGAGGTGTGTGGAGACAAGGCGTTTTTTTGTAATTTTAAAAGAGTTTAAAAGATTTCAGTGACCACAATTGCCGTCCTGTATGGCAGTAGGGTACTCTAATCGTTCTGAGGATGGTTTTATAATGAAACATTTTCCTCGCGATCCAGAAAGGCGTTCGATTTGGGCCGCGAAGAGAAAAGTAGAAACTTCCTGACAACAATTGCCTATATGAGGTTAATAAAAATCAAGTGTTTCGATATACCGTTCTACTATAATGGAAAAACAATTACCCTAAAAATACACCTAAATATTTGGGACCGTACAAGAGGATAATTTTACTGCTGCAACGAACGGCGGCGGGGGTGGGCGGAGGTTCAAATGAAATATACATCACAGTACATTAATTATACAGTATATACAATGTACAGCTTATTATCCAGTACATTAATTCACTTTTTTGTTGCCAAAAGCTAATACGAAAGTAATTTATCAAAAAGATGGCAATTTCAAAGCTGTTTCGATCTGACAAAGTTGCATTTTGTCGTCTTGCATTTTATCGTTCACATGACAAGGATAATACTGTTTTTTTATAAAATTTTTGTCAATTAGATTCGTTCAGAGAATTTAAATATTATATAGAACTATATAAATGATATCACATTTTCACTCTGTTTGTAAAAGAAAACAGTGTTTCGGCAATTAGAGCGGTTTCTTCTCGAGCCTAAGTTCAATGCAAGAAGCTTGTTATAGAAACACTAAAAAAAAAAAAAAAAAAGTGACAAAAATGCAAACGTTACATTCCCTCGTTGTCATAACATAACAAAGCAAATTCATTAGGCAACTTGTTTATTTTCGTTTGAAAATTTTTGGTGTTAAAAAAAAAACAACTTCTTGTTAAAGAACAGAAAAAATGTCGAAGAAATTATGATAGCAAAAGTATGGCAATGCATACCATATTGTCATGAAATTAACTTTTCAGTTTTACATATTTAAAATTTCATCTGTATTTTATTGTTGTTGATATAGTTTAACTTACAGATGTGTAATTTAAACAATATATGTAATTTCAAAAATATTTGTTCAGATGTTTTCAAAATAATAACCGTTTCCCTTTATTCAGTCAATAAATTACTCTTTTTTTCCTTCATACCCTCAATTTCTCGTATAAGCTTATTTATTTTATTTCGTTTTTTCAGTAACGAAAAATTATCTGTTATTTTTAATAATTCTTGAGTTATTCTTTAATTATGTAATGTTTAATAAAAAATTTGATAAGGTGGATATTCATTTTATTAAAAAAAAAATTGTGACCTGATTAATAATGAAAAATAAATAACCTTGTTCAAATGGAAAGAAACAAAAAATAAATTTTAATTTACATTTTTTTAGTTTATTGTTTTTTCTAACAATTAAAAGTGGACTTTTATTTTCGATTTATTGATCGCTCGGTTAATTCGAGGATTTCTTAATGCCACCAGTGCGAAATTGCTTCTTCCTTTTGCACTAATCTATGACAGATTGGACACAACTTGCCTGCCGTGCCTCTCATTCCCACACTGTTTATAAAGGCACTCTATTTTGAGCCTTCTAGAACTTTACTTTGAGCTTAAGCTCTGGATAAGATCTCTGGTTCGAGTTCAGGCCGTGAATTTTCTTTACCCTTTTTCTCTATTTAATTATTAATATCCGTGTCATGGCGTGACAAATCCTGCAAAGATCCATTTTCCAAATATTTTTAATTTAATTTAATTTAATAATTTAATCTAATTTAGAACAATTTTATCCTACATACACTGCGCAATTCTGTCACTAGGCGCGCTTATCAATCACATCTGTACGGAGCCTATACTAAGGATGCATGTCATAGAAATATTTCTCTTTCTCAGAACTAAGCTAAACTGTCAAAATTCACTTTCATTAATATTTAAGTAACTCATGTAGTGTATAAATTGCTTTGTTTTAATGAAAAGAAGAAATAATGTAATCTTAATGACCCTTAAATGAAGAAATACTGTAATCTTCATCGGGGCTTTTCATGGAATCAAATATCTTGCATTACGGAATTGAATAAAATAATTTTTTAAGTAATGAAAAAAAAAATAGAGAGAGTCTTAAGCTTCCATAAAAATGAGAAAAATAAGTTTAATGTTTAATAAATAAATCGAAATCACCAATTATTTAATTTTATTTTCATCAACGTTTTGTTCCAGTAGATAATAAGCTTTATAAGATACTATCCTAATAATTAATTTTGTAAATAAGCAATTGATGAATTAGTAGGAAATTTATTCGATTTCACTGTCGATTGATTACTTTTAGTTTGATGTAAACCTTCATCTTATTTACATGAAAAATACACTACAGCTTTAAAATATTCAAGTTCATAAAGACCACTAGCTGCTTTCATATTTGACGACTGGGAGGATCTTTCATAATAAATGGCTCGTGATCAACCCGAAGTGACATTTTTATGCGTTCACTCGTTTGTTGGGAACATTTCCGTTTCATGTCGGGTGAGAAATCGCTCCAAGGAATGCGAGACATACGTCCCCTTGTCAACCCTCATGATGACAAATGCTCGAAACAATCTCCACGCATACGCACTCTCTCTCTTATATTTTCTCAAATGGTCATATTGGAGAGCAGTAAGTTAGAAGTAGAAGGTAATAAATTAAAAGTACTTTACCTAAGTGAAAATACAAATGACTACTTAGTATTTATGATTAGCATTATAATTAAAACATCAAGATCTGACTTTGCGTGTTCAGAAGATATGTTGAGAAAATGCGCATTCATTTGGATTCAAATAAATAGCAACTCAAACATTTTGGAATTAATATGGATAATCGACATGAGTATACTGTCATTAATTACTTTTTTTAATTTAAAAGAAGCCAAGTCCAATTTGCAAAATGTTAATGCTAATCCCTTGAACAAAAATACAATGTACGTACAAAGTGCAAATCAAATGTTTCCGAAACAAATATGATGCTCGCGAAAAAAAAGAACAAGTACAACCAAATACCGCAAAATATCGATGATACATCTTTGTGATTGCTGTACGGCGATATGTGTGTATCAAATTTTATTTTAAACTTCGGGAAAACGCTGCAGAAACACTCAGATAGTTAAAGCAACGTTTTAGGCCTATGGCTGTGTTCAAAGGATTCCAAAACGGCTAAATATCACCTGATGACGCACATCATTCAGGGCGACCATCGACTAACATTACAGAAAATGTCACTGAAATACGGAATGCAATTCTAGAAGATCGTAGGCGGACCGTTCAAGACCTCTATGGGGCTATCGTATGACAAGTGTCAGCGGATATTGCCACAGGACTGAAAAAGAGAATGATTTGGATAGATTTTGTGACAAGCGGAAACAGCATCACCTAGAACTCTGTAGGGAAATTCAGCAAACGCTTAAAGATGACCTAGACTTCCTTTCTAAGATCGTCACTGATGACGAACTTTGGCTTTATGGATGTGAATAAATTGGTCGAAAAGGCAAAGACTGGTTATTATTAAAGAGTTCGCCATTCCTCCTCTAACAGTGTATGCAGAGATCTATCGCAGTCGGCTGAGGACAGGGGGAGAGAAAACATCAGAAAAATGGGGCATGAACAACTTGGCCTGGGAAACTTTTTGATAGAATGTCTAATTTTAATTAGGTGTATTAGAATTAATGTTTAGTTTTCCAGTTAGAAATACACAATCCTAAAGGATACTTATAAACCGTGTAAATTATTTTAGAAGTAAACTATGTGGAATTCCAAAGCCACAATCCTCTCAATCTCAGACATAAATTGGCGAGAAAAAAATCGACTCAGCCTACGATTCTGCAAATAATTGCGTCTTTCTCAAGCTTCTCTTTCTAAAATTTCGCTAAAAATGTATAAAATCTTAAAGTGTCGAACTGTAAATTGAAGGTCCCTGGTTGAAGCCGTGAAATTTTCTTATTTTTGGACATATAATTATTAATATTCAAGAAGTAAGGCGTTATAAAAATCCTCTTAGATCATTCACAATCTTATTCAGATAATTCCAAAAATTTTAATAATAGCCTCTCGCAGTTACTCGTCAGACACGATAAGTGGTGGATGCACGAGAGATCGGTACACGCAATATGGTAACATACTACGTCGATGAAGTGACAGCGACGATCAGCATCATGTCGAATTTGGTAATGAACATAAACAAAGTCATAAGAAAAACACGCACGACAGTCTTGCATACCTGCATATCTGGTGCCATGCGATTATTTCGTTACCTCCGTTTTGACACAATACGATTATTTCTTTTTTGGGGGCATGCCAAGAATTTCGTGGGTGCTCTTCCGATTCCAGAAAATGTTCTTCAGGAGGGTTTTCCAGTAACTGTGTTGATTCATCATAGCCAAGGGACATTACGTCGATGTGCATAACATCGTAATGGCTCTAATATAAAACTATATTTCCCCTTTCAATGTACAGTCATGAACAAAAAAAAAACCGCTCCCTCACTCGATGCTGCTATATTTTAAATGAGCGTTTACTACTTTTGCCACTAGGTGTCTGATATCGTTTACTTCAGTCAGAAAATTATCTAAATTTTTAACCAATAAAATCATACCATCCTATTTTCTTCCTTGTATTTTTCTAAACAATCGAGGCAAAACATTTTAAAGCACGGTCTATAGATATTCATGGTCATCGAGCTTCGGCCATTTTCCACTGTTTCGAGAAGCTAAGGAAAACAGATCGCGTCAGGTGCCGCATAGATCGCACTATTCCAACACCTCCTAAAGAGAAAGCCTGTGCACGGAAGTGTCATATATTGTTACATCATCCAAGAGACGCCAGATATTTATCAAAACGATTTCTGTGATTTAGGAGCAATAACGATTGTGGATCGTTTTAACTGGGACGCAATAACAATCACCTACCATTTTTTTTTCTTGTGGTAATAAATTCCTTCGAAATATAAATAAATTATGTTAGATAAGCTTAATTAAAATTTTTTCCTTAAAAAAAGGAAATACTCGTTGAAGCATTGACTACATACTCACTAATCGTTAACTAATCAATTAATTTTGGCAACAGCAACTAACGATCATTTATAGCAATTTAAAACTGCCAGAAAACGTTGGCTCAGATACACCAAACGGAAATTAAAAACCAATTATGTTGTCACTTAGCCATTGATAGAAAACGGACTCTTTAAAAGGAAATTAACACTGATTTATATTGCTACGTGATTACTCTATAATTAATTTACGTCAATGGTGCCTAGAAAGGCGATTTCATTTTTTAATTTATCAGACTCTAATAAAGGAAAGTTTTTTGTTTTACTTTTCTTAAAATAACTTTAGAAGCCATAATGATCAATTTTCTTTTTTAAATATATATAAGGATTGACAATTTAGAAAGCAGAATTTACTCTTAAATAAAATCTCATGGAGTTGACAAATATTTTTTAAATTTTTAATATTTACTTCTCAAAGTTTTAAAACTATCAAATTTCTATCTAAATAGCGTACAATTTACATTATTCTGATATCATCTTTCAGTATTTCCAGCTCATCGTTAATTGCTGCAGAAATGATAATAGAGCTGCAAATGATGGATGAGTTTTCAGTTATTCCTTTATCAGAGACAAAAGCAAATCATGCACGAAGCAAAGATTTAAATAATCAATGAGAACGTAATCTGTTTGGCAAATATTTGTCGCCGCGACTACGCGACCGCATCGAATGGAAAAAGAATTAGAGGAAAAACGCGCCCAAAACACACAAGCACTCACACGATTGGCTCTGTTTTAAAGCTTTAATCGATGTGCCTTAAAAATGTAATCATCGCTATATTATTTAAGAAACATTTCTTACTGTAAAAATAACTTGTGTGTAGTCGTAGATTAACGGTGAAGCTGTCCTAAACCGAAAGATTAAGATTCAAATAAGGTTAGGTGTGTTAAGGAAAGGTGTTCAAATATAAATGAAAGCATTAAATATGTAGCGAAAATCAGTTGTGGTAGAATCAGTTACTGTTTTGCTAAGTGTAGTTGAGAATGCCATTAATATCTGGACTTGTGCACGAGATCATTATGAAATTTATGGGAACTATTTTTTTCTTGCCAAATATGCAAGACTTGTAATTCTAGAATGCACTTTTGAAAGAACGTGCTTATAGCTATTACACAAGATAGGGTATATGGGAAGTGGTTGCGATTTACCGTATGATATCAAACAGTCCATCTCTTGCCGGCAGAGTCCAGCACATTAGCAGAGTCTGTTCCATCTACAGACTATGACATTAGTAACCCATAATGACCAATTTTGGAAACGACTTTTAGGGGTATTAGTTTATACTGAGCATCACTGCCTTCATTGTGCACTATATTTACACTTTAAAGGATGATTTCCTTATAGTACGAGATAATGAACCCACAAATTCACCCAGAACAGATGCGTCTTGGTTTCTAGAAAATTCTTTCAACATCTTCACTATCTTCAAAATTTACCCGATTTGAATATGACTGTCAATTTCGGAGAGCCGAATGAGAACCAGATTTCTTCTTTTAAAATATTTGAATCAAGTCGTTTATATTCTGGCTAAAGAATGCTGCAATATTCCATTAAAGACTATTCAACAATTGTATAAATCTTTTCCACGACGGATAGAAGCTATATTAAAAACAAGCAATAGTACAACACCAAACTAATACAGATATACGAGAATTAAATTAAATATTTTCCAAATGATTGTTATATTGTCCACCTCCTTTGTGTTCGTAGCAGTTTTTAACACTTCACACCAATCATTCTATTTTCTTTTAACTAATTACAATTAATGAACATAGCATTGGAGATACCTTTCTTTATCGAGTCGATCTTCCTCCTGCACACGCCTTGAATCGACTTCAACAGATGTCAAAATCTTGCCTGAAGAATTGCCATCAGGCTTGTTGAACCTATGGCGGTATCTTCGACTAGACTTTGTTCCGGATTCATGGCTTTAATGTTTCAGTTCACCTCATCAAATTCAATAAGACCATTGAACCCAGGCAAATGCTCTTTAAGGCATGCCTAGATGACAACAGCCCAGTGGAGAAACGCATTACCATGTTGAAAAGAACCATCATCTGCATGGTACGCGAAAGCTTTGAAGGTGTGCAAGAATGGGCAAGGTCACTGGGCACAGAATTGTTAAGGGCACAACATTTCAAAAGAAAAATACAAGATACTGATGGTTTATTTTGAGACCTAAGATTTTTACTTCTTGTTTGCTTTTATATCTTGTACTAATATCTTTCTGTCGCTTGCGTCTCTAATGCTTTGTCCACTCAGCATACTTCTCGTTTTGAATTCCAAAATTCATTTCAATCATACACCGACAACCAATTTTTGGAATTCATTTCAACCATTCTTCGGACGTGTTAAAATAATTTTATAATCTAAATGTTAATTATTTTAAAATAAAATTGTACAGACTGCTTAAGTTTAAATCGTATTTGATTGAATAAATTAATATTAAGTGTCCGTATCTTTATTCAGAGTTATCACATATAGGGATAGACGAGACTTCTAGGACTTCTTCTAAACAGAGTAGACATCTGATCCGACAACAGAGACCATTTCTTTCTTAAAAATTTTAACTTGATGAAATTACATTAGAAACACTTTAAAAGTAATTAAGGGTCTTTGAAAAACAATCTAAATATTCAATTACACTGATTAAATAAATAAAAAGTGAAGAAGAAAAAATACGTAACCTGGAAGCGCAATGAAATAGATATTCCCTGAGTCGACGTTGCCGAAATTCTTTCCAATTTATCATGTACATGTATTCAATCTAACTGAACATTTGAGCTGTTTCTTCCAAGATCGTTTATTATTTTTAAATCGCATTTATATGATATAAAGAAGAAGCATAAATATGTGGCGGTATTTAAGTTAAGATATTATAGAAGGAAGAATAATGTTTTACTATAGAATAATTGAAGCTTTAATAAAAAAAATTAAAATTTTCAAAAGTGTTTAAGCATATTTTTCTGTATCTACACTGAATATTCATAATATTAATTATTATTATTATTATTATTATTATTATTATTATTATTATTATTATTATTATTGTCTTCCAACAAAGAGCTTTAAGACGCCGTGGAGACCACGAGTATGACGAATGTCTCAATCTTTACGGTGTCAATGTTGAAAAATAACTTTGATTATACTTAACTCCTGGTAATAAAATCATTTTATCATTCATATTTGTCTTTATTTTATACCCCCATCGGAAGTTGGAGAAAAAATAATCCTCGTAAATTACATAGAACATATAGCCCGATGATCATTTCAGCAAGAAGCCATCTCCAGGGGCTCAGATTCAAGGCCGAAATGATCATCTGGCTATATGCTTTTATGTAATTAATTTTTAATTTTTTATTAAACAATTCTATAACCTTCCAACTTAAGAAAAATCAATTTACTTAATATATGAAGCGTCTGCTTTTTATCTTCAACCTAAATAATTTTCATATAATCATGAATGGTATATATAGGCTGTCCAAAAAGTCTGGTAATCTGGCAGATATCTCAAAGCTGCTAGGTAGGCAAGATCTGATGAGTGTAATGGGGGCGGGGGCGAATTCATTGCCGCACTCAAATTTGACTTTGACCGCCAAATTTAAGGTCATCCATTTGCTAATTCGAAAACTATTAAAGATAGAGAAAAATTTCCGATTGCTACCCTGCAGAGCAACACCACATTAGTCTAAAAACAATTTTTAATCACACCCTTCCCCTTGAAAGATTTTGAGAAAATGGGCGAGAAAGAGTCACTCAAGATCAGGTTGGGCTGGCCAGGTTGGCTGAGTTGGCTTCACTACAATTCAAATGTGTTAGAAACCTCAGTCAACCTGGCCAGCCCGACCTGATCTTGTGCGACTCATCAGATCTCGCCTACCTGGCAGCTTTGAGATATCTGCCATGTTATCAGACTTTTTGGACACCCTGTATAACAAATAAGCAAAAATAAATGGCAAAGAACCAAATTATAAATTAGAATTTAGTTACAATTCAAATTTTTATTATAAACAGGGTGTCTCGCCTAAGGTGAGCCAATAGCCAACTTGTAAAATACAAATCTGACAGAATACTTTCAATTGAAGAATTATTGAATTTTTATGTGTATTTCATTTCCAAAAAATCCGACGCCATTTTTGAATAAGGAAGTCAACTTTGAAATGCACAATGGAAACCCCTATTTTGAATGACATTTTCAGATTATACATAACATTTTAGAAATATTTTATTCTTGGTGTTTTTTTCAGTTGATCCATCCGTTTAGGAGATAGCGGTACTGAACCTAACATATTTTTTTTGAACATAACATTTTTACAGTAATGCAAAACAATGGTTGTTCAATAAATGTTTATATAATACATGTTCAACCTTCGTTTTCGTTTAAATTGATGAACAATTTTTGTTTTTGGTAAATCTAAACACACCACACTTTCACTGCCTCTATCTCCTAAACGGTTGGATCAATTGAAAAAACACCAAGAATCAAACATTTCTCAAATGTTGTGTATTCACAACATTTTAAAAAATATTTTCTTCTTGGTGTTTCTTCAATTGATCCAACCGTTTAGTAGATAGAGGCAGTTAAAGTGTGGTAAGTTTGGATTTACAGAAATCAAATTCCATTGCGCATTTCAAAGCTGACTTCCACATATTCGTTTTTTTTTGGAAATGGAATATACATAAAGATCCCTCATATAAAAGTACAATAACTGAAAGTACTCTGTATATTTGTATTTTATAAGTTGACTATTGGTTCAATTTAAGTGAGACACCCTGTATAAGGCCAGCCATAGACCTCGTTTGGTGAAATTAAAGAAGGAACAGAAATAAATGAAAAACAGTTGGTGATTTTCAACATATTAAAATATTTATTAAAAAGATTTTAATTCAAATTCATATTCAAAAAACCACAAAGGACACGATATCAATCAAAATGGAAATATGGTTTATAGAAGATACGAATTATTGAACAGCTACAATTTTAATATTAGACTATCAATCTATCCCTCTTTTGATTATTCGTTTCCAGTTCGCACAACCTCTATTTTTAATGCTATTAAGTTGATCTTTCCATTTTCATCCTCTTGAAAAGAAAATTCCCTGCATTATTAATGCTGTTGGGGAACAAATTAAATACGAATGAGGTAAAACATTTACATAGAACGAATTAAATGGCACTTAGGAGCAGAAAACTAATTATTCTTTCACTCATTTATACTATATACAGCCCCGAGACAAAAGTCCTGCATCATCAAAATTTTCTTCCAAATGTTCATTTGCAAAATTAAATAACCTAAGTTGGAAACAGAAAAAACGAAAACTTCCTCATATGTTATATAGTGTGGACATTTTTAAATACATTAAAACCCTTAAATAATCCAAAACAAGATTTATTCATACTAAACATTACGAAAAGAAAATTGCCACCTGGGACAAAAAACCTGCAACACGATGAATATGGGACATAAGTCCTGCAACTTTATGTTGCAATTCTAGAATTTAACTTAAAATCACTAGTGTTACCCCCTAAACTAAAGTGGACACAACTACTTTTTGCATATCACTGATTATAAAAATCTAACTAAACTGCATTGAACGTTTTCTTCACTTTTTATAATGGCAAGTAAATGTCCTCCAGTTTCCAATGATGTCAGAAAACTAATTATTAAACAACACCAACAAGGTATTCCAAATATCCAAATTGCAAAAAACATTGGAATTCATCGTTCTACAGTGGGTAGAATCATCAAGACTTTTGAAGAAACTGGAAAGAGTGACGTGAGGCCACGATCTGGCCGCCCAAGAAAGACAACAAGAGCACAAAATAATGTGCTGAGAAGCTTAGTAAAATCTTCTTGGCACAAAGCTGCTAAAATGATAACTACTGAGTGGTCCAAAATCATCAAAAAAGATGTCTCTGTAAAATTAACACGACGGCGATTAACAGAAATGAAGTATGGATTCCGAGCTGCACAAAAGAAGCCTCTCCTAACAGCAACAATGAAAAACAAACGCATAGAATGGTGTAAAAGACATCGTGAATGGATCTTTGATGACTGGAAAAAAGTTATTTTAAGTGATGAAACCCGTGTTTGTTTGTTTCAAGATGGGAAAACTAAAGTGCTACGAAAGAAAGGTGAAGAGCTTTTGCCAGGATGCATTTCAAAAACTGTTAAGAAAGCACCAGGACTTATGTTATACGGAACAATGACAAGCAAAGGATTGGGAAGTCTTCAAATAGTTGAACGAAACATAAATGCAGAGGTTTATATAAATGTTTTAGAAGAAAATCTAATTCCTACTGCCTTTCACTATTTTCCGGATGGTGATTTCATATATCAGCAAGATGGAGCTCCTGCTCACAGAGCTAAAAAAACAGAAATATTTTGAGGATATGGGTATTGATGTTCTTGATTGGCTTGGAAACTCACCAGACCTAAATCCAATTGAAAAAAACATGGGCGATTATGAAAAAGAAGATACAGTCAATGAATCCTCAAACAATGAATGATTTGAGAGTTGCTGCGTTTGATGCCTGGTCACAGATTACACAGGAAGAATGCCAATCTCTTGTTGAGTCTATGCCGAGAAGAATTGTAGCTGTTCTCAAGGCAAAAGGTGGTGCCACAAAATACTAACACTAAAGTTGCAGGACTTATGTCCCATATTCATCGTGTTGCAGGTTTTTTGTCCCAGGTGGCAATTTTTGTTTCGTAATGCTTAATTCGAATAAATTTCGCTTTGGACTATTTAACGGGTTTAATGTATTTAAAAATGTCCAAAACATAACATATATGAAGGACTTTCGTTTTTCTTGTTCTCAAGTTAAGTTATTTATTTTTGAAAATGAACATTAGGAAGAATTTTTGATGTTGCAGGACTTTTGTCTCGGGGCTGTAATTTAAACGGGAATTAAAAATGTAAACAAAAATTAAGGGTAAAAGCGTTAACGGGGAAAATACAGAATTACCATATACCGTCACATTTTAAAATTTTAATAAACATTCAAAATGTTTTCATATTTTTTGTCGATGTTATGTTTAATGTTTTCAATATTTATAGGGTACATTTGAATTCCAATTTTAAAAAACATGGAAGCGGGAGGGGGATTACAGAAGACCGTGGATGTTGGTTCTTTTATTTTTTTCCTATTTCTTCTTTGTCGATCGCTGCTTTCGCTCATTCCATTTATTTTTGTTCTTTCCTGTTCCCTCGATTGCCGTTGCCACGGCAACTGCCTCCTTTTGCTAATTACGCATGCGCGGCGTTAATTCTTACCTCTGGACCGACGTCGACCGAATTGACGCTCGAGACGAACTCCCGGAGGAAACTGTCCAATTCACTGCCTTCGATGAAACCGTTCGCTGCACAAATTAAAAATGGAAAAGGAAAAAAAATATTTAAATTAATGAATGGCTTTTAAGAAATAAACAAGTAAAGGGAAAAAAACATTTTCTTTAAATTTTATAAAATACATGCAATTATAAGTCACATTTTTAGATTCAATTTTATAAAAAAATAATTACTGCGTTACATTTAAAAAAAAAAAGAAATGGAATTTATCAAACATTTTAATTTGTCAATTCAAACAGAATAGCAGAGCGGCCTATTTTTTTGAAAATATTAAATTTTCTGCATATTTTTAGAAAGAGACTGCACAATGAATATAGTAAACGCTATTAAAATTAGTAAGGTCATTATAAACACGAAACGAAATAGGGAAACATGCGATTCATGGTTAATCATTATACAAATACCAATTCAGATTTGTCCATGGTCTATACGTGAAGTTGCTACACATAAGGAAAAATGAGAAGGAAAATATTATTTCACATAAAGTTTAATGCGATATTTACACGAATGTACATTTCGATGACCAAGTTATCTTCTTCAGCGTGATATTTCCTTCTCATTTGCTTATTATATCTTCAGCCCTAATTCTGGTGAGCTCATCGTTAAAGAAAAGTTGCGCCCATAGAAAACCTATGGGATGCTATGAGACGTTCTGTTAAGACTCCACCGCTGGCACAAGATCTGCAAGAGCTACAAGCCAAAGATCAGTCTGCATGTGAATGAGCTGAAGACTACGTTAAGAACTTTTTAGATTCCATGCCACGACGTATGACAAAATGCTTTATTTTATTTTATTTTATTTTTTTGCAATGGCGGCCCAACGTCCTATTGAGAGTTGTAATGATTTTGTTATTTTGACCAATAAATTTTGTCATACCCAGGCTCAATGTTTAATCGTTTGTTGTTGGTGGTGAGTACTAACTTCCTTTCAAATTTATTTTCAATCTGACCAATCCTTCTGGGTGCAACTTTTTTTTTTTTGACGTTAAGTATATATTGTCAGAAGTTGCTAAATTTTCCGTTCACTTGCTAATCAGGTGATCACTTGTTGCTAATCCGCAGGTTCGTGATTCTTGTTTTCATTGGTAGAGTATGTGCACTTTAAATATTCAAAAAGACATGCATCTGTAAAGCATAGTTTTTATTCGTGCAGGAGTAAAATGATTTTCAATTTTAGAAGGAGTAATTTTAATCTCTTTCTAAAAGCAGAGAAATTTCTTTCAATAAATTACACTAAAACAGACCTACAAAATTTTATATTTTCTGCGGCTGCCATATCATTCTATCCGTCCATGCTGTACAAGCGAGTTTTGACTGTTAAAACTATTGGCTTTATCATGAAAATGACTAAACAAGAAGCACGTTTTGGTTCCTGAAGAATAACTAAGATTCCACTTTTCCTATACAATTTTTCGCCTTACTTCAGTAGTTTGTTTCTAGAGAAAATATCTCAAATGAACTTCACGTTTGCTGACTATACACGGTGAATATAAAATTCTTCCCTGATGAATTAGACAGAAATATAGGTCGATTCTTGGAATGCAATCATCAGTATAAAAATGGCGTGCTTGAAAAGCCAAAGGTGTTTTGTGGTATCATGAAAAAATTCGACAATTATAATTAAAGGGATATTTAATTACTAAGCCTAGAAGAATTACTGAAGCCAATTTGCATGAAATTGAAAACCAAAATGGCACAATCACTTATTTTAATTTGGTTTAAAAGGAAAAGACCACTACTATTCAAGACGACAGTTAAAGAAAATAAGAAACAAACTGCAGTGAATAGACATTATATATAAATTTCCCTAATACGTTATTTTATATGGAAAATTGATCCTGTCAGTCGTAAATTTTGCCAATTACGAAACTTTTCAGGAGCAAAACGCCCGTTGTTAGCGAGGGATTACTGACTAAGGATGAAGTGCTGTTCAAAAACCGATGAATAATAAGACATGAAATCAACAAAGTAGAAATGATGAGTTTCAAGTTTTGTTATGATATGCAGTAAACCTTTAAAACATTAATCCATTCAAGGTCCACGTAAATTTAACATAAACCCTATGCTTAGATTAGGTTAAGTTTAACGTTGAAACTGAATCGAAAGTTTACAGCAGTAATGCCTGAGGTGATATATATCGCGATTACACGTAACATTTACTTTATAATCCTATGGTTAGGGATAGAATTATAAAAAAAATAATGAAGGACATAAATTTACCAATGACAGCTTAACGAACCTGTGAACGAAGGCATTAAGAAATTTTAATTACAAGACTGTATGGCATTTTAATTATTTTGAAATTAGAACGACAAAAGGGAATTTAAAATGATGTGTGTGTGTGTGTGTGTGTGTGTGTGTGTGCGCGTGTGTGTGTACGCGTGCGTTTTCTCTTTTAATGGTTTTTTTTTCTATTCACTTTTTAATAGGAAACACACTCCAAAATATGGCCTTAACGTTTTCGCCTACGGTTTATTCATTTGAAGGGCTTTTATCGCAAACAAGAGCTTCCTGTCGATTTTGCAAAAGAGAAAATTAAAGGAAGTTCCTTCCGCGCAAATTAATCTCGGCTTACAATCAAAATCTTCGACCACTTATCAAAAGCCTTAAGCGGCTTTTGTAGACAGCTGCAAATTGGAGGTTTTGTGGTACATTTTTAGTACAAAAAGAATAACTAAAGTTTAAAAGCTTGAGTTTTGAAACAGTTACTTGGAAAACACGAACAAAGCATCAACATTTACTACTTTGAATATACAGTATAAGTTGATCAGATATCTGTGCGCAGAAACAGAGTAACAGTTACAAATTCAAATATTTTTCCAAAAGATTCTTCTGCTACCATTTCCCTTTTTTAAATTAAATCTGAACTTTAACAAGACAAGAGTTAATATAGCGAAATTCGCGTAGAACAATATTTTGGAATTTTCGATCGTTGCATTCGATTTTATATCTTCCACGGTTTCGCAACGTCTTTCCTGGAAGCCCATTTTCAGAACAACAAAAATTACTGCAGCGAAAAATATCGGCTGGCTGGATGGCCGAGAGCGCTAAGGCGCAGGTCATCGAGTCGCTGGTTCAAATGCCGCTTAGGGCATGGGTATTTGTGATTGTCCCTTTACTAATAAGCTTGGAACAAAGCATCAATAGTAAAATTTCACAAAATACATACCTCAACTATACAAACTTTATTACTTACTTACTTACTTTTCAAACCCGCTTATCCGTTAGGGTCGCG
>JAHWFO010100943.1:1571886-1600454 GCA_023313115.1 Rhysida immarginata | reverse complement strand
GGGACAAAGATAGATTTGAAGACGGAGAGCTTGGCTTTGTTACAAACTTTATTATTAACTCAAAATCAGTCTTTACCCTGAGATAAAATGGAACTATTTCTAATGGTTTAAGGTATTGCACAATCAATTCTTAAATAATAAATAACAATTCTTTGGGTTCTTGTGTCTCGTCCTTCTCTTAATATATACACAATCAATTCTTCTAATAAATAATTTATGACAACCAATACTAGTACTATACGGTATTGTTAAACATGTATCAAAGTTTATGTACAATTAATAACAAACGTCATTATTCCAGTAAATAATTTTATAAAAACATTCTATCAGAAATGGCCATTTAACTGTATATAAAAAGAAAATAAATATCAATTTAAATAATTACATTCCTTCCCTCAATACTCATGTTCTTTAAAATTAAGTTATTACATGTTCGACCACAAGCCGCCAATTAATCTTTTCGTGAAGTAATACACACAATTTCGGAGCACATTTTCACAATAACCAGCACTATCCACGATATAATCTTCCCTAAAATCTTTAAAATAAGGCCGAGAAAACTTCATATCCACTTCTTCATAACACTGGCAGTTCTATCACCGGTAATTAACTACTCCAACAAGAAATTAATCCTCCTGAGAAAGGTATAGGAAAGTAGCGGAAGGGCTGAGGTCATCTATTTTTACCCTTTTATCTGCAGTTTTTAACCCCCCCCCCCATTTTTTTTTAATCAAAAAATTGATTTTTTCGAACGTAGTATTTAGAAAATGAAAAAGAGCTCTATCTTCTTTCGTTTCTCATCATTTCTGATCGAATGATATATCACATGCCATATGTTGCCATAGTTCTAAAGACCAATGACTGCCACCCCCACACCCACAACTCCGACCCTATTGGGACAAATTGGCCCAAACTTTACAGAACTGTTGATCTTGCTTTGAGGAATCTGCATACATAATTTCACTCCTTTATATGCATAATTACTCGTATACCTTTTGCTCCCTTCTAATTTCCGCCCCCGAAACTCCGACCTAAGTTGGCCAATTAAAACTAAACTAAATAGTTAAGGTGCACATGCCCATAGTAAGCTATATTCCGAATTTCACCCTTCTACCTCAAAAAATGCGGAAATTATGAAGGGGACGGACGGACAGACAGACGGACATTGTGAAAACAATAAGTAGCTCCATTCTTCCGCTACTTAATAATTGTTGGATTCACTAAACGTTAGTCCAACCCAAACATAATGCATCACAAGAGACAATCGAAATAAACCAAAAATATAATACAACGAAAATAAGGCTGTTCTATTTCTAGCTGACGTGTTATTTTGTGATATTTTAATAAGAGGTACTACAATATAATCACTGGAAAGCCTCACTAGGTTAATCCCATGAGGTTAATTTCAAATAGAAATTATTTCCAAAGATTATTTAATATCCTCAACACCAAAATAAAGATAAGAGAAGAATAAAGACAAATAAAAGCGACGGAAAAAATGCTGCAAAAAAAAAACAATGTGTGGGTCGGTGCGTTACCACTTACTCGTGCCGCTTCTTCCGATCTGTACCACTCAACCTATCCAAAACCTTCGCCTAGAAATGACCAATAACAGTCTGTCTTTGAACTTAACGTGCTCATGTGTTAGGACTGCAAGATTACGTCGAATGACCAACACTGAAACGAAATATAGCGACACTGCACGTCGAAATCTGTCCAGAGTTGTTGCAACTGCAAGCAAACATGTTAAAGAGATTTTAATGCACATAATTTCCACTGTAAAGAAAAATGACTTTTACTTAAAAAATCACGCTCAATAGACTGTATATTCAAACAGTTAATCAAGGACAATCAAGTGATTGATTCGACCACGGAAGAATAATGAAATGGGTTTTTTCTATAAGCTTATTTGGAAAAAAATTCCTATGCCATAAATTTTAGGGGTCAATGTCAAATGGGGTAATATTAAAAAAATAAAATTTATCAGGAACTATTTTAATAACTTGTTACATTATTTTAAATTGTTTTATTTTTATTTAATTTTTTTAAATCGCTTTAAATAAAACTCTAGCCATCCAGAGCATCTACACAATTTGTTCAATAAAAAAATTTGTATTGAAAAGGAGAAATACTCAAAAGTAATGAATATTTTTGCCATTTAATGCAATTAGTCTTTACACTTGAAAAAAAAAAGAATTTAGATAATGCAAAATGATAAATTTCTTGGTCTTTAATACGAGTATTCAAGCGTTAGGTTTTGAACTTTTAATATCAAAACCTACATCGATGCGCTTTAGATGATGTGAGTACCTTTAAAAACAGAAAGAAGGAGAAAGAAATTTCTTTGTTCTTCCGACTTACTGTATGAAAGATAAACGTGTCTGCCCTGAGCAAAGTCAGTTTGACCTTAGAAATACTGACCCCAAAGACCTCTCCAGCAAGAGCAAAGAGCTGCTTTCCAGAGTCAACCACATTTCAAGAGCTCACAGCGCCATGAGAGGTTGAACTGCAGTCATTATTGGAGCAGTCAAGTATTAGAACATCGTTAGCAACAGACTCTTCTCGTTAGCCATCCATGTGCGGGGACTGCATCTGGAGGGAAGCGCAGGATGGAGACAGCCGGCTCAAGAGGAATTCAACTCTCTCTCTCTCTCTAACACGTGAAACTTAAATCGTTAAATAGGAATGAAACGATTTATTTCTCAAGAGAAATTGGACGATTGAACTGCTAAACTTGTTAAAGAATTGGAATGAAAATATATTAACTACATTACAGCAAGATAACTAAAAATCAATGAATCTCCCTCCTTCGACATAACACAAGTTGATTTGTAATACAGGGTATAACAGTGTAACATAAAGGTTCATCACAATTCAATCGTAAATAGCTCGGCAATCGTTGGTCGCAGATCAATGAACCGCACACCATTTCAAAGGGGGAAACGTCAAGTTTTTGTTCAATGCCGATAGAGGTCTCTAGGGTGCATCTGGAAGACGTAGGGAGGTCCCGTCAATTATTGTCAAGATGGTGAACGCACAACACCCAGCCTTTTTGGGCCATCTCGATCCCCAGACCTCACTGTTTGAGACTTTTTCGTGTGGGGATACGTAAAAGACCGTGTTTTTGTGCCCCCTTTCCGGAAAATCTGGAGGAGCTCAAAACCCGAATAACAGCGGCCATTCATGAAGTGACTCCAGGTATGCTTCAGCAAGTATGGGAGGAATTTGAGTATCGGCTAGATGTGTGCTGTGCAGCAGGAGGAGGACACGTCGAACACTTGTACACAAAACTTAAGTTTATTACAAACATTTCAATATATCGCCCATCTCTGTATCTTCATTTTTTTAAAAAAATATAGATATTTGAAATGTGATGAACCTTTGTTACATCCTGTAGATTAAAAAAAATCCTTAAAGAGAAATGACCAGTTTTAAATATTCATTTTAAAATCAAAATGTACACTAAATACAACAAGCTTACATCGTAGTATCTGACTAAAAATTACCTTATTGATGAATATATAAATTACAAAGACGCAAAAACTATGAAATAGTAATAATTTTTAAATAGTTTGAAATAACAATATACCTACTCTAAATTTCTGGTGTTACATGAATCTTCGATGATTTCACCTATATACACTACTCAAAACAATTAGGGGAACACATTTTCTAAGTCTGCCATCTGTCATCTAAAACACTTATAAAATAAACAATAAATGAAACAATATAGCGACACCATTTATTAACAAAACCGAATTACAACTGCATTATCTCCAATGCCTCTTATCCCCTCACTCCCAAATAAAAGCACTCCTCCCCAAAACAAAGTGTAAATTCTCATTGATTTTTAAAATTAGTAATGCGTATACACCACAGATTGACATCTGCTTGCTTGACATCTTATTTGCATTCTCCGAAAGAGCTTGCGGATGTCTTCTTGTGGTATTCCATCTCATTATTCGATAAGGACTTCACTGAGCTGCTGCAGAGTCTGAGCTGGTGCTGGACGCTTGCGAAAACGTCTGTCACATATGCTCGATTGAGTTTAGGTCAGGACTCATTGGTAGCCTTTCCATAACCGTGATTTGGTGTTCCCTCAGGAAATCCACAGTTGTTCGTGCAGTGTAAGATCTGGCATTGGCTTGCATTAAGACAATTCTGGACCAATACCATATGCAACAGCCACAGCATGACACTCCAGAATATCATCACTATAACGTTGGCTGTTAAGATTCTGAGGGATGATGAGGTCCGTCAATGCAGATACCACCTCACCCAATCACCAAGCCACATCCGAATCCATCGAGTTTTTGCATCGTTGCAGGGCTATTCCGTTCTTTTGTGTGTCAATCACAACGGGTCAGACGAAACCGTGACTCATCTGTGAACAGCACATGCTTCTAGCAACGCAGATGCCAACCAGCATGAGCGCGGGTAAACATCATGCATGCTCGTTTGTGTGCATTACTCAGGTTGGCCTCCCTATGTCTGTTACAGAGAGTTTGGTCGGACACATCCATTCCAGTTGCTGTCCTCACGTCATTTTCATTAACAGTGCGTTTCCGTAATAAGGATGTTACGATGTAACGATCTTTCCGATGAGTTGTTTTACACTTACGACCTTGTCCAGGTCTCCTGGAATATTGACCTGTTTCTTGGAACCGTTTCCAAAGCGGCAGATGACAGAAGGGCTAGCATGCAGCTTATTTGCTACATAACGCATAGAATGGCCTTCCTGGAGTAAAGTAATTGCAGCAGACACTTGAGCTTCAGTAAGATGTCGCATTTTGTGTGACTTGGTAAAACATCAATCAGTGAAGTGATAATTTTTACATTATTCAGCAAAACCACAAAGTTTTGTTGAGGTGAAGTGGGCTAATTACACTTTGTTTTAGTGGAAGTCCTTTCTTTTGTTTTAGTGTAAAACCAAGTATTGAATGTAATGATGTTGATTCACTTTTATTAATGAATGGCATGGGTGTCTTATTCCACTTTTGTCTTTGGAGGTATATCATTTAGATGACGGATGACAGTTTGGAAAATGTGTTCCCCTAATTGTTTTGAGCAGTACGTATTCAAATGAATTTATATTTAAAAATATTTGCTGGTTCTAAAAATAATTTTTATATGCTATTCAAAATCCAATTTAAATATATGGATGATCATTTGAAATTGGACACCCCTAAAAATGCGTTCTTCCATGCATTACACATCATAATGGATTGGGTACAGTCGGTCTAATTCGGACCCACAAATAACCTAGTTTTATCGATTCAGGAAGCGTATTTCCTTCATAAGTGACACAGAAGGAATGAGGTTCGCGAGCACGGGTCCGCTGGGCGGGTCGAAACTTCTGAGAGTAGCAATAAAAACGTCCAGACAGATTATGAAAACAGTTAGATATTCTAACAACCGAACATGTCTTTGTCATCGATTTCCAAAACGGCCTGCCTTAAGCTATAAATTGAATTTTCCAAAATCAATAATTGGAGTTATATCCGAAAGTGGAAAGTTACAGGGACTGAAATACGATGTCATGGGGGTGATAGAACACGCAATCTGGCCGACAGAGATCATCTCGCCCTAACCAGGTTGGTCCGTCTAAAGCGGCATACCACAGCAGCCCAACTATGCGAAGGCTTCCAGCGACGGGGTCCACTATAACCACCATGAAGTTTCGTCGGGAGATCCATGCTCTAAATTACAAAGGTCACAACTGTGAACGCAAAACGTCGTCTTCCCTGTGCTTTGTCTGCCAAGACATCGCTGAATAAGATGATATGGACCGATCAGCCAATTACGCCCTTTTTCAGTCAAATAATAGAATCTCGGCGTTATAAAATTGTTGTTAATTTGATCATCAATGCAAGCAAAGCTGTTGATTGTGACATTTTTGTGAAAAGGATTGTTCATGATTAGCATGCTTGATGTATTGTAAACGCTTTCCCGATATACAGACGTAGCCGAATGACTTCCAAGGTTAATTAGGTTTGGCATAAGACAGAAGAACAGAATCTATAATAGCTGAGTGTGTTGTCCCAACAGTGAAGTTCCGTGGTGGTAATGTGGTGATGGACTAGTGTTGTTTCTCATTGCTTGATCTTGGTTCGCTGGTTGTGGTCGACGGAATCAAGATCTTCAGAATGTCCAAATAACCATCCAATGAAATTAGACGTTTCCTACATTGTGACAGCTGTTCGTTAAAGGTTAATTTGTCTATTAACAGGATAATGCATCTTGCTACAAACTTTAATGTACAAGTACTGAGTTGCTTTAAAGGGGAAATAGTGGAACATACCAGCATCGGGCTATCAAACATTAGATCGTATGGCTCGACGTCAGCAGTCTTTCATTACGACAACCGGTAGCAACATCAAATATTAGACACTTTTCAAATAACGAATAGTTCACCATTATATATCCGATTTCAAAAGATCCTTCAGTCTATTTCGTGAATGAAGATTGCTAATCATTTGCTTCAATTTAAAATTTTGATATAACTACTTTTTCTATTAGGAAATATTAGTATATCTACAGTATATTCTTTGATCGTCTGAATTTGACGTTGCATTTCGACGATAATGCCCAGAAATTCCCCATAAGAAGTCTGTTCAAAAAAAGACCGGACTTTATAATAGCAAACGAACCATTGCATTATCAGTAGCGTCATCTAGTAGCAGCCTTCGGTAATAATATCTTATATGGTGCATCATTCCGCCATTATCCGTTGGCGATCTACAGTTGCCAAAAATTAACTCATGCGGTCAGTATTCTGCTAAGTCAAGATGGACTGAGCTATGGAAAAACAAGAGTTGGGTTTTGCACCAGGACAACGCATAAAGTCACTCGTGTCTGCTTATGGGCCAATTTTTGTCCGCTAAAGAAGTGGCCGTTCTTCTCCACTCTCCTTACCCCCAACAGACTTTTCCTCTTTCCAAAGTTGAAAACCACCTTAAAAAGACATCTTTTCAAAATGTATATAAGATGAAACAGAATTCACAGAATAAGCTAGGCGCTATCCCAAAAACACTAATTCCAGGAAGCATTCCAGCAGTGACAGAAATGATGGGAGCCATGCATTGCAAGAGGGCTACTTTGAAGGAGAGAACCATGTATAATGTTGCAATTCAGTTAATAAAGTTAGGATGTCAAAAGTCCGGTCTTTTTTTCAAGAGATTTCGTATACAGCTACAAAATAGAATTTTAATTTCTTAAATACTCGTATTTAAGTTACATCTTTGGAAAATAAACTAATATTGTTGCGTTTACGTTCACTTTGATGATATTTGAAATATATTGTAAACATTTTATCGAGAGCCCTTTAAGATTCATTCTGTATTAAAGGAAAGCGGTATCGTCTCGGCGACTACTGAGGCGTTTTTCCTAAATTTCTGGATATGCAGGAAATTCTTCAATATTTAAATGTATTCATACTTATTGTATAATTTTTAAGAGATTTAATAACTATGCCGTATCTTCAGATCTTTTCATTTAACATTAAAATTTCTAATTAGTTTTTTCATTAAAATTTGCACTATAAAATAGTTCGCTTTAGAAGTTTTTTTTAAATATGATTATGATTTTAATATCCTAATTACTTTTAAATATATCCCCTTTCCTCTGGAGCGTAAACGTTGACGAAAATTTTAAATTTGAATCTTAGTAAATTAGAAATTTTTTCCGCTTTTTAGATTTGCAAGTAACTGTGACCCGCTAAGTTAAAGAAATGCTTCTTTTGAATGTAACTCATTAAAAAATGCATCACCTCCTCCCATATTTAGAAGGACTTCTACAGCTGCACAATTATGGCTGTCCCTAGGAGACTAGGTACGAACAATGGATACCTTTTCCGCAAGAGCAACTTTTCCGTAGCAAAAGGGAACTCATTTGCTCATCACTCTTTAATAACCCTGTGGCCGTAAAGGCACCTTTCAGATGCATCTTCTACGCCTCCAGGAAAGAACGTGACTCCCGTATGAAAGCACGAAATAAATTGCGTTTCACTGAGACCGAGTCCATAATTAGACTTCCTCTTTCACAACGAGAATTCTAAGAGATCACTGTTTTGTGTATATAGCTCTAATTAGAAAGGTTAAATTTAATTTTTTTTATTTTAAATAGAAGTTTTAAGACGAACAAACAGCTTTTCTCTTAAATGATTACGCTTTTGCGTCTCCTTATTTTAAATTCTATAAGAATGTTTAAGATTCTTATACATTAAAGCATTCCTCTATGTCAGATAGCGGATTCGAATGGTACAGAGGGGCATATTTACCTGTATGTACTAAAACAGTTCATTGAGAAGAAACCCAAAAGCGTATACAGAAGTTGATTCAAGTTTATATGTACGAAATTTGAATGCTTTCTTCTGTTATTGAAACTCTATGCGCCACTATTTGTTATTTATGTTGCGCTTGTATCTTAGCTATAGTACAAACATTGGAGTATCCCCTCAATAGTGCGCGCCGAAAGGTACAAAGCGTAATGGTGTTCCATGCTTCTTTGCAGGCTTTCCATAGGCCACCTAAGGTGCGAGATAGCCGATTTTCCAAGGCCTCGTTGAGAAGACCAAAAGCACAGTAGTCTCTAGGAGATACATCTGGCGACTACACCGGATTGCATTCGATAGCCCTGATTCCTATTTCTAGAGCCATCCTGTTCATGAAGGCAATCGTCTATTTTTCCCTTACCTTGAAGCCAAATACGATTCTTCTCTGCACCGTAAAGAAGTGGGATATTAGAACGATAAATTGTTCAAAATGTTTGTCTGATCGTAAGCGACATTCATTTTTGTTTTTAGTGAAATTTTGCGCATCGTTAATTTCCCGTTATAGCTAAACCCAGCGACAAGCTGAAGTACTTTAGAAAAGGTTTCTTTGCATTGTCGCACAAAGTCACTGAGGCCTTTGGACCTTTTCTTTGCGATAAAAGAGCGCATAAATCTTGCTGCAGTTGCTCAAATAGATCCATATTTCGTCTAGATTCCCACTTCTTTTTCCACTTGTCTCCCGCCATGTGTCACTCATACAATTTTCGCGCGCTCTTGCAATATGGCGTGGCAGTAACTACTGAACATCGCCCTTTTGCCGTCATTCCATTTGCAATGGTTAATGAGATTTACAATTGCCTATAATACTCCGACGCAAGGAGCAATACCCCGTTGGATTTTGGGATTTACGGTATCGATGGTAGCTTTGCTTACCTCGCCACTTCATTAATGCCGTTTGGTGTAGGGTATTACTTACGTAATCGCGCAGTGATAACCCGGATTAGTATGTTATGCATGGCTACCTTAAGTATACTGGGTGTTTCCAAATGAAAGGATAATAATTACATAGAGTGACTCCATGCGTTAATCTAAGCAAACGTTCCTTATCGAAAATGCTAAAACTCAAAATTTAGAGTCTAAAAAAAAAATCGCGTCGTTACGTCATTTATGAACTTTCTCCACCATATAAATCCAAAGGGGCTATTCTTGCCACGAGAAAACGGCGGCAATTGCCGAGATTAAATGACGTTTAAGAATAGTGATGTCCGGGTTCAAATTTTCAACAAACTTGATTTTTATTTATAATACACGTTTCGGTTTTAACCCATCTTCAGTTAAGAGTTACAAGTTTTAAAATGTGAGAATTTATACATGAAGGGAGGGTTTGGCTTCCGTGTCACTTACCGGTTGCTGAAAGTGTTAATTGAGCTCATATTGGCATCCTTTTACTCACATATGGATAAATGCATTTTCCGCCCGCTTTCTAGCAAACTTCGCGTGACATTTAGACCCTTAAAATTTGGGTTTTGATCATTTTATATAGGAACTTCAAAGGATCACGCTAGGTACTTATTTTCCTTCCATTTAGAAACACCCTGTATATAATTACGATTTTTACATTGCTCGAGGGTACGCAAATATGAGAATCCTACACTACATGATCAAAGGAGTTGGGACACCCCTGTGAACACCTGGAAATGGATCATTTCATGAAAAAAACTCATTTAAAGTTAACAACAAAATTTAAATAACTTTTTTAAATGGAATGATCCATTTCAAGCACAGTTGAATTGTAGAACAAATGACATATCATCAATATGCCACGACAGAAGGATCTCTAGGAGTTCGTACGAGGACAGATTATTGGATGTCACCACAAAGCAAGATCCATATCCGACTGGTTTGACGAGATGCGGGTTGAAGAACTGGATTGGCCCGCGCAGAGTCCTGATCTCATCCCCATCGAACATCTTTGGGACGAATTGGAACGACGTGTGAGATCCAGGATGGTTCGCCCTGCATCTGTCCAGGAACTGACCACGACACTCCTCGAGGAATGGAGGTCAATACCTGTGGACTCATACCATAAACTTGTGGACAGTATGCCATGTAGGGTGGAGGCAGTGATAGCAGCTCGGGGTACACGCTACTGATTGAAGCTTTTTGTGGCTTTACGGTAGAGCAACAGGTGTCCCAACTCCTTTAATCATGTAGTATAGATCGGAAAGGGCATTTATATACCCTTCCCAAAAACAGGGTTATTCGCGGTGGCACTGTTTCCTAAGCCTAAAACAAACAGGATTTTGTCCTCACGGGACTGACTTCACGTGACACAATAACATGGATTCAAATAAATTGTATATGATTATTTTTAACATTGAACATTTATACTTTCTATTTGTAAACTTTAGCACTTACTCTCTCTATCAGCATTTAGATTATTCATATACAATTTATATTTCAAGAAATAAAGCTGAATTAAATTGAGTCCATCATTTTGAATAAACCTTATTAAGGAAAATAAATTCGCTCTTCACAAATTTTTATAATGGATCTTTAATTTCACAACATAATTACAGGAGTGGCAAATAAGTTTTTTTCCAGAAATTCTTTATAGTATTCAGATATATGGATGAATTTTCAGAAAATTTGAATATTAAAATTAAAATAACACAGGCCAACAATGGAAAAAACTTTTTGAATGAATTTGCCTTATTCGTGTGGTTTTTTGCGTTCTGAATCCGAATCTGCATTTAGATTTTTTTCTATCACGTAATTTTCCAAGTTATGCATATACAGACTGCAATGTTAAAGCAATGGGTGTGAAGAGAAGCGGCTGCACTTAAAAGTGCCCGTATTTTTGGGCCACAAGGAAATTTATCAGGCCCAAATTCTGAATAATTTAAAATGTTTCATTAAAAAACAAGAAATCTGTGGTTGATTAAAAAAACTGAGGGCAGATACGGATTCAGCACAATAAAAGCATAAGAATCGGCTCCAAGTTTTCAAAGGGTTATTTTTTGTTGGCCTGTGAAATTATTAAGAATGCATCAGCCTGGTGAATAACCGAGTTTATTCGGCAGAACTATTCGGTCATGGAAATGATGAGAGAAGAACAGAAACGAAATGAAAATATCAAAATTCAAATTATCAATATTAAAAAGCAGTCTAATATGAAGCTTTGAATCTCTTAGCTTCAGGTTTGTTATATAAGAAACAGATAGAGAGTGAAAGAGTAGAAGGATCATTAATGTGGAGATCAAAAGACCAAAGTCTCCAAAATATTGGAGAGTCAAGATTACCATTAATCGATCAGTTAAAACCACTGAATAGCAGAATTTGCTACGAGTTAAAAAAACAACAACAAAACAAAAATCAAAATAAAAACAAGATGGCTTAATTGAAGAGAAAGGAGTTGATAGCATTAGCTATACATAAAATTTTGCGTTCGAGTCTTAAAATAAGCTAGTTTAGATAAGTCAGCCAAATCTCAAGACCATACAACAACTCAAATTCAAAATGGATTTAAAAAATATATGAAAGAAATCATATTTTATTTTAAACGTGCTCTAGTCATGTTTAATGATTTTTATGTAGCTATCAATAAAGCGACGGGGTATCAGGAAGGCAGTGTTATCGAAAACTCAAGGTCGTTCATGGAAATTTCAAATAATTTTCTCTGAATTCAAATCAGAACTTTATTTCTTCGTGTCAATACATGATTATGATATGATTATGAATGGCTTTCATTCCTTTCAGCTTGCACTTTAATTTGCCGATTCATAATTTTCAAGTTATAATTAGAATAAAGGGACATCAAATTACTAATTCAATAATGCCGAATGATTTGTTAACTGATTACATATTATAATCATCTAATTTGACAAATTCTTGGTTTGTGAATTAAAAACGAACTTAATTGCATTTTGTATATTTAAAGGTTCTCGAGAAATGCAATGAAAAGTTTAATCATCTCATTTTTTACCTTGCATGGAGTTCGTTCATTAAATACAATATTAAAAAACAGATATAAAATCAAATACTAGGCGAATTATTTAATCGAAATGATACCCCAGAGTTAGTGGGGCAGTGCATAGCGGCAAAAGTGGATTCTATTTTCGAAGCATGTTCCAGAATTACTATTTAAAATTTTATACTTCTATGACCATCCAGCTTTGAAATTGCCAGATTAATGCAGATCTCGGTCCCCTGATTTTCGGTTATAAAAATCAAACTAATTGTAATAATTTAATAAAATCTGCTGCAGATTTACCTTCGTGTTTGGGAAGCGTGTTGACCTCACAGTAAATGTTGGAAGTGGTAGCCATCATCAAGACATATCTGCACACGCTCCTACTCTCCAACAACATTTCGGGAATCACAGCGTCAATTATCCGCCGAATGTAATCAGAAGTAAGCAGCCGTACGATTACAGTTAAATAGCAGACTCGTGAAAGTTTTCTTAAATTATGACCATTAGCTTGATTTTTATAAGCGATAATCAGGGACCGAAAGCGAATGAGGTACCCTGTATTAATATTCGTGATAAGAGCGTTTGAACACATTAACTTCAATATGTGAACTTCGGATTTTCTTAATTCTTTAATCATAACAAATATACAATGAACAATCCCAGATCTCTCTATCTATGCATATAATAAATCTGTTATCTGTCTGTTTGTTTGTATGCGCTTGACACAAAAACCTCTGGACGGATTTTGATGGAACTTTAGTATGGTTAGCTTATAGTCTGGGTCAACATTTGATCCCGCTAAATCAAGAAGTTCCCGAGGAATTATATTTTTCTTCTTTCTTTCTTTTTTCTGTCTTCTTTTAGTTGTTTTTATTTAATATTTTGTTTTGATTATGGTCCAAGGCTTGGAGGATATTTAGAAATTATAAAAAACGGTATCGGTATGTGTTTGAGTGGTCTTCGTTAAAAGCAGAGAAAGGGAATGCAACAATAATCACACTAAAAGATCTCTATTTTCAAAAAATTGACGAATTTATCGTTGAAAATAATTTTATAAAATTAAATAAAGATCTAACTCTCACATTTAAAAATGGAATCAGAAACCTCTAACAACCTGCAAATCAAACACAAATGTGAGTGTATTATTGTTGGTTTTTATATTGATGTAGATGGTGTAATTCTTGCCAGAATGAATATTAGAAATTTAAATGTGTTTTCGTGTTCTGATTAGATTTGATTATTTAACAAATGGGTTTTATCTGTAAGTGCTGCTTCTGTGTATGTATAGGTTTTCGAAGATTTTTATTTTGTTCAGATTGTTTATGATGATTTTTGGAGACAGTGTTTCCTCTAATTTTCCAAAATTGTGTATTGTATGTAGGATGTGTTCTGCATAATTTGATTTGGTGTGTATGCATGTTCATGGTGCATAAAAATATATATGTTGAAAGATGACTACTTGTAAAACATATTTGGCGGATGAATAATAAGTGATAGAACGCATTAAGATCATTTTCGGAATTTTTGTCTGCTTGTCTGTCTGTTTGTTTGTACGCACATCACACAAAAACCACTGAACGGATTTTGATGAAACGTAGAAAGGTTATAGCTTATAGTCTGGGTCAACTTTTAGGAAACTTTTGATCTCGATCAATCAATATTTTCTTCTTTCTTTCTTTCTGTCTGTCTATCTATCTTCTATCACTTCTATCTATCTATCTTCTTTTATACATATAATAAAACTGAATTTTCCGTATCTGTACATTCACATTCAGATATTGCAAAGTTTGATCAAACAAAGAGCCCGAACAACGCCGGGTATATTAGCTAGTGATTAAATATAATATTTAATACAAAAAAATCCAATAATGCTTGATGCCAGATAAATAACGAAGGTGGCCAATCAAAGAAAGAAACCACAGAGGAAATCAACTTTGAGAAGCCTCTAGCTATCACAGCCATTGGGTGTACATTCGCATCTCTGTTTCGAGAATTCAGTTTGTACAAACGCGCCCTCTCATCGGTTTTATTAAAGATAAATAAAATAATGTTCGATAGAATTCGCCGCAAAATAAAGAGGGTAAAAAAAAATGAATTACATAGAACAGCCGACTCAATTACTTTTGTTTTCATACCCGGTAGACTTTCCTCAGCTTCAGTAAATTACTCTTTTATGGTTTCAATAAAGCAAACACGGCAAAGAGACAGAAACTCGATAACTGTAAAGTGGCCACCTGCTTTTGGAAAGTAATGCTATATATATTAGGAAAAACAATGTTAAAAGATCTCTAAAGTGATAACCTATAGTAGAATTTTCAGTAACCATGCTTACAATAAAACGTTAGTCATATTCTAGAACATTATCTATAAAATAAAACAATTATTCCATGAATACTGATATGCAACTGATTCCTTTTGTACCGTATAAAGTATGGCTTTGGATACGAGCATGGTTGTAGCCAGAATTTATGTTAGGGGGAGCAAGACCCCGTATGTGAGAAAATAATGTGGAAAAGTGCACCAAATAACGGCTACATCTTTGCAGAATAAATCCAATACCAATATTTCAAAGTTTCGCCGTGTACTTCTTATTTCCGCCAAAAATCAAGTATTTGTCAGATAACTACAGGGCAGTATAACGGGACACCTACCCGCTCGATTGCAGGGGCCCGCTCGGTCGCTTAGCAGAATGGAGGGAGATGAAGGTGCCCTGCAGCAGCCAGTAGTTTCCACAGTCAGGGAGGGGGTGTGAACGTAAAAACTGTCATGTTTTTGATAAAATTACCCAAATATCAATTTGATGTCGAGCCGGCCCCTGCAATCGAGCGGGTTGGCTTCCCGTTATACTGCCCTGTAGTTATCTGCAACACCCCGTATATACTAAAATAGGATGTTATTACTATTACCGGTAATACCGGTTTTCTAGCAAAAAATGTATTTCGGTAACACCGATAATAAAAAAAAAAAATCATTAAAACACACTTATACGAAGAGTTGTTGCCCTTGTTTATGGTGACGATCGTTAAAACGTCGTAGCACAGATTTGATGTTTCGAGGCTCGTGAAGTTTTACAATTCGGTGGCAATCATTATCCGTTCTTCATTTTTAAATTTCTGCCAAAATGCCCTTAAAAATTGAGTCTTTCTGATTGCTCTTATTCCAGAATAATAGAACAGTGTAAAGGAAACGGTTTCGTTATTTCCAAGAATAGATAACAAACTTTTTCAAACGCAGAAGACCAGCAACAGTGCAGCGCTGCTGAACGAAGGTTCTTCTCGAACTAAGACTAACATTCGAACAGATAAACTGCCGACACAACCGGTCATTGCAAGCAAGATTGGAACCTCTGTTACACCGGTAAACCGTATAATTCGTCAAGATTTGAAATTAGAACGCCGTCATAAGGCTCGAGTTCACACTAGATTGTCAAGATGAGGCAACCAGAGAGGCGAACCAGCAGCCGAAAACTGTACGGCACTGTTTGGCTTGGGTCTATTTAACGAGAGATCTGACTGGGTGCGTCAATGCAGGAAGAATTTCCGAAAGGACTGATGGTGGTTGCTGGATACAGCTACAATGGACGTCAGATCATCAAAAAAGATGGAAATTCCAAAGCAAAGATAAATGCTGTCTACTCTCAGGAAAATATCTTGGAACCCATATATCATAACGATATCCCACCGTTGTATGGTCCTAGGTTGAAGGATGTATACATTCATTAGGATTAAGCATCCAGCCACACTGCTCAATCGACTGTCCAGTACTGTGCTCGGATGGAATAGAAAACTCGTATCCCATTTCCAGACATCCCTGTCAAAGTCACCCGATGCCTCCTCTCACATGGGTTTTTGTGAATTCGGTCTCCTTGAAAGAGCTCATCATGTAAGACGTACGAAAACACTTTCTGGATTATGTGTTAAGAATCTGTGTTAAGAAGAAGAAAAGAATGTCTGTTAAGAGAAGTGAACCAGAATCGATCTGGCTGTTCTCCGTAGAAGCCTCTTACAGTAGAAACTAAGATGTCGAGCTATTGCTAGAAGAAAGGGCCAGAGAGCACAATAGATGGTGGAGATGGATTTCAGTAGACCTACGCCATAAACATGAAACAACCTTCTGTAAATACTTTTTGTCCGAAATTAATCTTGCGGTCAAAAACGTAACTGTAAACCATCGGTTGATTGTAATTGTTTAAGTAAATTCATTGAATTGAGCGGCTTTAGTGTTTTCAGAATCACATGTGCGTTTGAAGTAGCCGAACAAACTTTGTAAATTCTTTTTTTATAAGCATGAGAATCTTCCGCGGATGCGTGCTTTTTTTCTGTAATTTATTTTTTCAACAATAGAATGCTTTCTGAACCTTGTCCCTTTTTTGCGTAGTTTTCTTCTCACTATTAAGAAGAGCTTAAAATGTTCTTAAGTTGCAATTAAAAATTAATTATGAAATATAATGTATTTATATAATAAAAATTAGAAGATTTATTAAAAATTCAAGAAAAGATTTTATTATTATTATTATTATTATTATTATTATTATTATTACTACCACCCTTATATTAGCTCGCTCTTGGATCTTGTGAGATGGTACGGAACCTTTCAGTCGAATTTTAAAGCACTTCCGCTTTTCCATTCGCTCTTAAATTTTGCATACAGGTTTGTTCCTGATGACAATTGTTTTAGCAATTTTTCTTTCCAATTTCGGGGCTTTTTTCCCCACAAAAAGATTTAAATAGATTCATTTTTCCTGCATGTCTATGGAGTTTTATTTGCGTGGAGCAATTTGTGACGTCATAATTTGTTTTGCCAATAAGATTGTTTCTTCTAAACGATAAAACTTAAACTTTCATTTTGATAATAAGGGTGGTAAAAATGCTTCATTTTTCTCTATTTACTTATTTTAGTATTAGTAGTAACTATTATAAATTTAGATATGTATTTTTTGAATTTTTTTCATTACCGGTATTATCGGTTAAAGAGATTTACCCTCTCGGTATTACCGGTAAATAGAAATCCGGTAACATTGACAACCCTAGCATGTATGTTTACTTGATTTAGGAGATTTGGGCCCGTGGCTCCGGGATTTGGACTTGCATATAGTTACCGTGCGAACAAGCACAATACTCAGTTTGATTCAATGCATGTTTCGCTACTGTTTTGTTTCTGTTAATCTTTCAACAAAGGAAGATACGGATTATATTTCTATTTTTGGGTCTGTATAAAACTCAGTGTTCTAGCAAGGGAAGCTAAAAAGACGAGGCCAGCTAGTGCAAGCAATAACGGAAGCAGCGATTAGGATCCGCCATGGTATTGCTGATGTTCATTGGAAGATTTCACTGAAGAAAAGAGGTGGAAACTACACATTAGCAAGTGTATGTATAGTCAACCCGTAAGATCTAGAGCCTTGAGTGAAATGAACGATTAACAAAAAAAAATGAAACTAAAAAACTAAATTAACAAACTAAAAAAAGGTAAGTTAATTCTCAGATATGATTTCATATCATTCTTTCCCCTTCTAGGAATATCACCCGTATTCCCTTTTTTTTCGTTAATTGATCATTTCATTGGGGGCTCTAGACCTTACCGTTTAACTATATGAGAACGAGGTGGACACTTTGAACAACATCTCCCATATATTGGAGCTTCGTTTCAACAACGAGGCAGACAAATAATTTTAATTTTGGAGCTTTGTTCAACAAAACATCCATATCTCGGAAATGGAACCATGGTCCTTATCAATATTTTTATTTCAAAAAACACGTTAACGAAATTTGTCGGTTTCGTGACGGAACATACGCATGGAAAAACAAAAGATAAAAACTCGCTATAACACAAAAAGATTTTTTTATAATAAAAACTCCTAAGTACATTTCAGAGCTCTCTGTTTCCTTTTTTCGCTTTTGTTTCTCACTGATAAAGAGGACAGAGATCCAAAAAATACATGTGAGTGTTTATTATAAAAAAATTTTTGTGGGATAGTCATTTTTTTTTTATCTTTTTTGGTTATGTTAGTGTCTGTTTCGTTCAAGTCTTGTTATAATTTTTTACCCATTTCCCATTGTTCAAACGACTCTAAATTTGAATACATTGATTTATTTCCGGTGAGAATACATCCAATATAAAAATTTTCAAAATTCGTATTTTTAGAAAGGGTGAAAACTATTTTTCATTTAATTTACATTCCAAGTAGGAAAATCTGTCTTCAGATTTTCTTCACTTAATTTACAGCCCGGGTAAGGAGTGGGCCACCTGTTCAGGTTTTTTTTTTTTTTTTCATTTTAATATATATCTATCAAAAGCATTGGTTAAAATTGATTGCAAATTCAAGAATAAATTAATCAAATAAAAAATATAAAACAAACTTTTTAAATACACACTTTTGCTTAAAAAAGCTCACTATATAGTAAAAGAAATAATTTTTGATACCTCTCATTAAAATATGAATTCATAAAATTAAAAAACGGCAAAAGTGTGGCGGCGCAAGTTTAATATTAAATTTTAAAATGAAAAAACTATGCGCCGCACAGTGGTCCGAATTTCGGACTCCGAAATAGCTCAAACCCTGGCCAAAAATCGATTTTTCAAGATACGGATATCGAGATAATTGCAGCTGGAGTACGTTTCTCTATCACCAGTCAACATGTTTCAACATGTTTTATTTGTGTGTGGTATTTTCTAGTGATGTCCGTTGGATCCGGATCTCTGATTCGGATCTGATAATATCCGGATTCGGATCTGATAATATCCGGATTCGGATCTAGAAATATCCGGATCCGGGTCCGTATCCGGATCTCGGATATCAGATCCGGATTTCGGATCTCGGATATCGGATCCTTTCGCTGGATGCGTATTAAGACTAATTAGGACTTAAGAGGACTAGGCTATCACTTAATAAAAGCTTTTATAAACTGTTTTCAGAAAAAGTTTGCATATACACAATTTCCTGTCTAGGATCCGATTTTCGGATCTCGCATCCAAGATCCGGATCAGAGATCTCGGATCCAAGTTCCGGATCTCGGATTTCTGACCAACATCCGGTTCTCGGATCTCGGACCTAGGTTCGGACAACTTTTGACAAACGTTCATGATTTCACTGAAAGTCACCCAAATAGGTATTATTTAGTTAAATTACCCTTATCCGGATCTTGACATCACTAGTATTTTCTCCTATAAGAGGGAGAAAAACTGAGGGTTGTTATTTCATTAGGGAGGCTGTTATAAAAGAGCGAATATTCATAGCGTTTAATTTAATGTTGCACACAGATTGTTTTCATATTTCTGGATCTATTAAAATATAAGTTATTAGTTGTCTGAAAATGGGGAAAATTCAAATATCCTTTTATTCTGTGAGAGCTATAAAAAAACCCTGCTTTGCCCCAGTAAATGGTTTGGATATTTACATTCTCCGATTACTTCTGATGTTAAAAAATAAATTTCAGCTGCAACTGCCTACAACACAATAAGTTACAGAATGTTGTGTTAGATCGGGGCTATTTACGAATATTTGCTTTTCGTCTAATCCGACAAATTGTGTACCCAAAATGGCCATGTAGTTTTAAAAAAATATAGATAGTACACCTACGAGAGCAGAGAAGATCAGTAAGGCTTGAGAAATATCGAAGAAACAACAGATTCCAACACTTCTACCATATACACAAGAAGAAGCTGTAGGCTTAATGATGGATGCAAATTTAAGCAAGCCTGTAAAGATGTACATTACTCATTTAAATGATAGAAAACATTTGGTTTCATTTCTGTTATCATAAACAAAAAATTATTTTTGGCCAGGGTTTGAGCTATTTCGGAACACTGTGCGCCGTCACACTTTTGCCTATTTTTTTTTAATTTTATGAATTGCTTTTTAAATGAGAGGCACCAAAAATTATTTATTACTTTTAAAAAAGTGTGTGCTTATAAAGTTTATTTTAATATTATTTTTATATTTTATTACCCTTATAGTAGTTTTGTTTGTTTGTTTTTTAACATTTGATCTAATTTGTGTTTAAAAAGAAACTTTACAGCATTTCATGTAGCAATAGTTATTATAATCTAGTTTCTATAAATGCCTCAACCTTGCATTCACGAAGCTCCTTTAACGACTTAAAGATAGCAATCAATAAATAAACTTTGTACAAGAATATACTCTATTAGTTGTATACTTGACTAAGCAAAATGGACTAAGCAAATATTGAATTTATACATATTACAAAGCAAAACCAAAAATTACGCTTAAATTAAATATTTATCTCAACATTTAGTTCATGGTACGTTTCTATTATGAAAGAATATTAAATTATAAACATTTTAAAAAAATCGGTTATTACTCTACACCTCGATTCTAACAAAAACTTGGTTTCCATCACTTCATCGGATGAAATCGCCTGTCCATTTTTGCTTATTATTTCAGCAGAATTCCACTCCATTGGAAATCAATATCCAATGCAAAGAGTTCGAGTCCAGCTTTAAACCCTATCCATCTACGTTTCAGAGTTGTAACTCAGAGTTCCACTTCATTCTTGCCAATTCTTTTTTCCGCTTTCCATTAACCAGGGCGCGAGCAGCTGGTTCGGTTCTTTGTGTGCTACTGTTTCCAACAAGTGCAACAGAAAATAATATACAGGTAGATGGTAAAAGGATATTGACTGGAGTAAGATAACATCCATTTTCATCAATGACATTGCTTATTTATAAACACTCGAGGCGCTCAGATAATGGCTTCCAACAGTAATGTGGATGCCTACAACTATTCGGAGGCTATAAAATTTCTATGAGAAACCCAATTGGCTCATGTGATAATTGCCAGCTGCAATAAACGATTCTGGGAGGACAGAACACTGAGAATCGAGCCCCATTCGATGGAGATCATAAATAATTAGTACGGCTGTAGAGTTGTTCCATTGAACGAGATTACTAAACATGGTCTGATAACGGAATAAATAATTTCAGTCGTCGTCATTCTTTCTTAAGTGCAGTTTACGAAATTCAATTTAAAACTTCTTACGAGAATAACGAGGAAATTAGTTTTAATACAAAATAAATTAAATTCTTAATGCTTGTTTGTATTTTCCATACGCTAAGTCGATTATTGATTTTTTTTTTAATTCAAGGAAGTATTACAGCCCATGTCTTTCCATTTACCATGTCGATATTGCTTTTGCATTCTTGAAATTCTTTTATTAATAAACTTCTGTTTTTTTCCACCATTAAGAATGCTTTTTTTTTCAATTGAACGGTAAGAGAAATACGAAACATTTATTTTGCTAGAATGTAAATTTTTAAAGTCTCACCAAAAACTTTAGCTTTCTGTTTGTTCGAGGTCCTAATTGGATTAGGATCCGGCAATTTTTAAAGCTTTTAGTATTCATTTTGAATTTTGCAGTTGAATTGTATGGTTAAACTATAGAATGCCGACAATCAAGATGGAAACATTAGGGTGTAAAATTCATTTCAATTCGGCTGCACAGCAAACGAACTCAAACTTTATTTCTCTTCAATAAAAATAAATTATTCCTGGGAGAGAAGAATGTTTGCACGTAAATTTTTAATAACATGAATAAATAGTAAAAGATGAAACGAAATTTCTCGTCAAAGTTTTCGTTGCCTAATTATCTCCTTGTCCTAATTGATTTACGCAGACGGTGGAAGCAAATCGGGAGCCGCCAGTTTTCTTCAAACAACACGTTATCGATTGTAACCAAGTAATCCAATTAGATAGAGGTTTTCTTTTCTTTGACTGTTTTCTCCTTCTTAACACGATTGTTCGATATATTTTGGATGAGATGAATGAAATTCTCATTTATTATTAAACTATAGTTTGAAATTCCTATTATCATTTTCCATTTTCATACTTAAGCTAAACGCTATATAACTTTTCTTTATTATTTTAAGAGAAAGAAGTCTCAATATTGCAAAATTTAGTTCCGCTAAATAAATTTTACTTAGATTCTTATTTTTTAGATATCTGTAAGATAAAATTTCCTAAAATTTTGTAGCAAAGGAGAAACATAACCGCGCTTAAAATGAAAACAAAAATTTTACAGTATCTTATTTACAGTGTTTCAAAAATAGTAAACATTATTTCAGGAATTCTCCCGATATTTAGAAACAAAAAACGTTTATTACAATATGCGTCCGGAAATGGATGGCTTCCAATTATGAAAAAAATCTATGACACCTTTTTCTATTACCCTGAAGAAGATGTTGAAACTGTCCATTCTCTGCCTCACATCGATGTCCCATGGCTCTAAGAAGAAGATCCCTGAATTATTACGTATTTCTTCACAACCTGTTCGATTCCGAAGGGTTTCCTTGTCAGGCATAGGAGACGAATACACCAAAAATTTTAAATGGCCCCAGAAATCGATAGGGTTCACATCAGTGAGCATGGAGGCCAAGTATCTGCGAGCCCTATGACTGAAGTATGCAGAACCTCCATGATGCACGAATTGCATTTGTCAACGAATGATCAGTGGAGTGTCTTCCAAAACATCAAGTATGTTAATAAAATTAAAGACAGCAAAAACTGTGGACACTAGAATAACACCAAAGGAAGAAAATAAGCCACTATGCCGCATAAACGAACTTATAAAATAAAAACTCATATGTAGATTTCAAGAAGTTACTTATTACAAGAAGTTCGCATACTCTGAAGAAAGAGCTTAGCATCGTAAAAGACAGAATTCCCAGAGAATCCTATTTGGAAGTTTATAAGTTTGAATGTTCCTCTTGCAATAAGTTTTTTCTGGGACATTCAAAAAGAAGGGTAAAAATAGAATGAAGGAGCATATCTCCTATATTAAAAATGGAGAACGGGGTATTTCTGCTTTTGCAGATCACATTTTACAAGAAGGCATAATTTCTCGACAGATGGCTATAAAATTATTCACTCTATTAAAGACGAAAAATTGCTACCTCTCGCGGAATCTGTTCAAATTTCCAGGCATAAGCCATCCAATTGGTTGCTGAATAATGACGATGGCCTATACCAGTAGCCGATTGGATGCCTTTAGTTTAATTTATATTGTGAATTAATTTTCCTATTGGTTAATTACTCCTAAATAAAGCAGTCTTGTTAGTTGTTATTTTCAGCTTCAAATTTGGAGATTTGTAGCGGATATCAACACTCCTCTTGCATCTGTTGACCACGCCAGCCTAATGTTGTTGTCACACCTGCAGAAAGCCCTTAAAGAATGCGAAATCTGGTTTAGCAAGTGGCGATAAAAACTAAATGTCACCAAATGCAAGGCGATGTTTATCACTAAGAAGAAAAAGAGAAATCTTGACTCCTCGAAGTTATATGGCAAAAACTTAGAATGGGCTAATAATTATACTAACCTTGGCATTGTTATTGATTCAGACTAACATGCAATACACATGTGGCTTCTGCGATGAACAAGGCCAAAAAAACAAAGTTTAGCTTAATTGCTCTGTTGGGCCCTAACAGTGCCTTCAGTATAGATAACAAATTACTATTATACAAAGTGATTGTTCGTGGCATCTTGCTATATGGCATGCCTGTCCCTAAGGACTATAGCACAATTGGATCGGAGATTGCTCGCAATTACTCCATTCATAGTGAACTCTATATGACCCATGTTGGGAAATATGTTCAAGAGCTCATGGAAACCGTGCTGCTTATTATGGTAAATCATAATAATTATCTAGTCTCTGACATTCTAAAACATTCTCTACAGAGAAAAACGGCACCGTAATCCAAGATGTAATTCGTAAATTGATGTAATTCGTAAATTCCCAGATTACTGGCTTTCATAGGTTTTTCGTTTGTGTAGCTTTATTAAGTGATATACTTCTAGCTCAGAAAATCGTCAATCAGATTTCCCTGCACCGAGAGGAGTAATTTTCTTCTTTCATACGGTAGCTCCTTTGTGGGTCCATCAGGCTTCTTTTCTAATTCAGTGAATTTCCTTTGGAATATGTTTATAAAGGGTGAGATTATGGAAACTATGCTCCATTGTTCGATTGTCGATTGTCGTTGTTATTTTCACTTGTTTCTCACTGATGAAGGAGACAGAGAGATCCGAAATATACATATGAATTTTTATTTTATAAATTCATTTATGTGGAATGGTGGTTTATTTTCTTTCTTTGGTCTTATTAGGTATGCTGCTTTCCAGAAACTTTGTATACACCTGCCCCGTAATTCTGTTTGAAAATAGATGGGTTCCAAATAACTGATAACCAAAAACTAGCTTTGCAGAAACTACTGTAATGTTGACTAGCGAGATCGGATTTTGACGAATTTCGAGTTTTAACGGTAGCATATGTAAAATAATAGTGTCACGGCTATGATTAAATTATTTTTAACATTACACTTTTCCGTAGCATGAGTCACGAATGTAAAATGTAGATGAACCATTAAATGTTGCATTAAAGAAGAAAACAAATACTCGCATAATGGTACTGAGGGTGTAATTTAAGAAGAGACTTCATACATTACTTTTTGAATCAATGAAAAATAAAACTAAAAAAAATTATAACGAGAAGATAGATCTTTTAAACAGTTTATTAGCACTTCTTTAAATAGCAATTTTTTTCATATTTGTATCTTGTAAAAAAAAAATCTAAAAATCAACTGATCTTATCGTGCAATTAGCTTTTAAGTCTGATAGGTAACGATAACAGATGACGCGCATCTGGATCCGCTCTTCTTTAAACGGAAATCACGTGACATCATTTTATTAAAGGTCCGGAGCGTTCACTGTGACTGTCGGGAGTTAAATGTTAGATGGTTCCACGGAATGATTCCATCTGTCGAAAGGTAGGTGCTTCAGCTCTTAGCTTAATGTGATGGAACCATCGGTCGTTTGGAACATGGCCAATCTTCCCTCGCCTCTCCAAATCCTTCACCGCAAACTCCTTAGCCTCCTACCCCTGAAAGAGAGGGGGGGGGGGAGTGAAGAGCGATAGGGGTAGGGGATAGGATGCCGGAGATAAACCGCACTAAACTGCTTCGGGCATCTTGGCATCCAAATGGCGAGATTGCTCTTCCACTCTCCGCTCATCTAACCCGTCCGAATCTCGCGCATGCAGCTGCAATCCTTCTCTCACTGTCTGTCATCAAAACGACGGAAATGAGAACGTCGACCATCTCCAAATTATAATTTTAAAAGACTTCAGTCACTATAGAAAGCAGCAGGCTTTAGTGAACATCAAATATGCGGTCCAATCGTCGTTCGAAAAAAGTTAAGCGTTTGCAGAAAGGTACTTTTCGCTATCAAAAAAGGTGCCTAAAAATTATCTGTATAACTTCTGCATATAATAAACTTCTTTAAATAATTAAAATGGCACCGACTTTTGACGCTACCTGACTGAGGAAATTCAAAGATTTCTCTCCAAAAATCAAAAGCATTCCATACGGACATAATTGGTTGATTCATTAGATATTTTTGGGCACATCAACATCAAGGTCACTTTGCGCCCTTACGCATGACTACAACAGAATCCTGATATAATTCCAGGTGATTATTATCTTTACACCTTTCGGAGACAAACAGAAATATTCATGTCCCAGCAAGACGGGATTCGAAACCACGACAATGGGGAACGGGAAATATTCGCTCCAGCATTTCGGTCACTGGATTGGCTAGTTCCGTTTAAAAATGAGCTTTCAAATATGCAGGACGGCTGAACAATTACGTGATAACTATAGTAGAATTTAATGACAACAAACAGTCAGTTGTAGTCGGCTATCTTTAATGAGCTTCCGATGACTTGATTATGGAAATTAGGTTAGGTTTTCAATTAGAATAGGTTTTTCAATTGCAACCCTAACAGATAGGTACCGATTTCAAATTGCATAGTGTATTCCGTATTCAATAGTGTATAAAATAAAAAAAACTATCATAATCGGATGAATAAGTCACTCAAAATAAAACTGAAACATTTCTACATTCTGATTATCTGTATTTTTTAATATTCTTGCTAACATGTGAAAAATAAAAGTCAACTCTTTGCATGTAGAAAAGTTTCATATAGAAAACTAGACTTTTTGGTTTCCTGGGTTAGACCATTGCCATAATCAGCGGCATCTATTTATTATGTGTTTAATCTCTTTCTTGCGGCAGAATATTCCATAATGTTCTCCAGAAATGATAGTAAAAGGGCCAATTTAATCATGAACAGTCTTCCAACCAAATAATCATTTGAAAGTTTTTGGGTCGATGCGATGAAAATGTTCATTCCACAAAGTACTTAAGGACGACAATAAAATTAATGAAAACAACTCGAGAAACTTTCGAGAGTAGATCAAATGGGATTTGTAAAAGAGGACGGCCACACTAACTGAAAGCATGTCAAAAAAGCACTCATCAGACTCTAGAAAAATAATAAAACATACGTTAAATGTGCGATCGTGAAAGAAATGTTATTAAATGCAGATCATAATGGCATTGTCATCTGTCAGAAACAATAGACGCTGTCATCGGAAGCATTTTATTTCTCTGCAACGAAAACGTAGTGTTAAATCCCAAATGGTCAGGCATTATAGACATTCTAAAGAAGTTCATTATTTTTTAACGAAAATTTTATTTGAGAGGTTCAAAATCGGTTTATATCCGAGGTTTATCGCTAGTACGACTGCGTCAATTTAATCTAGCAAACAACTGGCGCTGTTCATTTACGTAACCAAGTTTTTTGATTTCCGTAATCATGTATTTGAATTATACGAGAACCGTTTCGGTTTAGATTAAACATATATTTTAAATTAAAATTAGTTTGTATTTATTCTTAGTGATACTTGAGAAGTGTGCCCATTATAAATGAAAACCAGTAAATGGTAAAAGAATAAATGGTAGAAGAGAACTCTGGCATTGATTAGAACAAGTGATTGAAATAACAGAATTTCTGGACACAAGTAATGGAAGGTATTTTTTTAGAAACTGTAAACAAAATATGGATAACTTGGAAAATATGGCATTTTTATTGCATTAACTTGATGAATAATACGGGAGTAATCCCATGAAAATTGCTTGTCTATTAATGCGAGGCGTGCTTTTCAGTAAGTACGGTTTTGATATATAAAAAAAATAAGGACATAATTTCCAGCTATATTAAGGCACTTATCTTATCGTTCGGTCAGCTTCTGAATTCCATCCTCATAGAAATCGGCCGCCTGATTTGCCAACCACTCCAGCACGGAGTTGCACAAAACCAATCGTTTAGTCAGTGCTTTTCTCGAAAGGTACCGCGTCGAAGGGGATAAATTAAGGCAAATTGTCACTGATGAGGAAACAAGAGTTACTCACCCTATACCGGAATCAAAACAACAGTCCATGGAATGGAGGCTTTCAACATCACCCATGAAAGTGAAGTTTTCACGTCAAGAAAACAATTTCTGCCCAAAAAAATCATGTCCACTGTGTTTTGGAATAGGTAGAGTGTTTTGCTTATGGATTTTTTTTTGTGCTGGAATGGTTAGCAAATCAGGTGGCCAATTTTTATGAGGATGTAATTTAGAAGCTTGTGGTACTTTTCGAAAAGTACCTTAATATAGGTGGAAATTACGTTGACAAGTAGATTAAGGTCTACGCTTTCATATAAAAATTATGGTGTTAAAAAACCTGGGGGGGTCTAGGCTGAGCTCATCGACAAGCAGTCGACTGTCGACAAGTGTCGATGATCACTTAGTTAATGACGCATTTGTCGATTCGAGCTACTTGTCTGCAGTGTCTACAGAGTCTACAGTGTAGACTTGTCTACTTGTCTACAGAGTCTACAGTGTACAGACTCTACACCGTCGATTTTCTAGTGTAGACTTTGACCATCGACAACTGCCTTAAGAGCAGTCGACTATGCACATTCTTGTCTACAATTCAAGAGCAGTCGACTATGCACTTGGCGATCGTTATTTCAGAATTTAGCAACAGATTTCTTATTAAAATCTTTTTTCCTTCGTTTCCGGCCTGCAGGCTAAATACACATAGCTCAAGAATACACATTTTCATACATGAAGTACTCTCTTGTACTACGAAACTTGAACTGTGAAAATAATAATATAGTGTGTCTACAGTATGTGTTTCTGTATGTATTTATGTGTATACATGGATAAATGTGTAAAATTATGTAAACTTGTGTATAAATGTGCAATATGCCATTTATCGACGGTTAGATTTTGTCGAGATCGACAGCTTGTCGATGAGTTCAGCCTAGACCCCCTCTATATATAAAAACGGTACTTAATTAAAAAAAAAAAACACGCCTCGTATTTTAAATGCAAAATTTATAATATTAAAACATTAGGAAAGGTTTTTTATTGCTGCAAAAGTACAGGAAAATGATGGACAAACAGTTAAACAATAAATATGTATCTGT
>JAHWFO010100943.1:1531414-1551886 GCA_023313115.1 Rhysida immarginata | reverse complement strand
AAAAATAAAAAAAATGTTTCAGACAAAATGTACGTAGTTTTTTATGTAGGACCTGAATCTGCAATAAAAAATAGGGGTTCCCATTTGAAATGTTAAAGTTGCCCCCCGCCCCACCCCCAGGGGCCGGGGGGGGTGGGCTAATTTTAGCACCAGCAGATGCCCCCTCGAAAATAATCAACTTTGGATTCTACGCATTTTTTCGTGTGAAGCTTATTTTTCGAGTTATTCTGCTTTGTCAACTTAAAATTTACACCCTGTATATATAAAGAAGGATGTTTGTGGGTCTGTGCGTCTGTGGGTCTGTGCGTCTGTGGGTCTGTGGGTCTGTGTGTATGTTTTTTATACAAATCTACAGTTTTATTCCGATCTTGATAAAATTTCGCATACATGACCTTCAAAGCATGAGGAAGGTCACTGTCTACCTCAGATTTCGGAAAAATAATAAATATCGATAAAAAATCGATATTCATGGTTATGGCAAGGCATATTAATGAGAAATATCTCATGACCAACAATGCAAGGCAAAGTTTGTACAACAATAGGTATCAACAATGGTATCAACACGCAATTCACAAACGCTCTGCATGGACCAACAATCAATATCTCATGACTAACAATGAAAGGAAAAGTTTGTGCAAGTGTAATTATCCCGGGCAACGCCGGGTACCTCTTCTAGTAATCTATATTATTAAGTATCGGAAGAAAAGAGCTACTTAATGATTTTACAATGTCCATCTGCCCCTTCATAATTTCTACATTTTTGAGATAGAAGATTGAAATACGGAATATAGCTTGACTATAGGCATGTCTATCTTCGCTATTTAGTTTGGTTTGGATTGGTGCACTAGGGTCGGACTTACGGGGGTGGGAGTCAGAGGGGACAAAAGATCTATGTTACTATGAAGTTTAGGCCAAATTGTTCCAGTGGGGTCGCAGTTGGGGGGAGGGGGGGGGCAGTCACTTGGTCATTAGAAGTATGGCAACATACTGCATGTGATATGTCATTCGATCGGAAATGACGAGAAAGGCATGAAGATAGAGATCATTTACAAATTCAAGAAAATCAATTTTTTGATTAAAAGACTTGGAGGTGGGAGGGGGGGGGGGTAAAAAGTGCAGATAAAGGGGTAAAAATAGAAGACCGCAGGGTCTGCTACTTGACCTGTACCTTACTCGGGGGGATTGATTTCTCTTTAAGCTTATGAATATATATATGTATGTATTTCTGCTTCACAGTTAAATCTCCTTTTTGGAATGTTTACAAGATGTTATTCTGTTTATTGTAACTATGAGTGAACCCTAAAGCACTTAAGAAAGGCGCCGATCAGGGACTTATTTGGTCAAAACGAGGATTCTTTTAACGTTCAATATACAAACCTATATTTTTATTTCCCGAAGAGAGAAGTTCCCAAAAAACTGTTTACACTAAAAATATATGGGAACTTGAGTCTCAATTAATAATAATAAGATACATTTTGTTTAAATTTATTATTCAAAATTTTTATTAATTCAAAAATGCGTTGTAGTTTATAATTCAAAACTATTTACGACTTTTTATTTGCATATCATTAGAATTCTTCAATAAAACGAGACTGACTGCCTTGTTTTGTCACCTGAAGAAAATTGTCAAAACTTATTGAGTGAAGCCCAAAATGAATTACGTTTAGTTAATACTTTTGTCTCCTTTACTTAAACTCAATTGATAACGAGAAAAATAATGATGGAAGAAGTGAATGAAAGAGAGTTCAGGTGAATTACAAATTTTGCCTTCGAATCGTCGTACTTCACTGCATTATGGTGTTTATTTTTAATATTGTGCTAAGAGAAATTTAAAATATAAATTGAGCCTCAATTCTTGTTTTTTATAAGTTCACTAATGTTTTTAGCATTTATAAAAATTCCTGCTCTTTCTTTAAAAGCCGTATATAGCTAAGATAAATGTTGTATCGTTTTACCATTCAGTTAAGACACCATCCATTAAGATCGAATAAGATTACATCCTTTGCAACGAAGCCCTTGCAATGAACTGTCTCTTTTCCCTCTGCACGCAATGTCACATTTCAATTACACCCACGTGCCGAGTGGACCGGAAATTAATGGAATTAACCTATCATAACCATTTAAAAGCTATGAGCAAATGAAACGATGTTACGAAACTGGGCCCATTTTAAGTATTTTTTTAAACTTTAGCAAACTATTGTGCCAGTGTAAGTCTATATATGTGTGGGTGTTCACTGGCGACGATTTGAACTCGTCCATCCGCCGCAGAGTTTGCGACCGTTATTCCGCTTCCTTCCTTCCTTCCTTCCCTTCCCTTTCTCTCTTCCACGCATCATCGATTTCTCATTCTGAATCAAAACAAATACTTGATCCCCTTTGTGACCTTCCAGGGATTCACAGAGGCAGAACACCTTTAATGCAGAACGCTTACATAATATTCTTAATAATATAAAAATATTATGCAAAATGAGAACACCAGGAAAAAGTAGTAGTAGTTAATCACGGTGAAATGATTACATGACTATTAGCAAAATTATATGTCAGCCTACTAGCTAACGAAGCGTCCAATTTTTATTTAATACAACTTTGTAATTTATCTGGCACTAAGGCGCACGTATACTTAATTATCTATCTTCAGTTACAATAGCTGTCATGGCCATGACTATAAGAATACAATATGTACATGTATTCCTGATACGTAATAGATTCCAAGAAATTTCTTTCATTTTCAAAATTTGTACAAAGAAACGAGACTTCTTCCTGCTTCCCTAAGAAAACATGTTTTGGGCAAATCCCACTCGATTCAATGTCCTAGGTTCACACAAATCAACACATGGAAAAGAAGGCCATGCATTCAATCCTTCCTATTCACTTGCAAGAAGGCCATAAGATCCACTCATACGCTTATCCTAAAGAATATTGTTGGAATTTAGAGACCAACAAAGAAAGAGTTGTTAGTCATGTAATCTCTTTTGTATTGCCGTTAGCTAACGAAGGGTGGCAGCTTGCATTCATTTCTTTCGTAAGTGGATTACAACTGAATGGAGTGGAATAAACACAAGGGTTCAAAGAGAAGAATCTACGAGCCGGGTGCTTGCCCTATTGGGCTTCCATCTTGACTGCCTTCTAGTCTAGTAGAGGTGACGAGTGTGATATTCGTGGTCCCTAGTTCAAAACCAGGTCGTGGAGTTTTTCTTCCACGAAAAATGGAACAACGCGCCAACAATGGTACCATGCGCCAACCGCATGTTTCATTATAGGCGCAATTTACGCGAGGCTAAGAAACTTTTTGAGTTTTTCTTTGTGAATAAAAAAGTCACGTTAAAATCTGTAATAGCTTTTGAGTAATAAACATGTATAATACGGGAGATAATTTAGAAACACCCTGTATATATTATAATTGACGCTCTCTATATAGTATTAACTCCCCTAGCTTGGGATAAGCGGATTGCGAAATGACGAACTGCGATTAGTCGAGCATGCCCAGTCGGTAAAACCTATCGTTAAAATACATAACTAGAATTCGGGAATAGAAACTAGAGTATAAGTTTCTATACACAATAAATGTGCCATATACTTTTTCGTAGCTATCATTGTTTTGTGACAATTTTCACTTGGTTTATTTTCACCTTAACTTATAGGGTTACAGTAATCCTCCCTTCATAAGGAGCAGACCTGTTTAAGTTTTGAATGTAAGTAGACAAAAACCCCATGAATGAACAAGCCTGGACAAAAACACCAGAGAAAGACCCAGAGGACAACCTCACATTTGAAGTGCAGTGAAGCACACCTCAGCCAACCTGGCCAGCCCAACCAGCCATTTTCGACGCAGAAAAAAAGGATGTCTACGCTTCAAACGAATGTCTACTACTGCGATTCAAAGCTCACAAGTACACTTACAAAACACAAGTATAACCCTTCCATCAAATACGAAATTAGTACTATTAGCGCATCTTTCTGAAAAGGGCGGAAACTTATTCCCATACCAAATAGAATTTCTAAGACTCCACAGGCCGACTGCTGCTGTGATTGAAGTATACCGGATTGAAACGCGCCATTGATGTTAGAGGTGAACGTCAACCGCGAAGATATATGCAGACCGAACGACACGCAACAATTGAGAAACTCACCGTTCAAATGAATAAGGTGGTTGCACGTTCTGAGGCTGACAAAGGTGTATATGCAGAAACGGTTACAATTTAAATTGCGTAGAGAAACTGTACCTCTCGTGATTAGCAAAGTATTTTATGCTTCACTGATGAGTAACTGTTTCTGTTCCATCGAGTGGAGTGAATTGACGATGTAATCGGCGGAAAACCTTCGAAAGGAGTATCATGCAACGATTTTTGTAAAAACAGAAACTGTTTATGGTCTGGGGTGTGTTTTCTTGGCATTGTCTGGATCCAGTGATTTTCTGATAGGTTATCTCACACGAGGTGGTGATTTGCGGACCAGATACACTCATATATATTGATTGTCTTTCATGGGGCGGATGGAATATTCCAGTAGAACAATGCGATATGACTAGAATCATATGGACATAGTTAGAAGAGCACGACCAAGATTCCAAGTACTTTCCTAGTCCCCAGACTTAATTCCAATCATGCACCTTTCAGATCACCTCGAATACCATGTTCGCTCCATGGATCCTCCCCCATAGTTCCAGATGCCATTAGACGTCTTCCAGCATCTTATTGACTCTCTCATACGCCGTATAGGCATGCTGGATGGCATATATTCTAGTTATTAGCTGGGGTTCATAACAATATGGCTCGACTATGTATTATTGGAAAATGTGTTATTGGAAAAGCAACTTAGTATTTACATTAGATCACATTTGCACCATTTCAGTGTTTGATGCATGTTTGATATTGTTGTTATGCTAGGTGTACATTAAATTTTCAATAAGGTCCTGAAATCAAATTATTTCTCCTGTAGTTTGTAATAAATCTAAGTTTAAAATGATTTTGTTAAAAAGATTATTTGGCCAAATCTAATTGGGAATCCTTTCGCTTCTTCGTGGATTTACTATAATAGAATTTTAGCGTTTCGAATTAGTCATTGCCTGAATACCCAAATTGAAATTAATTAAAAGCGAACGAAATTATGGAACAAGAACGAGCGATAGGAAAAAAAGTGATAATTTCCTGGTGCCAGCCATAGTCGGCAAATCAATTGAATATCTTCGGCGAAGGTTAATGCGCATTTGGATTCATTGCACCGATTTAAAGTTCGAACTTGAGTTAATAAAGCCGAATAAAACAGAATTACCTGCGTTCTATTATTGGCAAAGTTTCAAAAGCGCAACGAAATCAATTCACTAAAATTTGTGCTTTCGGTTCAATGAAACCCCAGAGAAAAGGAAAGTACATATAATGCTCCATACGATCAGTTAATGCATGTTTTAATCCATGTTGTCAATATTTTACTAGCGAAGGGGGAAGTGTGAAGAAGAAGAAAAAAAAATCAAACTTTTGCAAACTTCTGAAAGATCATTTGAAAATGGATACCCCTGATAGAATGCTATTCCATGCTTTACATAAAAAGCACGTGTTGAGATCACTAATAAAAGCGCCAACGCAGGGATTGGGGAGGATTTGTAACAACTGAATATGCCGCCGTCGAAACAGCTCAGTCACTCAAAGAGGTGTAGTGACATACTCTCATTTCAATACATCATAAATTGTGAGTGGAACCTTCCCAAATCAACATTGGATAAAGTGTATAATTATATGAACGAAAATAACATACCATGATGATGATGCAGCATAAAGTCTGATCGACAGAAATCAACATGCGTGAAAATTTGCATACGGAAAGTCCTCTAGCAAGCGTCGGGGTTCATTGTTATAATATTTGACGGGAGACCTATGCGCTACGTGGCAAAGGTAAGTTAGTTTAAAAATAAAGAACTAACTTATGATGTTATCATAGAGATGGAATGCTTTGGTTTCTTTCCATCTCTGTAGGTTGGATGTTTCGTTAGGTTTCTAGGCGCATCAAATGTAGGCCATTTTGCTAATATCTTAGTATTAGTCCCAATCTGCGAATTAGGTAATTGCTCTAACCAGCCCAAACGACATGTAGATAGCGTAATGTTTCCATGTTCACAGTGGCGCAATTGGTTAGGGCGATTAGCTGAAGGTTCCTGGTTCGAGTCCAGGCTGTGGAATTTTCTTTCCTATTTTCATTCATAATTTAAACATCTCAAGTATGGCGTGTAATAAATCCTTAGCAAACATTCATGGGTTATTCTTTAATATCTTAATAGTCCTCAGGCAATTCTACCTGATTTAGTATCTTTACGCATGGCAGGATTCGAACACATGACCTGACGGATTTGAGAACTGGAAAGCCACTCTCTTAGACTGCAAAGGTTGGGTTACTGCTTATAAGAAAAACGTCGCTATTGTCAATAGAAAACATCGTTGTGCCAGCTACAATGCAATGCTGGAATAAGATCTTGTGGAGCCAGTCATGCTATTTTCTTTTCCAGTCAAATGTTCGAAGTTGGATTTGACATAATGTAGGAGTACGATATCTGTCGGAATGTGTATAACAGCAAAGTTCGGCGGTAGTGACATTGTATCATGTTTCTCATGATTTAGTCTTGGTCTACTGATCGGGAATGACGTAATCATGAACATTCAACGCTATCTGAACATCGGGTAAATTATACACTGAGTGAGCATATTATTATGACCACTCTGTCAGTATCTCGTTGGGCGACCTTCTGCCTTTAATACTGCGGTGATTCTCCGTGGCATTAATTCCACGAGATGTTGGAAGGTGGTGGGAGGAATCCGACACCATGCCTGATGGATAGCACTGTCTAGTTGTGCTAGATTGGACGGTGGTGGATCCAGCCGTCTGATGGTTCGCTCGACTTCGTCCCACAAATGCTCAATTGGAGTGAGATCTGGGGATTATGTGGGGCCACAGAAGTAAGGTAAAGTCCCCCTCATGTTCCTGGAACCACTCCTGCACAATACGAGCTCTGTGGCATGGCGCATTGTCTTGCTGGAAGTAGCCATCTCCATTGGGGTACGCCATCAACATGACAGGGTGGACTTGATCGGTGCCGATACGGAGGTATGCTGTGCCATGCAGACGTTGTTCAACACGTAATAACGGACCCAACGCATGCCAGGAAAACATTCCCCAGACCATAACACTGTCCGCACCGGCCTGAAGGGTTGTACTCATGCATGCGGGGTCCATGCTTTCGTGCTGTTTCCGTCAGATTCTCACGCGGCCGTCTGCATGATGTAACTGGAATCGTGACTCGTCACATGATTTGTTTCCACTGCTCGATAGTCCAGTCCTTGTGCTCCTGAGCGAATTGGAGTCGTTTCCGTTTGTTGGCTGCAGACAGCAAAGGTGTGCGGACAGGTCTTCGGCTTCCGTATCCCATGCGATGCAGTGTGCAGCGGACAGTGCGTTCAGAGACCGTTTTGGAGGACCCTTGATTAAGGTCAGCAGTGATTAAGATGCACAGTTGCCCTTCTGTTATCCTTTACAGTCTCCGTTCTGTCCGATCATCAACTATCCGCGGGCGGCCACAACGCGAACGTTTAAATACTTTAACGACGGCTGCTCTTGAGCACCCCACGAATGCTGCTGTTTCGCTGATACTCGCTCCATAGCTCCGAGCACCTACAATCATCCCGCGTTCGAAGGCTGTTAAATCGCGTCATTTACCCACCATAGTTGAAGAATGGAACACGTCTACTGTTGTCGACGACACTCAGCTTCCCTTTTTATATTAGTCCGGCCCGCTAGCAACATTGTGGCGACGTCCGTGCACGCATTTGCATAAACATGTCAGGTAGTCATAATAATATGCTCAATCAGTGTAGATAGTATATTTCTACACTGTGGTAGCCGTTCGGTGAAGAGCCATTTATATCTCCCCATCTCTAGAATGAATTTAATATCCAGTGCGAGCACGTTAGAGGCATTCAGAAACGCGTCATCAACTGGTCTAATCTTTAAAGGAGAAATGGGCAAACTTACCAACATCCGGGTTTCAGATATTTTAAAATGCCACGACATCTACTGGCTGTCAAGTGTAGCACCGCTTGATACTCTATATAATGTAGATAAAAAATGTGTTCACCTAATAAAAGATGAAAAATATATGTTCAGATGCCCTGTTTCAAATGATCATTCAGTAAGAGACAAAAATAGAAAAGCTAACAAAAGCAGATAAGTAGAGCAATATGAGTAGTTACAGGCTTGCAATTCATGTACTGTGTCTTTAGTCTTCTCTTATCTGCATTTCCATCTCTTTAAATTTGCCTCTTCCTCAAAGTACAAAAGGTGATAAATTTTATTTCGAGTCATTAGTACAAAATTAAAAAGCATAGAGCTTGTTCAGTGTTCTGCCTCTTAAATTTACTCATATGTACAAACTGCATGATAAAACAGACCCATGATAAACACGAAAGACTGATTTTTATTATGGAAACATTTCAAAATCTAATCTTGAGGAGCAAGTTTCCTTCTCCCTCTTTGTTTTAAACGCTTTTTCTCAACATTGACATAGGTTTGAATTTGATCTTTTTTTAATTTTTCAATCTTTATTTTTGCGATTTATTTCTGCAATTTTATAATTATCGCTTTTTTTGAATTTCATGCTATTCAGCCCGTCCGTGCCTGTAGGTCTAATGTAAGTAGTTCGATACTATGGAGTATCTTCAACTTAGTGTACTATCCGTAATTACATGCGATTGCCAAAGAAATTTTAGAAATGTCTGTTCTAAACAATAGAATTTAAAATTTATTTGAAATTTATTTGCTAGAAGTCCTTTGAAAGTCTCTTCTATTTCTTTAAAATTTACTTGCGTCTTCTTCTCTTGCGTGTCGTGATTCATCGCCGATTTAAAGCTCCAAATGGCTTTCAACATGGTTACCGTATCGACTTTTCTAAAGGCATCTCAGTGCCTTCTTCACCGCGCTTATCTCCGAGAACCACCTTTACACCGTTTTATTGCGGTATTCTTATCTATCTGTATTTGGCCTACCCCCGATGATGGCCTCGAAGGAAGGGATTTATCAGATTAACTCTGGAAAAACTATATCAATCCATACAAGTTCGGAAGCTCTCGACAGTATTTCTTGACACCACAAGAAAACGATTTCCGGTATTTCGAGAAAATAGCTTGGCCAATCGATGCCATTGTATTAAAAGGAAACTAGTATCTTTTTTTTCTGATGCATGATAAAATCTCTTTACTTTCTTGTTTCGCAGAAAGGTTCCACCTTATATTTTCTACAGTTGCTCTCAGAAAATAAGGCACAATTAGCATTTTAATTAAATGTGGATCGGATTATATACATTTATATATATGCAAATGCGATTCATTTTGAAAGTAGCTGGAGGGAACTGAAATACATTACATTATCTGAAAATTAACGAGATACTAACCTAGAAATAACGGAAACAAACATTTTGTTGTTTTGATTGTGTTCAAAAAATCAGGCAGAATTCTGCGTGTGCACAGTTCCGGTTGTCGTATTTTTGGTACTATGGACAAGAACATGTATAGAGATATTCTACAGAACAATTAGTATCCCCATGGAAAAAACTGCATGCCCAGAGGGTGACTTTTACGACAAAACAAAATCCTAAGCACACGTTCAATTTTGTTAAGCAATATCTGGGTTCAAATAAGGTTCGAGTTCTTGAATGACCATCACAATCACTCAAGTTCAACCTCTTCGAACATCTTTGGGAGGTTCTTTTTCGTTGCTACAAAGAGAAAAAGGCATCAAATTTGGATGAAAAATTTCGGATGATGCAGGAATAATGGGTTAAGATTCCTTCAGAAATGTTGACAAAGTTAGTCGATTCTATGACCAGAAGTTGTCAAGCTGTGATTAAGAGTAATGGTTAACTCACCAAAAACTGATGTTTGTAAAGATTTGATTTTTTTTTATTTTCTGATGATATTAAATAAGTGGTAATGTACCCTCCTTTTGTTTTTTTTTGTAATAAAAAGAGTTATAAGCTATCCTAAAACCAGGTACTGTAGCGCAAAGAGTGTGTATTTTAATGACATGAAGTACTATTTTTTGAACTAAATAAAAGGCTCAAAATTTTTGAATAATCATGTTTTTTTTTTGGTCACTCCAAATAGATCAGATGAGCTCAAGTGTAGATATTATGGCCCCCAGGGTGGGTATTTTAAATTTATGGAAAAATAATGTTACTAAAGTTTTAATAAAATCAACACTCAATAGTAAAAAAAATTAGCAAATAATATCTATTATTATCTAACAATGAAACAGACGAGTTTTCTCTGAGCTAAAATAAACATAAACAGAACTATTTTTGCTATAAAAACTAACAATTAACAAATCAAAATAATTAAAGTTTAATTCTTGCAGAAGGACACTGTGTTTTGCATTATTTTATTTTACGGCAGAAATCGCAAACATAATATCTATCTGCCCCGGCACAATAACTATGAACTCATATTTGCTACCTTTGGCACTGAACCCATTTTTCACTCCGACTGTCGTTTTCTTTTGCTATATCGCAGAAGATGCAATCAGCGTTCATGTTTTCAGGTATTCTGTTCAGGTTAAGGGCATCTTCGATTCGGAATATTTCCTCCTTTTCTTCCTCACCATCACTGCTGGTCCTACGTGTAGTCGCTCTCTGGGCTCTGATATGACTGCTTCTCCCTCGTACACTGCCTCTACTATGGACAGCACAGTCTCTACAACCGAGACCACGGCCTCGGTTACGGATACGACCGCATTTATCACCAAATAAAATGATGAAACCCCAAGGGCCATATTATGAACAACAACAGGCGGCCGAATTGAAGAAAAACGCTGGGCTTGGCAAACAAGAATAATAGAGTCTAAGAAAAAAGCTAACGTGAGTTTGCCTGCAATATTTCAAAGATGGAACTTCATCAGTTATAATTCTTTCATTTCAGATCTGGACGAGAATCGTATGGATATAAGGCGATAGGTTACGTGCAGGTCAAGAGAGAAGGGAATATGTTATTTGTAAAATGTAAGATATACACTGAAGAGCCAAAACATTATGACCACCTACTCAATAACGCGTTGCGCCACCTTTGGCCTGCAAAACAGCTACAACTCGCCTTGGCATGGATGCCACAAGTTCTTGGTAGATGATTGGAGACAGGTTGTATCAAATGTCTTAGTAGCGGTCACGCAAAGTCGAGATATTCTGACATGGTGATGTTTGAGCTCTGAGCTGCCGCTCCATGACATCCCAAATGTGCTCTATCGGATTAAGATATCGGACATAGTGCTCTAATGTCCTGGCGAATTAGGTGGCCAGGACATTAATTGGAATTCATCCTTATGCTCCTCGAACAACGCCAACACAATTCGAGACTTGTGACATGGGTCGTTGTCTTGCTAGAAGACAGACGCCATGTAAGGGTGCAACTGGTCCGCATTGATGTTTAGATAGTCCGCAGCTTTAATGGTCCGTTCTACCATAACTACGGGCCCCAGAGCCGCCCATGAGAACGTCCCCCAAAGCATAATACCGCCACCACCAGCCTGCGTATGGCCTGCTTTACAGGGGGGGGGGGGGTGGAGCAACTGTTCGCCTGGAAGTCGGCGTACCCTGACACAACCATCGACGTGATGAATAAGAAATCGTGATTCATCCGACCAGGCAACTGTCTTCCACTTATCCAGTCTCGATGTTCCCGGGCCCACTGTAGGCGTAGCTGACAATGACGGTTGGTCAACAGAGGCACATGAGTGGGACATCTGCTGCGCAGACCCATATCCAATAGTGTCCGCTGAGCAGTGTGTTCCGAAATATTGGACCTTGCACTTGGACCTGTATTGCATTGGGCTGTCAGCTGAGCCAATGTCTGGCGCCGATGTTGCTTTACCAAGCGGGACAGTCTCCGATGTTCTTTTTCTTTGATGACGCGTGGGCGTCCAACACCTTGACGTCTACTGCTGGTTTTACCGTCATTTATCCACTTTGCATAATACTAACAACGGCAGATCGTGAACAACCTACCAGTCGTACAGTTTCGGAGATACTCGTTCCGAGTCTTCGGGCCATTACAATCTGCTCTCTCTCATGTTCGCTTAGATCAGCAGCATTTCCCATCACTCGCAAAAGTAAGCGCAAGACTGATTCCTTACCATCTCCAGCAGCAGTTAAATACCGTTCCAGACGAGTTCATTCACCAATGTGGTGATGGTCAGAATGTTTTGGCTCTTCAGTGTATGTTCAGAACATAAAGTTACATCGAAAAACACTGCACGATCACATTATTTACTTCAAAAATAATTCCTTACATCGAGGGTCCACCAGTATTATTATTATTATTATTATTATTATTAGTAGTAGTAGTAGTAGTAGTAGTAATAATAATAAAAATAGTATTCCATTAAAAAAATTTCTGATATTTTGATGCAACTTCGCGGGGAAAAAAGATAAAGCAACGAAGCTCGGAAGGAAACTTCTAGGGGATATTTCCAAAAAAAACAATCTGTTTTTTCGATTTTCGCTTTGTAAAGGGGGCCGGGGGGGCCCAAAAAATCGGCCCTCCGTTTTGGGTTTTGGCTGCCTAACTCCAATGCCAAAATGCATAGAGCTTCAAAATTGCGCACGAGGATGTAAAAGACGTATATAAAAAAGGAGCATTCGTTGATTTTTGAAAATCGATTTTAAGGGGGGCAAAAATCAAAAAAATTCCCAAAATAGGCGTAATTTTGACGTTGGCGTCCGGTCAACCCCACTCTGTGACAAATTCACGTACGACTTAGATATTTGGACCAAAATTAGTTCACATAATTTGCGAAAAACTAATTTCTGCTTTTTTTTCATGTTTTACCCCTTTGCCCCGCTATGGCCCTCCGTAAAAATATGCGATTTCTCGCAGTTTTTCCAATATTTCGCGAGGAAAAATAGGTCTAGATTAATGAAATTTGGTACGGATTCATGCTAAAAATACTTCTCGACAATAAATACTTTCTTTTCTTTGCCCGTACTTCGACCAAGATGAATAATGATCAATTAAAAGAGCCGGATTACATTAGTTCCTTAATGAGATATTTCTAAATGTATTTAATTAAACATTGTTAAATTCCTTACATAAGTGAGATAACACAAATTCAATTAACCAAGGTATATTTTAATTATCACAACGTCAACCTTTTAAAAATTATTTTAGTAAATAGAGCCAGATGGATTCTAGTAGGTTCAATAGAAAAACCTGCGAGACAGTTTATTGTTCATTAATTATATTTTCGACGATTGTCTGTTAGTCTCATTACGACACATTCTTAACGATTCAGTCTCATCTTTTATTTCTTTCTCGAACCTTCAGCTTTTTCAGTTCATATAAAATTAACATCAATTCATCGAGCCACATTCGCTTTGAACTTATTTCATGTACGCTATATTTACGCCTGGATCTCTCTTGCGGTTGGGAATTCGTTCCTTACACCTACTTTCTCGTTAAGAGAATCTACTACGTTTTCTATGATACGCAACAGTGTTCTAAATCCAAAGGAACCAACTAAATTTCTCAATTTCACTATCTAGAAATCTTAAATAGCTTCACTTCCGAGCAAACACTCGTAAATGGTTCAACCAAATTTTCGTCCATATCCGGACACTGGGTTAGGCTCGAGCAAATGTAAATCACGTCATCCTTTGTTTTATCACGGAAGTAAGTAATTCGGCTCGTGTTTTCTGGCCGATGAATTAACGGGGGCGGGAAAGTATTGGAAAGAGATAACCTAGGTTGGAAAATTAATACGTGTTAATAATGGGAGGGCCCATTGATCTACGTTTTCACCACCAGCAAACTTCCATTTACTTTGCGACGTCGGAATGCTTGGTCTGCAGAAAGACACTGCGATGAATTATTATCGCTAACAGGACCTGGCTTTTGACAATTCCGATCTCAATAACTCCCTTTTGACAGTCGTGGCGAAGCGTCGAAGGAATTGAACATGTAAAATATTAAAAGTAAACTTAAGCTCATGTACTTTTGTCAACATCACTCGAGTCTCCTGTCGACATCTTCGTTCGAACATTATTACTCTTCTGATTATACCTATCGTTGAAGAAGGTCAAGACTACCCTTCTAAAAGTCTTTTCTTTTTTTCCTCATTTTACCCTCATTTTATTTTATTTCATTTTATTTTATTAATCTTGTGATTCTGCTTAAGCGCGCAATGGCGTCGCGTTCAGGTGGAACTTCATTGTAAGGGAGTTTTCTATTCAGCAGGAATATCCGTGGAATATCTTGTTGTAGTTGCGATCTTTTTACTTTATTCACTGTTGTCCCTTATTAATAATGTGTAGACGACAAATTAACTTCCTCATCAATTGTCGTCATAATGAGACTTTAAAAACATAAATAATTATGTACATATATAAATACCGGAACCCATTTTTTTGTCATACACTTTTCCCTGTTTTAACGTGGACGAATACTCATGAAACGTATATGGTTGGAAAGGTCCTGTGCTGTAGATGTGCACAATATATTTTGTTTCCGTATTTGTTCACATTAACACAGGTATAAAAGCGTTTTAAATAAATTGGTATGGCGGAATGGTACATTCGCACAGGCCAACCACGAGATAATGATACGGAATCAAAAAAAATTACGGGGATGTGCAGGGACACGGCCGCTAGTTAAATCGTAGAATACGTCCCGAGGCCACATGGCGAATAAGAAAAAAACTTTGGGCAACACAATTTAAAAAAATTAATTTCTGATATAAAATGTTCACTCAAAAAATGTATTTGCAATTCATCATAAACTGTTAACCAAACCTTTATAGCATTCCCAACTTGCAAACCACTGGTCAATGATAAGAGGAGTATGTTAGAAATGGCAAGAGACAAGAACCAACATTTCGCGCAAACTTCAAATTTATAGTACTGCCACCCAATGTAATAGGTGATTCGATGGGTTTGAAATCTACGAGTATATTAAAATGTTTCTTCATAAATCTAAGAGCCTATAAATTTAATGTAGCATCTACATTGATAATGCTAACTGTCATAATTGCAATATTAATATCCACCTCCATATTGTCACTGACTGGTCTAGTTGTTGGTGAATATTTCATTATCGCACTGAACAACAACATTTCTATATCAGATATCGACACTTTTGGATGAATATCACTGAGTGGCCAGATTATTATGACCACCCCATCAGTATTTCTAAGGGCCACCTTCTGCCTTCAATACTGCGGCGATTCGCATTTACTCCACGAGATGTTGAAAGGTGATGCGAGGAATCTGATACCATGAATGTTGTTGTCTTGTGCTTTCTGGCCACAATCCGCTTCAAACCCCTTCAGTCTCTATCAACTTCGACTTTCGGGCAATGTTGTGCTTGGCAGATGAATAAGAGCTTATTGACTGCTTCTTATAGGCTGTCATAACAGTCTTTGCCTGATGAATAACACTGTCCTATTGTGTGAAATTTGTTGTTTTGGAACTTGTCTGATGGCTCTTTCAAGTTTCTCCCACAAATTCTCAATTGGATTGAGATTTGGCCATTATGGGGGCCACCTAAGCCAGGTTCGTCGTCGTTCGTGGCGATCGCAACAATCTCGGATTAGTATCATTTTCAATTGTCGAATCAACTTAGGGTTTAAAGCATACATTCAATAGGAAAAAGAATTTTTTGCAGCAAACAACGCACATGAATTGTTTGTTCTTGAAACTATTCCTGAAAAATACGAGTAGCGTGGCATGCCGCATTGTGACATTGGAAAAAGCCATCTCCATTGCGATACACCATCAACATGATTGCATGAACTTGATAAACAAAGATATTTAGGTATGTTCTGATATTCAGACGTTTTTCTACACAAATTAAAGGACCCATATTATGTCAGGAAACTATGCCCCAAACCATGACTGCCCCCACGAGCTTGAACGATTGTACTCATGCATGTGGGTTCCATGCTTTCATGCAGTTTCCGTCAAATTCTCATTCTGTTATCTGCATGATGCAACTGGAAACGTGGTTCATTAGACCACATGACTTTATTCCGATGCTCAACTGTCCAATCCTTGTGTTCCTGTGCGAATTGGAGACGTTTTATCTTGTTAACTACAGACAGCAAAGGTGTTCGAACTGGCCTTCGGTTCCCATTATTCCATACTATGCAGTGTATGGCGAACAGTGTGTTTAGAGATCATTTGAGAGGATCCCTGATAAAGATTTGCATTAATTTGATGCACTGTTGCCCTTCTGAGAGACGCAGAGATAGGGAGGGACATACCTTTAGATATGCTTTAAGTATATTATCTAAATAGTAATAAGCAAGATTAAAGCTACAACAATAACACGTATATTTTTTTTTCTCAGAAATCTGATCGAATTTCGATCAGAGGGGGATCCTAGTACAATGTAAATTCGTAAAAGGAGTCACGGAATAAAAAAAAATTAAATCATTTGGCACCTTCTGTCGCAAAACTTTTCCTTTATAAAACCTCAATTAAAATTTTAAAAACCCAACACTATATAATATATCTATACAAATAAGTTATACTTAATGTGTAAGATTATACAGGTTAGGCCAAAAAAAAACTCGCCAGTGGAAATTTCTAAGTCCAATGGAAACTGTCCACAAAGGGGTGAGCGATTCTAGAAGGAAGAACGCTACCATTACTTAAGGCAGACGTTAACGTTAAATGGAACGAGTCGATTTCTAGACGAAGAGTACCGAGAGTTCTGGCAAGAAGCGATTAGTCAATAGATATTCAATAAAGAGACAATGATCAATTGAAAATGGACACCTGCCGTAGTGGAACAACCTATGCAAATTCCGGCAATAAGCTGAATATATTAGTTATAAAACAGCAAGATCATGTGTTGTTGGAGTCATTTGGTGTCTTACACGTGCTGAGGTAAAATGCCACCAACAAAGCAGCTAGAGTACTCATAGGCTGAGACATCAGTGGCCAGAGTGTGCGAGCCATAGGAGCGACACAGAATCTGCCAAAGTCGACCGAGGATGCTATTATCACGAAGTGGAAATATGAAGGAGTAGAACACGACATCATGGAGGTGGCCGATAGAGACCGGAGGGCTTTGAAGCGATTGGTACGGCAGAACAGAGCTGTTCCAGCGGACTTCCAGCGGCAGGAGTTCCAGCAGGCAACGGGTAACCTAACGATTGGTCGGGAGTTCCATCTTTTAGGGTACACCGTTGGCGCTGTTGCCCACAAACCTAGCATCACCCCTGTAAACGCACAGCGTCGTATGGCCTGGTATAATGAGCGACGGTTTTAGTCGATGAACCGCTGGAAAAGTGTACCGATCGGATGGGCGCACCAGGGTATAACGTTTGCCAGGGGAACGGCGGCTACCTGAGTGTGTCGTCCCAACAATAAAATGTGGCGGTTGTGATGTGATAGTGTGGCTGTATTTCTCCTGGTTTGGACTTGGTCCACTAGTTGTGATAGAGGGGAACATGGCATCCACACTGTATCTGGACGTTCTAGACAATTCCATGCTTCCTACGTTGTGGCAGCAGTTCGGCGAAGGGCCATTTGTCTGCTGTCAGCGCCTGGTTTCCGGAGAATAATGTCCCGACTTTAACCCCATTGAACATCTTTGGTATGAATTGAAGCGTCGGATTCGTGCGCTTCCGATGCGACCGGAAACGAGCAACCAGCTTTTGAGTGGGCTTTGAAGGAGAAGTGGGCTTTGAAGGAGAAGTGGGCAAAAATACCGGTTGCTTACTATCAGAAACTGGTGGAGAGCATGCCACGGCATGTGGACGTTGTGCTTAGGGCAAAAGGCCACAGTACACGCTATTAGTACGCTGTAAATGAAGCGTCTGTTCCATATCACAGGTGTCCACTTTCATATATATATGCAAAATTTTCACATTCTATCTCTGGATTTCAAACCGTACCTGCAGACTTTATGAATGCCCTTCTCAGTCACGCCCCCCCCCCCTTCAGCTGATCTTTGAATAATTGGTCGATTGATATTTAATTCAAAGCAGCGGGCAAAATACAAAAGCCATTTTACTCAATTTTAACAGAAGAAGTTTTCGTGATCTTTGTTTTATCGATCATCTTTGGCAATAGACATCTTTCTGGGAGAGGTAAAATTCAACATATCGAAATATTATTCGAATAAAAGTATTGCTTCTTATTTTTTTCAGTTTTCAATTTGGACATGTTTTTGAAAACTATTGTTGAAGTTAATTCCGATTTAAAAGGAAAAAACGTAACGGAAATCTTATTCATAAGCTGGAAGTTCCTATCAACCGAACCTGCTGACAATCAATAGGGATCTACGAGATTTAGATAATGTCAGTTTTCATCCCGCTACAAAGCAGTGCGCATTATTTGCAAAAGCGCACACACACACACAGACAGAAATGTTGTGCTAAGTAGTTGAGTAAATTGTTGTAATTAGAGATATAAGTCTAATATAATAGTTGTAAATTTTGATGAGTGTAACATCATATATCCCGCTTGACAATTAATCATGAAATTTATTTAATTAATTATTCCTGTTGATGCGAGAGAATACAATGTAACTGGTTTTCGAAGAGATGAATAATTGATGGAGACGTTGCTGTCATCACCGCCTAGTGATGAAGGCGGTTTGCCAGAATTTTTCAACGTTGGAGTCTACGATTCAGAAATTTGACGATTTATACATGAGCAAATAAATTTCATTTCGGTGTAATACGTAATTATAGAGAATACTCTAGTACTTAAATCGGTGCGAGAGACACGATAAAGAATGGCTTCACAGCAAAGACATGGTTGGCAAAGATGATCGATAAAACAAAGATCTACGAGAAACATCGATTATCAATACTTTTAACGGATATTAAAGTTTTGATACTTGTGGAAACCAAAAAAAAATCCAAAAAAACACGACTATAGGTCAATGTTTCAATCATTTTCCAAGTATAATTTCTAGAAAAACAGCTGAACTGGGGAATTTTATTATTTTATGATATCAGTAATAAGGACGAAAAATATTGCATGGGGATAACGATTAAAAGCAAGGCTTTATTTTAATGATATTTTGCTTCATGGTTTCTATAAACCAGCGAAATCTCCCTTACGTTATCCCTGTACGAACCAGTTACATACAGTAGTTGCATAATATGTACATGTAGTAGTCTAGTTTATGCAACTGCCTACTGGAAGACATACCCCATCTGTTTATTCAATCTGTTATTTTTTAATGGCGAAGTATTGTTTGTTTTTTTTTTTGGTTTTTTTTTTGTAAATGTGTAAACTTTTGTGCTCATGGAATTTGAAGGTAAACGATTTAATTGTTATATCTACTTATTCCTTATTATAAAAGCTACGTATAAGTCTGAAGTAATCATGCATCGTTATCGAAAAATATTAATTCAAAAAATACATGAGATGGCCCTAAGCTGAACCCCCACGCTGTTTCTAAAGCGATTCCCCATATTTTTACGATTACTTATTCTCATTTATTGGAATTCTGTTGTAGGATCCAAGGTTACACTACAAAGATTTTCTACGGGAAAATGTACCTTTTAGTGAAAATTTTGAATTTGCTATTTATGACTGGTTTAACAACATTCAATAATTCTCCTTTTAATACCCATTTCAGTTCATTAAATGAGGGGGGGCCAGTTTTGGAGCACCGTTTTTTGAAATGGTAAAACCGTAATGTTTTGGAAATTTTTTTAAATTGATTTATATTATGGTGTTTTTAATAGTGAGACCTATAAAGTAGCATAATTAGTTACGTGTTCCACTTTTTTCAATGTTACTTAGTTCATACATTTCAAAAAGAAACTGGGGTTACCCGGACCCTTTCGTCATGTAATGAGCTCCTCGTTTCAGACATTATCACGTTTACACGTAGAGTTTTGGAGCGAAACGAGGAGCGAGGAACTAAATAAAACCGAATTTATTTTGCGTGAAATCAAAGGAATATTTCCGCATGGGTTAGATTGTTTTTTTCACAAGAGAATGGGTATTTATTTATTCGTTAATGTTCCAAAAATGATATTTTTATGTGTCCGCAATGAGCTGAGTAGAATGGATTAGAATGAATGAGATTTTATTACTTTACATTTCAATATACTTCTGGTTCGGTGTAGCGACGAGTATTTTATTCTGCAATATTACAATATAGATTTTCATCTAGTTTACAAATCTTTGGTCTTGCTTCTACTTACTGAATAGCTTATAAATTTTTATTTATGCGTATGCGAGTATGTGTGTGTGTTTTGTTGCTGGCTCAAGCATAGTGCCTGGTTGAGTGTTTTGTTACAATTTATATTAGGAGTTGAGTGTTTGGTTACAATTTGGTTGGATTCACGATATTATAACTCTGACGATTTTGTTTATCAACTTAAGAAGTTAGTTAATGCATTTGTGTTTATTCTCAAACTGACTGCAATTCTGAAACTGACTGAATTACATGTTAGATGGAGATTACATTGCATCTAACT